>JAMPIO010000128.1:0-301640 GCA_024699865.1 Aphelenchoides fujianensis | reverse complement strand
AGTGCGCGCGGCTGTGGAGTGCATGAAGAACGACAAGGCGCCAGGACCGGACGGGATCACCAACGAGGTGCTCAAGAACGGCGGCCCGACTCTCGTGTCGGCAATCGTGAATCTCTTTAACGACTGCCTGGACCAAGAGGACGTGCCGCCCCAGTGGAAGACGTCCCGCACCGTGATCCTTCCGAAGAAAGGCGACTTGGAAGATCTCCGCAACTACCGCCCGATCGCCCTCCTCCCGACGGTGTACAAGCTCTTCACGAAAGTGCTCGTAAACCGGATGACGCGCCAACTGGACGAGCAACAACCACGCGAGCAGGCGGGATTCCGAAGCGGATACTCGACGGCGGACCACCTCCAGACGGTCAACCAAGTCCTCGAGCGCTACCGCGAGCTGAAGCAACCGCTCTGCCTCGTGTTCGTGGACTATGAGAAGGCGTTTGATTCCGTGGAGATCAACGCGGTGATCAACGCCCTCGTCCGCCAGGGCATCCCGCCGAAGTACGTCCGCACGCTGCTCAACACGAACACGGACTGCTCAACGACGTTCCAACTGTTCGCCCGCCCGATCGACGTGCCCGTGCGACGTGGAGTGCGACAGGGAGACACAATCTCCCCGAAGCTCTTCACTGCCGCCCTCGAAGACGTCTTCCGGACACTCGACTGGGACTGGAACGAGGACTACGGGATTCCAATCGACGGCGAGCGACTTCACCACCTCCGATTCGCCGATGACATCGTGCTCTTCGCTCCTGGACCGCGAACCGCCGAGCGGATGCTGCGCGAACTCGACGATGCCGGCGCCCGAATCGGACTTCGGATCAACCGGAAGAAGACGCAGGTAATGGTTAATCGTCACTGCAGCGCCGCGCACGGAACGGGACCGATCGTGCTCAACGGAGAACCCATCGAACTCGTGGACAAATACGTATACCTCGGGCAGCAACTCACCCCTGAGCACGAGATCGATGGGGAGATCCGCAAACGACGCTCGGCCGCGTGGTTCGGATTCAAGAACATCGCCGACGTGCTCAAGAAGATGCCCGACGTCACGATCCGCGCCCAACTCTTCAACTCGACGATCCTCCCCGCACTCAACTACGGCGCTCAAACCTGGACGATGCGGAAGAGCGAACAGACGAGCCTCACGACGACCCAACGGGCGATGGAACGGCGGACCCTCGGAGTGAGCCTACGCGAGCGCGTGCCAAGTGCGGACATTCGAGCGCGGACCCGATTCAAGGACGCGGTCGAGGACGCACTGGAACGGAAGTTTGCGTGGGCGGGACACGTGGCCAGACGCACGGACAATCGATGGGCGACGCGCACGACCTTCTGGTGGCCGTACGACCTCAGGCGTACTGCCGGACGTCCCCCCGACCGATGGCGCAAGGACATGGACATAACCCTTGGACCCCAATGGCAACAACTCGCGCAGGACCGGCTCGAATGGAAGGAACTGTCGATGTATTCGCACCAAGCCATTAGATAATCTCGCAATTGTCTTTTACTTGGTTGAACCGAATAAATTCGTATTCGTATTCGTATTCGTACTTCCCTTGCACAACGGGAGTTTATAGAGTTGTTTCCAAACGACAGAGCTTTCACAGCCAAGACAACGCGTCAATAGTCGAGGATCTGAAGCAGGATGGCGCGGAGCATTCGGGCCTCAAAGGCGACCGTCCGGCGGGGGTCGTTCACGTGCTGCTGAACGAGCAGACTGTCCGTGATCGTGGTCACTTCCTTCCCGTGGGCTGCAAGCAGAAACAGACCCTTGAATCACCTCTTGCGGCAACGCACACTCGCAGGTCTCGAGGAAGGCGAGACACTCCATGAGGACACCGTCGGGGACCATGAGCAGCTGCTTGGCCACCTGCTCGAACATCGAGAGCATGCAGCGCTTTGCGTAGAACCACGTGTCGATGCCCAGCTTCCGCTCGCACGGCTCCAGGGCGCGGATCACCCGCGAGATGCCGAACTCGAAGTTGCCCTGCCGAAAAGGGATGTAAATTTAATGCATTCCCCTCACTTTGGCGCAGTAGAGCGTGCCGATCACCAGGTTGATGATGCAGAGGTGGAAGGAGCGGCGGTCGGGTTGCTGCAGCTCCTCCTTTTCCACGCGCCTCATCACCTCCTCGGCCGCCTCGTTCGCATTCGTGAGGATGTAGCAGACGCACAGCGACGCCAACACGATCGCCGAGATGTCCAGCATCTTCAATCGAATTGATTCGATCGACTGATAGCAAAAGAGACGAACCGAATCGAGCTTGGCGTTCACGATCGGCGCGTAGCAGTCGGCGCTCTCCTTGTACTTCTCCTACGGAAGGGAGTGGTCAAAAGGAACAAACCGACGTGCCTGCATGAAGAGAGTGTGCGCCAAGTTGAGCCGCCAGCCCTCGTCGCCGGCGCAGAGCTCGGCGGAGCGGCGGAAGAGGCCCTCCACCTGGTCGTAGTCTGCCCGCTCCCACAGGATCTTCGCCTGCCCCATCAGGACGGGCAGGTAGCTGCAAGACGAGATTGGAGCAAGGAGATCCTTGGCCCTACCGCTGGAGACACTCCTGCACGTGGACGGCGGCCTTCTCGACGGCGCGCTTGTGCTCTCCGTCGACCGCTTCCTGCAGACGGGCGTGCGCACGGCGGAGCTTCTTGAGCTGCTCGGCGGCCAGCGCGTCGAATTTGTTGAACGCCTCCTCGGGCGCCGTCTGCAGGGTGATCATCGCGTCCAGGTAGTCGAACAGGTACTGCAGCGCGTGGATTAGAAGAAGGGAACAATGGAACTCGCTTGTGTCAGGTACTTGATCGTGAGGTGGACGTTCTCGGCCAACACGTCGGCCGCCAGGTCGTAGTACTCGTAGCGGCAGTAGAGCAGCAGCAGGTTGGCGAAGGTCTCCGGCGGGAACGGGTTCTGCGTGAGCAGGTACTGGAGTTTGGCGAACGAGTCGGCCAGCTGCGTGTCCACGTGCAGGAGCGCCTGGTTGTGCAGCGTGACGGGGTCCAACTCCTCCTCGGCGCGCGGCGGCATGTCCGTGAGGCAGCCGGCCGCCCGCTCGAAGTCCCGCGCCTTGTAGGCGATGGCGAAGCGGAGGTTGAGCGCCTCGACGAGCGCCGTCTCGCTCAGCAGCAGCGAGTTGCCCACCGAGCGCACGTCCACGCCCTCGCTCAGCGCGCCGACGGCCAGCTCGGGGTGGTCCTTGACGCCCCGCTCGACGATCTCGCCGATGTACCGCTGGGTTTGGTCCACTTCGCCCAGCTGCCAGTGGCAGAGGGCCAGCGAGTACGCGAGGTCCGCCCGAAAGCCGTGCGCGTTCGTCGCGTTCCGGAAGCCGGCCATCGCCTTCGGGTACTCGCCCACCTAACGGAGAACAAGCTATCTTTCAATTGGGAGGGGAGGACGCACCTTGAAGTCAATGCAGGCCAAATTCACTTCGGCGTCCGGGTCCTCGGCGTCGTACTCCTCCACCAGCCGCCGGGCGTTGTGCACGTCGTCCTCGCGGTACTTGATCGCCGACGCCAGCTTCAGCAGCTGCCGGCTGATCTTCGGGTCGTCCGCGCACTGAACGGGGCAATCAGAGGGGTTGGAAGCGGCAAGCAAAGCCCCTGACAGAGTCGACCCCACCGCTCACACGCTCCATGACGGCCTCGGCATCGGCGAACAGGAACGCGTGGTAGAGGGACTGCGCGTGGTAGAGTTTGTAGTCGGAGTGCTGCGGGTAGAGGGCGGCCAGCTTTCCGTAGGTCTCCGCCGCCATCAGGAAGTCCTGCGTCTGGTAGAAACAGTAGGCGAGCAGCGACAAGCCCGCCCGACTCTACGCACTCATTAGAAACAATCAAGTGGTGCTCACGTTGGGAATTCGCTGCAACTCGAACTGCAGGATGCGCATCACGTCCACGAAGCGGTTGTCGCGGATCTGCAACGAAAGAAAGGAGTGAGTGGAGGGGGGACGAACCATTCCGTAGATCGTGCTCGTGAACTCGCCGTCCTTGATCGGAACGAACGCCATCATTTGGTCGAATTAAAGTGAGGAGCGGGGAGAAATAAACGTCTTGTTTTCGGCTTGAGCTCGCGGCAAAAGCGGCGGCCACTCGGCCGATTGCCATGACGACCGGCGGGTCAAGTCGGCCACTCCTCCCGCTTTCCCCTTGCTTTCCTTGGAATGTGAGGAACATGCGAGTTATTCCGCATTGCGGTCAGTCGACAGACAGTCATTCATTGAATCGTGAAATCGCCGGCCACACGGCCAAGGCGGGACACGTCTTCGCGCTCCAATGACTGGCCGAGAAATCGAGCTGACGGTCGATCAAGTCCCGAAGCACTTCGAAAAAGACAGCGGTGGCTCGTTCCTTACGGCAAAGACGCGGTCCTCCCAGCTTTTATGGACTGCCGACGGGATGAACGAACGAGCGGGGAGCTTCTCATTGGAAACCGCCCGCTCTTTCGATCGTTCCCATGGACTCGACAAGCGAGCGGGTGGAAAATATCGCCTACCTGCAGCTTAAAAGCGCCCGTTTTGCCTACCGACCAACAAGTTCTCGTAGCCGAATGGTTGCGGGCGCGGATTGCGGTGCGGTGCGGGTCGCTGGTTCGAAGCCGGTTAGTGAGATCGACGTGCTAGTTGAAAAGGTGAAGTCGGGTCGTGTTTAGGGTTCACGGCGCCGTACAGCGATTGATCGTTGGGCGGTACGTCCCCTTTCAACTTAGCATAAGACGACTAAACTTGCTGCGGACTTGGTTGACTCGTTCGCATCTCCACGCGCCTTGTCGGCTGAACACCCGAAACAGCGGAGACTTCGTGGGCTCCTCTGGCGCCAAGAGGCTGAATGGGTGCAGGCACGTTAGGGTTTGCACTTTTTGGTTTTGATTTTGTTCGAACGTATTGAGAGGACGCGAATGGCGGCGTTTTTGGGTCATCGGCCGTCCACTGCGGTGTGTTCTAAGAAATGATCAGTTCTACAGTAAAGGCGGCAATCGAAGGACGGCGAGAGCTGCGGGTTGCTCGGGAGTGACAACAGCCGGCCGCCATCTCGCTCAAATAAGTGAGTGGTTGGGCAGCCAACCCGCCACCTCTGCGCCGATTTTTCTGCAGTCGGCCGGTCGGCGTCGAGCAGCACGACCGGCACAGTCGCCCGCCTTGGTCTTCGCAATCAACTGTCGCCCCTCCGGAAGCGATCGTCGATTGTGCGAATTTAAATTTTTCTGACAGAGAGTTTTCTGGTGGGAGAAATGGGCGTTGTTCTTCAAAGTTGATTGAACAAGTGGTTGCGGTCATTCGATTGACCTAAAAGGGCTGTTCTTGCAGGCATTGTTCCTTGTAAGCGGAACAAGTCATGTGATTGGTTCCAGCACAGAATTCCGTCTTACCGGAGCAATCGGTTTCTTCTTCCACAGAAGTGTTTTTATGAACACTTTGTACACGTTCTCATTCACGACAAGAGAACAAGGGAGTTCAGTCGTGTCCTCCCGCCCAGTCGATCAGTTGTGAATGTCCGCAACTCCCGTCTTCTTGCCCAAGTTGGTGCCGCTCTCGACGCTGGAGCCGGCCGGGCAGCCAGATCCCGCCGCTCCCCCTGTAGATCGGCTCGCCGTTGTAGTTGCCGGCCGGCGAGTAGTCGCAAACGACCAGCGTGAAGTACTGACCGCTGCTTCCAACCATCGCTGAACAAGAGAGTTGATGATCGAGCGCTCACTCGAGCAATAGGCTGCGGCACACGCGATCTCGGACGTCTTTGCCCAAACCACCAGTAGTTGGCGCCGTTCATCACGAGCCCGCTCTGCCCGTCCTTCGCCAACTCCGGGGGCCTGGTCTGCAAACAACGGGGATGGGCGGTGAGATCAACAGCCAAACAAGGCACCCTAAGAGCCCTTACAGACGGGAATGTAGCCGCCGACCGTGGTGAAGAGGGTGTTGGAGGTCCCGTTGATGTACGTGTGCGACCATTCGCAGGACTTGGCCTTTGCAACGGCGTACGACTCGACCTGCCGGCTACAGCTCCGTGGCGGCGGTCAGCTTCGTGCCGTTCTTGTTGGCGGCCGCGCCGTGTTGTGCGCATTCAACGGGATCATTCGCTGGGCTTCGGTCACGTCTGCAGCAAGGCACGATTACGCGCGATTGCTGTTAGCGACCACCCACTCGCAACGCGAACGCTGCTCACGAACGGCTTGAAAACACACCTTTCAGAATGCGCATGTCACAAGCCACCACTCGATGCAAATTCCACCCTCCAAGTCGAAACGAATCGAGCGGCCCGCCCATTCCGCAGTTTCGGCAACCGACTGGACGGACGGGAGTTCTGCGCGCGCTCTCGCCCACCCACCCGCCCGCAGCCGCCGATGGAGCAGCCGCCCGCCGCAGCGACCGGAGCGCCGAAGGGCCGCTCGCGCCGTCGACCGAAGCGGACGGAGGGCGGCGGCACGGAGGACGCGAACAACACGACCGTCTCGCAGAAGTCGCGCCGCGGGAAGCCGCGCACTCGGCGCCAGCGCGCGAAGCAGGCGGCCGACGGCGCCGCGGCCTCCGTCGTCTCCGTCCTCCGCCAGCCGGGCTCCGTCCGGCAGCGGCGGAAGCAGCAGCCGCCGAAAGCGCGGTCGAAGCCGCCGGTTCGTTTCGGGCGCACGAACTCATCGCTCCTTCCGCTTGCAGACGGAGCAGGACGGCGAGAACGGCGCGGTCGGTGGCGGCGAGGAGGAGACCGCCGGGTGAGTCCAGCCGCCTGCTTTCTGCTCATTCCATTCGATTGCAGGATGAAGCCGCCGGGCAAACAGACGTGATCACTTCCTCCAACCATCCAGCAACCTTCTCGTTGCAGCGTGATCAAATTCCAACCGACGGCGTTGCGGGCGGCCCCGCCGGAGCAGACCTCCTGCCAAACGGAGCACATCGCCGCCATCAAGCGTCTGCAGGACCTCGGCCGCATCGACACCACGTTCGAGGACATGAAGCAGGCGGCGAAGACGTTCGTTGTGGTCAGTCCAGCGCCCTCTCTCGCTCTCCACTCGCCCGCTTGCAGCACGCGGCCCAACTGACGGCTCCGGGCGCCATTCGGGACTACTTGAATTACATTCGCTCCTGTCCGTCCCCTCCCTCCTCTTCCCCTCACTCTCGCTCGCTTGCAGACGTCCCGGAGGGGACGACGCGCGAGAACTTCGATCGGAACGCGCCCCGCAATCGCTACAAGGACGTCCTCTGCGCCGATCGGGACCGCGTCGTGTTGGCGCCCTCCGGTCCGGGAATGCCCGACTACATCCACGCGAACCACGTGCGCGGCCCGCCCCTCAATCCGGAGCAGCACTTCATCTGCACTCAAGTGCGCACAGCCGTCCGTTCTCCCCGCTGAAGCCGCTCCGCTTGCAGGGCCCCACCGCCGCGACGACGCCCGAATTTTGGCGAATGGTGCGGCAGGAGAACGTCCAAGCGATCGTGATGCTGTGCGAGACGCGCGAGCTCGGCAAAGAAAAGTGCTCGCAGTATTGGCCGCTCTTCGATGACGAAGTGATGCGTTTCGACGCGATCGGTTCGTCCACCCACTTGCTCCTCACTCACTCGCTTCCAGGACTCTCGGTGATCAACCGCGGCCGCTTCGTCCACTCGCCGGGCGTCGTGACGAGCGTGCTGGAGGTGCGCGACGCGAAGCACGCGGACCGCGAGCCGCTCACCGTCTTCCACCACCAGATGAAGACGTGGCCCGATCGCGGGGTGCCCGACCGCGCCGACGTCGTCCTCCAGCTGCTCCAGTTGGTGCGCGCCTGTCCGCAGAAGTCGGCGGTCGTCGTCCACTGCTCGGCGGGCATCGGGCGCACGGGAACCGTTCGTCCACTCTCCTCCTCCTTCCACGCGGCTTGCAGGTGATGGCCGCCGAAATGGGCATCCAGGCGCTGATCGCCAACCGCCCGCTCGACATGATCGCCCTCGTCCGCACTCTGCGCCGTGAGTTCCCCTCCTTGCCGGCTCCAATCCCCTGTTGGCTGCAGAGAAGCGGATGCACTGCATTCAGACGGACCTCCAGTTCGTCTTTCTCTACAAAGTGCTCCTCTCGTTCATCGAGACGCGCGATCCCGACCCGGAGACCTCGAAGGCGCTCGAGGACTTCCTCCAGGGCTACACGTCCATGGTCCAGAACGCGAAGCTGCAGGAGTTGGGCCTCCCCGTCCCCTACGCCGAATAAACACGCGCAGCACGAGTGGCCTTGTCCGGCAATTCGAACGTGGTGGCTGTCGGTGAGAAAAAGCAAAGAGAGCCAATCGTACGGTTCAACGAGCAGAACAGCTGGGCTTGAAAGCAAGTGAAGGATGTGTCGTTCATCCGTCTACTCTGCCTTCCTCGTCCACTTTCTTGCTTGTAAACACGGAAGACGCTCGAAGCCAAGAACACTCGTTTACTGCCAGAAACAACCAACCACCATACAACAACAGGATCGATCAGTCGGCGTCCATCTTCTGCAGAAAGTCGAGAACGCAGACGCGCTCGGGCTCCCGTTTCTTCTGCCGGTCGACGATCCCCGCCCGGATGCTGGAAGGAGGCGAGTGGATGGAGGAGTGGAGGAAACTCACTTGCTCCAACGTACGAGCATCTCCGCCCGCTCGAGGCTGAACGCGTGCTGCCGGCCGCGCCGAAACAAGTGCTCCACCGCGCGCTCGTCCATCGCGTCCAGCTTCCGACTGCCGGGCGGCTCGGGCTGCAGCGAGCGAATGGATGAAGGCATTGGAACACTTACGGGCGCGTGTTTCTGCCGATGCCAACGCTGCATTTCGGGCGTCCGCTCCCAGAGGACGCCGCTCGACTTGGCGGCGAGGATGGGCGGCTGTTTGGTGCGGCGGAGGAGCTCGTGGACGTCCGCCAACTTCGTTCGTTTGATGCCGCGCACTCGGTTCCGCTGCAAGCGAACGAGTGGACGTTGAATGGGCAGAACAAACGGAAATGCGGGCCCGCAACGTCGCCCAGTTGTCGCGCCAGAAGCGCGCCAGCCGGTCGTGGAAGAAGACGAGCACCATGAGGTTGGCGATCAGCGAGTTGAACGTCAGGTACCACGTGAAGTAGTGCGGCGAATAGACGAGGTACTCCGTGTCGTACTCGCGAGCTTCGAACAGGCCGATTGATCGACAGAAGAGGGCGAGCGGAACTCACTAATTTTCTCGTAGAAGTCGGTGCACGCGCGCTCCGACTGGGCGGACGGGATGCAGAGGATGAGCTCGAAGTTGCGCTCCATCCAGTCGCCGTGCTCGGCCCAGTCGGTCATCGCGAACTGCGTGTAGAAGCCGCTGAAAGCAACGAGTGAAGGACGGAGTGGACAGCTCACTCCTTGCTCCACGCGCACGAGGCGTACGGGGCGCTGGAGGACGTCTTCTCGCAGCCCAGCAGCTTGTCGCCCGACTGCGACGTCTTCAGCGAGTGGCAGCAGCGCGAGTAGTTGCGGAAGCGGACGTTCGCGTCCGGCGGCATCCGCAGCGAGAAGCCCGTCTGAACGGCGAGGAGGAAGTGGAAGGCGGCAGTCGGCGGCACTCACCGCGTAAACCACCTCGTCGTCCACGAACTCGACGCGCGCCGGCCCCACGTCCACCAGCTTGAAGCCCGCGCCGACGGTCGTCCGGTCGGCGATCGTCGGGCGGAGGGACGAGAGCAACAGAAAAGAAGCGAGAAAGAAGGGGGTCATCGCCGCCGAACAGCCGACTGACCAGAGGAAATGAATGAGCGCTAGGAATGGGCGTCGAATCTTACCTGCGGCCCTCCTTCGTTCCGTTCACTCGTCATCGGGAAGATGTGAACGCTCCAAATTCACTCGTTGCCGTCGCCCATCCAACGGTTATGGCTTTGCTTCAGCGATTATTTTTTCTGCTGGACGACTCTGCTCAACGCGCGAATAAAGTGACCGTGTTGCCACGAAACGGACTCCTCAGTTTTATTATTTTCGATCAAGGGCGTAAACCCCCTCGCAATTCTTTTTCGCGTTCAACTGGTGAGCAAAGAGTAGACGTTCGCCTGCTTTGGACCGCCGCCAAGTGGCGCCGGTTCGCATCTGGCGGCCGCCTCCCGCTTTCCGCCCCGCTCGGATGGCCTCTTGGTCACTCCGAGCGGGCTTTCTGCTCACTTGCGGTCACCCGCGATAAGCGAAGAGGTTTCGTTTTTCTTTCTTTTTTCCTCCGTTTCACTTCTCCTAATTTTGGAGCAACAGCGTGTGACGGCGCTTCGCGCCGTCCTCAGCTGGGGGAGTCGTTAGGCTGGTGCGTATCGAATATTTTTGTCGACGCTGTTTTACAATCCAAGTGCTCGTTGCTACGAGAACGCGCCGAGTCGCGCTTACAGACGTTCGGCTTCGATTGAAACACGACACAAATGATCTGTTTCTAAACAAAACTGCCTCCTCAGTTGATTCTGCCCCTACGGCGCCAAGAAAAACGGACGCGCATAGCGAGGACCGCTCGCAAGTGCAGTATTTAAGAGCTACGTCGCGCAAAGTGCTGTCCATTATCGACAAACGATGCCCAGCAGTCTGTTTTGATGCTAGCAAACGGAAAGAAGTGAATAGCGGTAGCGGTAACCGAAAAAACCTGCCGCTAACCCAAATTGCAGGCTTCCACTACAAAACGATTTATTACTCCTCGACAGCCAAACGTTTGAAAAATCTGAAACGGTGATTCGAAGAGCAACCATGTGTTGGACGTTTCTGCCACGTTTCAGGAGAATCCGTCCACTCACGGCCAAACCCGCCCGCTGTTTGCGTGATATCAGGGGTCTGGTTCGCGTGAGCCGCAGTGGCCAAGTGGGCCAAGAACAACAACAAAATGCAGTTCGCTGGAAAATCCGAAGACTGCTCTTTCCAACGAGCCCACATTCACGCCATAACGTCAAGTGCGCGATGAGAACGACGAGGTTGAAATTCGCCGAAGTTTTCAAACCGACACACAATTTTAGGTCGAATTTCTCGTTGCGAAATCGACCTTTCATAAACACGAAATTTAGCTGGAAAGATGCGCAAGACCTTTTTCTAGATTGAATTATTTTTAGTTTTTTGAAAAAAATTTGGAGCGTCGAGAACGGCGCCTCCGAGTGTGGACCTCTTCGATTTTCCGCTCGACTTTTGCGACTTTGAGCGATCACAACTTTCTTGAACGACATTTCCTGATTATGCCGTTAACTGATGGAATGTTCCTCGTTTCAAGGTGATCTGCCCTCGTGGGTGGATCAACGGAGCCGAGGAGGAGGACGAAAGGACGATTGAGTTTATTGGCCGAATACACGATCAACAGCAGTTGGATCGGCGGGAGGGCGGAACGATGACTAAACGCCGGCGGAGAACCCCGGGGCAGAGAGCGGGGCGTAACGCCAGAGACAGACGGGCGGAAGGGAACAATCCACTCGGGAGATGACGGGCGGGCTCACAGCGAGGTCGGAACATCCCTCCCTCAACACAAAAGAGTTGAATGCAACGGGGAAAGCAACACTTAAACTACGGAGAGTCAGGAGGAGGGTTACGAGGGGGAATAGACGAAGAAATCAACTGATCGCTGAAGGCGACGGAGAGGACTACTGGGGGAATGAGGGAATAGACAGAAGAGTCCTCAGAGGAGCTTCAGGCGGATCGGTCTTCAATCCTCGGAGCCCTCCGGATGGTCGGGGCCCAGGTTTGAGTCGGTCGCGTCGCGGAACACTCGGAGGACTTGGTTCCGATGACGACGGGCAGGGCCTCGATCGGGAACGTCGATCAGGACGAGGGCACGGCCGATGAGCTTCGAGATGCGGCCTTGAGTGCGGATATTGGGCTGGTCTTGGAAGAGCACTCGATCTCCGACTTGGAGACGGCGGCGGCGAGCGGCGTGGCGGCGGCGGAACTTCGCGGCGGCGGGGCTCTCGCTCGGCGGGTTTGCGTCGGGGATGGAGGCATCCGGCGGCTTCTCGTCGGGGATGGTGACCTCCGATGGCTTCTCGTCGGCGATGGTGGCGTCCGACGGCTTCTTGTCGGGGATGGAGACATCCGACGGCTGGAACGCGTCCAGCGGGCTTCGGATCGGGCGGCCGAAGAAGATCTCGGCGGGCGAAGCGGAGTTCGGGAGCGAAGCGGACGGCAGGCGGTTGTGCACGCCGAGGGCACGACTCATCGCCTGCAGGCCCTTCCCCTCCTTCAGGACGAGGGATTTCACGATCCCCACGGCCTTCTCTGCAACCCCGTTGGACTGAGGATGATAGGGCGGGGAGAACAAATGCGTGATTGAGTGGGCGGAGCAGAAGGAGGCGAACAGGAAGGAAGAGAGCTGGGGTCCGTTGTCGCTGACGAGGGTCTTCGGATAGCCGAACTGGTTGAAGACGTCCTCGAGGATGGCGATCGTGCGGTCGGCCGTCGTGCTTCGGAGTCGCTTCGAGATGATGTAGTTGGACTTGGCGTCGATGATCACGAGGATCCATTCCCGTCCGATGGGTCCGCCGAAGTCGATGTGCACGCGTTCCCACACGTGCTTGGGCTCGGGCCACAGGGCGAGCGGGATCTTGCGTGGCGTGGCGGCGTTCAGCGCGCAGTCGGGGCACTCGTTTGCCTTCGACTCGATCGCGCGGCCGATGCCCGGCCAGAAGAAGTGGCGGCGGGCGAGGAGCTTCATCTTCGTGGCGCCAGGATGTCCGTCGTGGAGCATCCGGAGGGCGAGCGGGCGGAGGTCTTCGGGGACCACCGGCCGTCCGCGGAAGAGGACCACTCCTTTGGCCAGCCGGAGGTCCCGGCGGCAGGCGGCGAAGGGCGCGAGGAGGGCGTCGTGCCCGTCAGCTCGCTTCCAGCCCTTGCGGAGGCGGTCGGCGACGGCCATGAGCGTGGGGTCCCTGCAAGTGGACACTTGAATGCGAGCCGGCAGGTCGCTCTCTTGGAGCCAAACTTCCTTGTGCTCCAGCGGATCCTCCACGTCCGTCGCGTCCTCGGCCTCGATCAGGCCGATGATCTCGTCCATGTCCTGGTCGGCGGCGGCTCGCTTCTCGTCGATCAGACGCGAGAGAGCGTCCACGTGCCCGAAGTCCTCGGTCCGCACATGTTCGATGCTGAAATCGAACCCGAGGAGGCGGAGCGCCCAGCGGCCGAGGCGGCTGGCGGTCCGGGGATCCAATCCCTTCGTTTGCTCCGTTCGGAGGAGCGCGAGCAGCGGCCGATGGTCCGTCTGCAAGAGGAACTTACGGCCGAGCAGGTACTTTCGGAATCGCTCGACGGCGAGGACCAGCGCGAGCGCCTCGCGCTCGATCTGCGAGTAGCGTTGCTGCACGGGGGAGAACGCCTTCGCCATGTGCATCACGACGCGGACGCTCCCGTCCTGCTCGCGGTGCATGAGCGTCCCGCCCATTCCGGTGGGCGAGGCATCCGCCGCCACGACGATCGGCTTGTTCGGATCGAAGTGGGCGAGCGCGAGATCCGAGGCGAGGATCTCCTTCGTGCGCTGAAAGGCGGATTGGTGGGCGGCCGTCCATTCGAAAGACGCTCCTTTGGTCGTCAGGAGTTCGAGCGGCCGCTTGAGCGCGTGCATCTCCGCGATGAACTTCGCGTAGTAGTTGAGGAGGCCTAAAAAGGAACGAACCTCGGCCACGTTCCGCGGCTCCCGCATCGCGCGCAGCGCGTCCAGCTTCTTCGGGTCGGGGCGGAAGCCCGAAGCGTCGACGACGTGCCCTAAATAGGAGACCGAGGGCGAGGAGAACTTGCATTTCTCCGCTGACAGTCGGAATCCGTGCTCCTCGAGCTGTCGGAGGGCGGCGAGGAGGCGGCGGTCGTGCTCCTTCGGGTTCGCGCCGTACACGAGGATGTCGTCGAGGTAGGCGGTCACTCCGTCGAGTCCGCTCGTCGCGTCGTCCATCACTCGTTGAAAGATCGCCGGCGCGGACTTCAGGCCGAAGGACAGCCGCTTGTAGGCGAACAAACCTTTGTGCGTGGAGATGGTCGTCACGCGACGGCTCTCGGCCGTGAGGGGGACCTGAAAGTAGGCGTCCTTCAGGTCCAGGATCGAGAACACCGAGCAGCCGTTCAGCTTCGCCAGCAGGTCGTCGATGTGCGGCAGCGGGTAGACGTCGTCCTCCAGGGCGCGATTCACGCCCGTGCTGTAGTCCGCGCACACTCGCACGGCTCCGGTCGCCTTTCGGACGACCACGATCGGCGTCGCCCAGGGCGATCGCTCGACCTTCTCGAGGATCCCGCCCTCCACGAGGCGCTCCAGCTCGGCTTCGACGAGCGGCTGGACGGCGAGGGCCAGGTGGCGGGGCGGCAGGTGGACCGGCTTGACCGTCGGGTCCACTCGAAGTTCGGCCTGGAAACAGGACTCGCCGAGGCCGGAAGCAAACAGTTTGGGGAACTTCCCTTTGAGTTCGACGGCCACGTCCAGCCGGTCCAAGTGCTCCACACTCTCGAGCGGCGTTCGCCATTCGACGTGCTTCGACGGCAGTCGGGAGGGCGGCTCGTTCGGGACGGAGAGGAATCCCCACTTGCGCATCAGGTGGACTCCGATGAGCGCCATCGCGGGACGGTGCAGGACGAGAAAACGCTCGACCGATCGCCGGCCATTCCAGCGGACCTCCGCGTGGAAGCTGCCGGCCACGTCGATGTCCTTTCCGTTCGCCGCGGTCACTCGCGTGCGGACGTCGTCCAGGTCGGGCGTCCCGACGGCCTGCCACTCGGCGAGGCCGAGCGCGTTGACTGTCGCGCCTGAATCGAGCAACAGCGTGAGGGGCTTACCGTCTAGGTGCATCGGCAGCGAGAGGCGGTGGTCGACGTCGCCGTCGACGGTGCTGATGGAGACCAGGGCGATCCGCTCGCGGCGGTCGCACTGCGGGGCGAGATGTCCGATTTTTTTGCATCTGAAACACTCGGCCTCCTTGAACTTGCATTCGTTCGGGTGGTGGTCGCGGCGGCCACATCTCCAGCATTGACGGGCGGTCCGCGAGTCGTCGCGGCGGCCGGGATCCTTGCGGCCGGGCGTGCGGGAGCGTCCGCGCTCCTTCGATCCGGGTTTCTGCAATCGGGAGCGGTCAGTCGGGGGGTGCACGCCGAGGATCTCCGCGGGGCCGCTCTTGCCGGCGGCGCGGGCGCGGTCCTTGGCGGTGGCGAGCACTCTCTCGCATTTCTCGAGCAGCTGCTCCATGGTCGCCTTCCCCTCCTTCTCCTCGATGATCGCGAGGGCGGCCTCCTGCATCTTGCGGTCCTCGGGCCGCTTGAGGCCCACGGCGAAGAGGAGAGCCTGCACGTTGGCGGGGTCCATGTCCGCCCACTTGGCGCGGGAGAAGGCGGCGTTCAGGCGCTCGCCGTACTCCCGGACGGACTCTCCGGCCTCGTGGCTCATGGCCAGGGCGTCCAGGCGTCGCTGGAAGATCGATCGGGTGGCTGGAAACTGGGAGGTTAAACTCTTGACCAGGTTGTCGTAGGGCATCGCAGACGGGATCCTCGGGGCGACTGCGGACTGCAGTCGGGCGAACTCCTCCGCTCCAAGGGCGGCCAGCAGGAGTTCTCGGTGGCCCTCCGGTCCGACGGCCTTGTCCTCGATCATGTGCTGAAATCGCTGAAACCAAACCTCGAACGTCTGGTCCCGCTCGGGCCGGTAGACGAAGCTCGTAATCCGCTGCTGGATTTGCGCGAGGATGGCGGAGATGTGCTGGGCGCCCGTGCCCGCTGCTCCGGTCGGGATGAACGGCGCGGGCGCCTGCTGCGAGGTGAGGGCGGCGGCGATGCGGTCGACCCGCTGCTCGGCTCGACTGACGGCATCCTCATAATTGCACTTGGCGTCCCGGTAGGCGTCCAGGGCGGTCTCGTCCCCGTACGCGAGCCACCTGCCCACGTGCTTCTCGACGACGGCGGCCTTCTGCCGCAGCAGCGCCTGCTCGGCCTCGAGCTTCTCGACGTTGGCGGGCGAGCGGTCCTTGAGGTTGAGCGACTTGCCCGCTTCGAGGGCCTTGTTGATGTCGCCGACCGCTCGGGTGATCGTCCCCTGCGCGTTGGATTGAGTGAAGGACTCCTTGTCCATCACGCCTGAAATTCACGGACAGCAACGGAATGAATCGGGTAAACTTTCACCTTTTAGTTCTCCTGCGGGCTCCTTGTTGAGATTCGATCAGAAATCGGTCTCTGGGTCGCCAATGATCTGCCCTCGTGGGTGGATCAACGGAGCCGAGGAGGAGGACGAAAGGACGATTGAGTTTATTGGCCGAATACACGATCAACAGCAGTTGGATTGGCGGGAGGGCGGAACGATGACTAAACGCCGGCGGAGAACCCCGGGGCAGAGAGCGGGGCGTAACGCCAGAGACAGACGGGCGGAAGGGAACAATCCACTCGGGAGATGACGGGCGGGCTCACAGCGAGGTCGGAACACAAGGCGCATCTTTTTGTCCACAAAGCGCGTGAATTCGAACGGCGGCGCGGAACGGTACGGCGGGGAACGTCGGCACGGAACGTTGAACGTGCCCGTCGCCGGTCGAAATGCACATTTTCGGACTTCGCGCATGCGAGTTTCTCTAGCCAGAAAAAATTTCAGATCGATTGGAGCAACGGCTAAAAAGTTGAGGGGGCAAGTGGGACAGACAGACGCACACAGGGTCCTGCCTTACGAAGGGATCATTCTAGTGGACTGGCGGCTTTGAAATCACGCGCATCTTCATCGTTTCTTCTTTCAGCCGCCGTTGGGAACGGTGCGTGAACGAGCGGGCGGCCAAACTCAAGCGCTGTGCAAAGAGCCGCCGTTCCAGCCGTCGGAAGCGCGCGGCGTCCAGCGGGCGGACGGAATGGAAGTGGAACTCGTGGATGTGATTCTCCAGATCGTCATTCCTGAAAAACGGCGGCGAACAAAAGGAAGGGGAGACCGACATCGTGATCTCCGGACTGCGGCCGGTGGGGGACGAAACGAAGGGCTTGAGCATCCGCCGTTTGTGCAGCAGGCTGGACATCGGCGAGTGGCGGAGAGCAACCGAAACGATGAGAAGTTTGGAGCGAGTTGGATAGAAGTGGGCGGCAGCGAAAACAAAGGATCAACGCGTCCAACGGTCGGCTTCACACAAACGTCGAGAAAAGCTCGTCGATTCGCGTGCCGCTGAACGCCTGCGTTCCCTCACTGCCGCTTCCGACCACACCGATTCGACGGGCGCCTGACGGCGCACTCAACTCGTGTCCGTGGGCGTCTTCGCCGTCAAACTTTTAAGTCGGAAGAGGCAGCAAACGAAAGCTCACGTTGGGGCGATTGAATCCGAGGTCAGAACGAATTCTTTTTGATGCAGTCGGTCAGTAGAGATCCGCTCACGACTCAAAGGCAACACCGTCGGCATCCGATCAACAAGATCGCGGTCACGGAGCCTTCCGTTCTTATCATCAAGACATGACGCTTTGGGTTGTGGTCGTCTACTTTCGAGTTCGAACGAAAAACAACTCGTGCTGACCCATTTCAACTGTTTATTTCGGCGAACGGAAAGAAGAAGAGGGGGAGGGACACAACGGCGAGGGGACAAACTGGGTCGATTACTGCGCAGAGGACGTAGCGGGCGTCTCGTTCGGCGTGGTCGGCGGGTCGCGGTCTTGGGTGTGCGGGTCGGCGGTGATCGACGGGATCCCGTCATTGGTGCGCTGGTGATGGCGGCAGGGGTCTTGCGGCGCGCAGCAGCTCGGGTTGCTCGTATCGAACACATCCTCGGATTTGAGGGACTTCTTGACGCGCGCGACCTTCGGGTCGATGAGGTCGAGGGAGTTCGGCTTTTTGGCGCCCTTCTTGGTGCCCTTCGGCCGGCTGGTGGCGGCGGCGGGCTTCGCGGGACGGCCCTTCGCGTCCGCCGGCTCGACGGCGCCCGGCTTCTGCGGGTCCTTGCAGTCGGATTTGACGCGTCGGACTTCGCGATCAACCAAATCCCAAGAATTTGGCTTCTTGGCCGCCTTCTTTTTTGAGGGCTTCTTGGGGACCTCGGCCACGGGAGCGGGCGGCGGCAAGGCGACTGGAGCGGGCGTCTCAAAGACGACGGCCGGCGGAAAGACGTCTTCGCTTTTGGTGCGAGCCTTCCGCTCGGACTTCTTGTCGTGCGCCTGAACGAACGAGAGCAGTGGTGCGGGTGAAGGCGGAGAGAACTCACGTCCTGAGCGGGCGGCTGCATCGCCTCGGCCGCTTGCTGCTCGCCCGCCTCTTCGTCGCCGTCCGGCTGCTTGCCGTCGCCGCGCTTCCCTTCCTCGGGCGGACCGTCCAGCGACCGCAGCGCCTTGTGGTCGACCGCCTGCAGCTCGGTGGTGGGCGGCTGCTGGTCCGCGGGCTCCTTGGCGGGCGGCTCGGGTTTGGGCGCCGCCGGACGAGTGCAGTCGGCGACCGTGACGGGCAGGACGGGCGGCTTCGGAGCGGCCTTCTCCTTCCAGCAGAGCTGCTTGGAGTGCCAATAGTAGAAGCCGGCGAGCACCGCGCCGGCGAGAGCGAGGACGGCGAGCCTGAAAGAAGAAAGACGGGAGTTAGTAAAGGGAGCCGGGAGGAAGATCGAACCCGACGCCCGCGCCTCCGACAAGCCAGAGAACGAGATGCGAGTCCTCCTCGGGGACGTACAGGGCCACATCGTTCTGGAAGCAGCAAGATTGTGGGGAAGAGGGAAGCAGGCGTGACTCACGAAGACGATTTCGATGTACGGAGCCACGACGCCGTAAGTGAACTTGACGAGCACCGACGAGTGGGTCTCGTTGATCTTCTTGAAGGGATTAGCGCAAGAGATCGTCTTGTCCGCAGCCGGAGAGCTCGAGTGGAAATTCAAGACGGGCGCATCCAGATGGCCCTTGACCGGAAGATTGAGTTTGGCTAAAGATTGGCTGAACTTTGATGCATAAAAGAGTGGACTCACTGTTAAAGGAAAGATAGGGCGAGTCACCATCGATGCTTTGCACCACACTCGGCTGCACCGAACAGTCGTCACCGAAGCTGAGCGTGATCCTGAAGTAGGCGGTGAAGATCGATGAGTTGATCGCAAGGGGATACTTAGAGGCCTGCACTTGTCCGGGCGCCGTAATGTCAAATTCCAGCATTTCGCCGCGCAGGACGAGCAGCTTCTCGACGTTTCGGCAGCCACCGGAGCTCTTGAAGCGCCTGAAACGAGCAGGCGGATCAGTGAGGAAGCAAGCAGAGAGGAACTCACACGTTGCCGCCCGTCTCTTCCACACACGAATCTCCGCCGTCGCCGTGAACGCCGACCACGAGGAGCAGCAAGACGACGGCCACCGAGGAGCGAAGTGAAGAGAATTTGGGCGCGGACATCGTAGACCGACAGGAGCGAGGAACGGAGGGAGCGGAAGAAGAGCACGAGAGAATGCACAAGGCAAGCGACTGGCAGACTGCCGCTCGCCGAACGAAGTCGACCGAAGATTTGCGTGAGTGATGCAAATACGGCCGTTCAAAGGGAAGCCGGTTATTCCGCTTGCAGAAGTCGATGGCGTATAGACAACGACGCAACGAGCCGAACGGTGAGTCCTTGACGATCGTCAACGACGCCCTGCACGCCCCTCTCGACTAATCTCCTTCTTGTTGCAGCGGATCAGTCACGCGAGCAGCTAACGAAACAAGATAGACTTGCTGTCCCGTTGACATCCTTTTCGACATGTTTCTAATGCCATTTCCTCACCGCTCGAATGACAACGGCGTTTATTCTCGCACAAACGTAACAGAACGATCCCCCCCTCTTTGCTCACGCGAACCGCCGACTTGCGCGTGGAACGACGCGAGCGGGAACGCGGGACGGGCGACGTGCCGAAGAGCGAGCGGCCGTCCAACGCGACGCTCTTCACGCGCACCTCGCCGTTCATCCGGCGGAAGTCGGCCGCATGCACCACGACGGCGATCGGCAGTTCGCGGCCGCCGACCTCCAAGACGAGCTCCAGGCGGTGCGTGTCTGCAAGAAACAAGTGAACAGAAAGTCGTAGGAGAGGCACCAATTCCGTTCCCTCCCTTCGACTTTGCCGCCTTCTTCAGCGGCGAAGCGCGCGAACGGGACATGTGGCGTTCGCAGACGACCGGCTTGCTCGAACGGCGCGATTTCGAGGTCTTGCAACGAGAATTGTATGAGTCTGACGAGCGAAAGCCACTTATTGTTAGAACTCACCCGGCCGCGCACGACGAAGCGGGACGCGAGGGGGTGGACTTCTGGCGGCTGCGGCTGGATCGAACGGCGTCGCGGAACTTGGCGCGTTGCGGCGGGCGGTCGCCGACGGTCGACGTCTCGTGGCGGCGTTTCTTCACGCTGCCCAGCGGGCGCGTCGCCTTCGAGCTGGCGGTCACGCGACGCGAGCGGCTGCTCTTGGCCGAACCTCCGGCTTTCTTCTTCGAGGATCCCGCACCGGGCGCCACACGAGAGGCGCGGCTGTTCCTCTTGGTCGAGCGGGACGTCGACTTCGGCGTGAGCGCGAAGAAGCGGCTCGAGCAGGTCGCCGGCGAACGTGCGTAGCGGCTGTCGACCGACGAGGCGCTGGACGAGCGGAGATCCTGACTGCCGCCTGCAAGAAAACGAGTCGTTCATTCCTTTTTGTTCCACTCACAGCCGCCGTGACGGGCGCGATGAGAGGCGGTGCCTCGCCGCGGTCAAGGGAGTGCAATTTGCATGAACAAAGAAGTCGAGAGGCGGACTCGCTCCCACTCGCCATTCGAATCGTCAGTTCGCCGCGGCGAGTAGTCGGTTCTTCTCGCTCGTCGGCAGTGCACGATGGCGGTCTCGTTTCTGCCCGAAGCTCGCGAGAAGGCGGGAACTCGCTGCTCGACGGAAGCGACCGCTCGTGTCTCCGTTGCCCTCTTTTTCCTGCTCGCGGTTATCGGCGGAGTGCGGGCGGACGGCAAATGCTTCACCAAGGAAGGAGGAGACATGCGAGTGCTCATTCCCTCCTCCTCTTCTAATCGTCAACCTTTTCAGCCGTCTGAACGGGGCCTGCGCCAAGGACAGCGCCGTGCTCATCGTGCCGGAACAGGTGCTCAAGTTTGAGGTCCAGTTTCCGTCGAAAGGAAGCGTCACTAAACGGCGAGTTTGCTCATTGGGTCCAAAAATAATTCTTTTGTTTAGCTTCACGCTCAACGCGGGCGGAGGTTCGATGGCCTTGTCGGTGGCGCTTAACGACGAGAACGAACAGCTTAATTATGGTACGTGCTTCCAGTTAGATTTGGCCGTAATGCCATTTGATTCAGACGACGAAAACTTCAACTTTCCCGCCACCGGAACGATCACTCCTGGCAACTTCAAATTGGACAGCAGCAACCGGAAGAGAGACTACGCGCTCAGTCCCAAATTCGAGCAGACATCCAAGGGCTACAAGATCGCCGTGGACTTCTCCGGGAACGCCGAGTTGAGCGCCCTTGTGATCGTTTTCGTAAGTTCCCTCCACTGCCGTCTTCACCGCCTGCCCGCATTCCAGAAGGATGCCGCTTTGTTCGACGCCGAAGAGAAGGGCAAGTCCAGCACTTTGATGATCACTGGCATCGTCATCGGGGGTGTCCTGTGAGTTCTCCGTTCTATTTTGCTTGAACTTTCGGACTGCAGGCTGCCCGCCTCTATCATCGCCGGCTGCGTTGGAATCGCCATTTGGTGGTTTTAGTGCAAGAAGCACAAGGTGGGTGTTCCGCTGCTTGTTCATCCTTTGACTGCTTCGCTTCAGGCTGCGCCAAAAGACGGCAAGAAGCAGCGCGGTGTGGGCGCGAAGCCACAGCCCGTCCCGATCAAGCCGACTCCCACACCGATCGCCCCGCTCGAGAAGAAGCCGTTGGTCTCTCCGGCCCAGAAGAAAACTCCGGTCGCGCCGTCCAAGGAGGAGACCGGCGAAGGAAAGACAGGCGAGTCGCCAACGCCCACTTCCTCGTTACGGCTTCCGGCCGCCCCTTGTGAGTCGCCCTTATCTCGGTCAACTAACTTTTCCACTCACTCTCCTCTTGCAGCACGCCGCAACGCCTCGCCAAGATGAAGAAGCGAGAGGAGGAGGGCACGCAACGAATGTGCCATAAAGTCTACGTGGACTCCATGGCGAAACTCCGCGAGAAATACGGGCCCGGCATCGCCGAAAAAAGGCCAAGACGCGCGCCATCGAGGCCCGCATTCGCGAGCAGGAGCGCGAGCTCGCGCAGCTCAAGCGCGAGCAGCCCCAATGGGAGGCGGATGAAGCGGAAGCGAACGCCTACCTGCACCAAATGGAGGAGCTGGCCGCCTCGGTCGCGCCGCCGAAGGAGCTCCCGCTGGACGCCACGCAAAAGACCGTCGGCGGCACGACGGCGACCACGCGCACGGTGGACGGCGGCCAGTCGGCGGAGACGACCGCCAGCAAAGAGCCGCTCCGCAAGACGATGGCCGCGTCGAAGACGGGAGACGTGACCGTGAGCTCTTGCTTCCTTCTTTCCCTTCATTCTCTCTTTCAGAACGAGCAGATGTGAGCGCGCTCGCAAGAAAAACCGAGGATCGTTCGGAGTGGTCGCGTCAGTTGTCTCTTTTGTTCTCCGTGTCGTGAATAAACAGTTCAAAACAGAACCGAGCATTGGAAATTCCGCTGTCCCATCGGGCCGATGAAAACAAGCGGCAAACGAACAAACATTACGGGCCAAAGGAAGACGAAAAAGCCGACAAAACCTTCCCTTCGTTTATTTTCGTTTCCATTGAACGATTCAAGGCGGATTGCGGTCAGCGCCAAATGCTCAAGCAGGTGCAGCTGAAATAGACGATGACTGCGAGCAGGGTCTTGGGCAACGAACGCAGAGCCCCAGCGAACACATGATTTTGGCGTTTTTGACAAGTGCGTTCGGCCGGCGTCGCCCTTCTCCTGGTTCGCGGGCGGTCGGGCGCTGGACGATCTTCCTCGCGCCGGCGGCCGCCAGCTTCTTGATCAGTTCTTCTGCAATCAATAGAAGACAGAAAACATCAAGGACGAACCGCGGGCGTCGTCCAACGTGAAGCGCGGCGCGAGGTGTCGCCGTTCCAACGGCAATGAACGCCGCGACTCGGGTGGAAGGGTCAGTGCGAGCCGAACGTTCGAGCGGTGGAAGGGCGGCACTCCTGCAAGCGAGATAAATGAGAGAATCCACGGAGTAGAACTCACTTCTCGTCGCGCTTTATGTGCACCATGAGGCTCTTGTGGAGAACGAGGCGGTGCAGCGGACTCGCCATCGACAGCAGCGTAACGGAGCGGTCGACCGATGGACTGCTCGAGACGAGTGGTCGAGTGGAAGGGTAACTGGGATGGCTCGGCAGACGTTACGTCCATTTCGATCGAGCGCCGTCAGCCAGTCTGTTTTTTCAGTGCGCAGACACCTTCCCACCCGTTTCGCTTCGACTGACCGTAAGTGATCCTTCTACCTTTTGATCGTCCACTGAAATGATGCTCTCTCTTGTCGTTCGCGTTCTTGGTCGTGCTGCGCGTGTTCACTCGCTCGTGTTTGGAAAATGAAGAGCGTGCTCGAAGCGGTTGGATGACGAGTGAACGATCCGTGTTGTTCGATCGTTCTTTTTTCTGTTCTCGCCTTTGTCCGCTCGCTGTTGTCGGCAGACATGCATGCGCCCGACTGACCGGACGGGACTCGAAACACTTCCTCCGATTTTGCATCGCCCGCCACCACTCTGCTCAAGCGAACAGCGCGCTCATGCAAACTCGACGGCATAAAAGCGGCGGCGAGCGGTCCGAGCGGCCACTTGTCTCGACTCGCAGTCCCCCGCTCAGCCGCCCGCCCGCCCGCCGACCCCAACGATGAGCTCGCAGGAGGAAGACGAAGAGTTGGGCATCAAGCCGGTGAGTCCCCCCGTCCCTCCTCGCTCCACCGTTCACTGGCTCGTTGCAGGGCGCGATCATCGACTCGGCCAAGCAGAAGTACACCGTCATAAACATGCTGGGTGAGGGCGGCTTCGGCGCCGTCTACAAAGTCCATCAATCGGACGACAGGACGCGCGAGTTCGCCATGAAAGTGGAGAAGAAAATCGAGACGCGGAAGCACAGCAAGCTCAAGATGGAGGCGAGCTTGGAGTTCTCTGCTCTCCGCTCACCGCCCGCTCGTTGCAGATCGCCATCCTGAAGCTGGTCGGGGCGAAGCGCGCGGAGAAGTCGCACTTTACGCGCATCGTGGACCGCGGCAAGAAGCCCGCCTACTTCTTCCTCGTGATGCAACTCGTGGGCAAGTCGCTCGCCGACCTCAAGGCCGCTCGCCCCGACAAGGTGCTCTCCATCGGGACGGGCCTGGGCGTCGCGAGCCAGTGCTTGGAGGCGGTCGAGGACTTGCACCAGCACTGGTTCATCCACCGCGACCTGAAGCCCGCCAACTTCGCCTGCGGTCTCGACGCCCAGAAGCACGTGGTGAGCGCTCGAATGAGTCCTTCCGCTCATCCCCCGCCTCGCTGCAGATCTACATCCTCGACTTCGGGATCGCGCGCCGCCTCACGAACGCCGAGAACGAGTTGAAGACGCCGCGCGGCGTGGTCGGCTTCAAGGGCACCGTGCGGTTCGCCTCGCTCTGCTGCCACTCGGGCCTGGAGATGTCGAAGAAGGACGACTGCGAGTCCTGGTTCTACCTCCTCATGGACCTCGTGTCGCAGACCGGCCTCCCGTGGCGCAAGATGAGCGACAAGAACGACGTGAAGGGCTACAAAGAGGACTGCCGCAAGGAAGGCACGCGCAAGGACGAGCTCTACGCGACCACTCCCAAGTGCCGCAAGGAGCTGGCCGGCATCCTCGACTACATCGACGGCCTCCAGTACCACGACACCCCCGACTATTCGTTCATCTACGCGAGCCTAAAGGAGGTGAGTGGCCCTCGAGAAGACGCGAGTGACCGCCGCTTGCAGGCCGGCGCCAAGTGCGGCGTCAAGAACATCGACGGCCCCTTCGACTGGGAGCTCGAGCCGCCCTCCTCCAGCAAGTGATCGCCCAGTGTGTTCCCCCTCGTGTCTCTGCTCCGCTCTGCTTGGCGAATAAACGGGTCTGCAAAATCGGAGTGTTTGGTTGAGAACGAATGTGCGTGGGGATGTCTTCCGATTAAAAGCAATCGGAAATACACAAGCTGCTTAGATGTGTTGCTCTTATTCGCTCACTCATGCTCGAACATCTGCCGGGAGTTGCTCTTGTTCTCCATCCTGGACGCGCATCTTAATCACCGGGCGTCGGGCTGGTCGTGAGGACGAGCGGTCGGCGGCTAGGAAAACGGTCGCTTGCAAGCGGCGAGCAAAACACAGGCGGAAACTCCTCCAACAACTGTTCTTCAATCGGCGAGCATTCGTGGGCTCACCGCATGTGCGAACAACACAATCCCCGGGGGATCGAAGAGGGGTCCACGGGGAGGCCGTACGTGGAGCGGAGAACTTCTCGAGCCCGTAGCCGTGCATCATCCAAACGAGCGCCGACGGCCACCTGGCGACGAAGATCGCCGGCGTCTTCCTGCGAGCAAGCACCAATCGATCGGAGCGAACGGCGGAGAACTCACTTCGTCTTCCGCCCGGCCACGTGCCGCACACCGCCGAACGAGCCGACCGGCCCGTAATCGTAACGCGCAATGTCGTTCGCGTGCTTCCAGCCGTAGCGCAGCTTCAGGAACTTGAAGAACGATTGGCTGATGAACGCCTCGCCCAGTTGCGTGCAGGCGACGAGCAGAACGACGACGATGACGGCGGCATTCGGCGACACACACATGATCCAGAGAGCATCTGTTGAACGGTGGAAGAGAAGCGAGTGGATCCCAGCGGCCTCTTTTTAATGAAACCGGTGGACGAAAAGAACACCTGCAAGCGGTCTCCTCGCGATTCAACCGCCGAGCGCGCTATTGAGTCCCGCGATTCCAATCAGCCGGCTCGCATTGGAACGGCTGAACGAACACGATTGCCGTTCGTTCCTACAAAACGTCCAAAACACACTCCTCGTCCGTAGTTGACTGACAAAAGAGAGCCGATATTCGTTGCTGCTGCATTTGCACACGTTGTTGTGTTCAAGGAAGCAATTGCTGCTGGATGGCGGAGTGACGTCAGTTTCTTCATGTGGCAATCCGATCGATCGTTCTGGTATGTGACAGAAAGAATTAAAAAGCCTGTTCGGAAGGGCAAGGGATTGCACACAGATGCACCTCTTTCGACACTCATCTTTTGCTTTCTAATGGGAATTCCTTTTCTCGCCAGCAGAACGGGGCCCTGAGAAGTGCGCCGATCGCCGTGTTGATGGGCGCCGTCCCGCGCATTTGTTTTGATTTCCAGCGAAGAGCGAGGGATTGATGGTGGGTGAGAAGTAAACAAGCGGCCTTTCGCTCGAGCAAACGCCGAAGGGATTCCCATTCGCCGTCTTGCGAATGGGCGGCAGATGGCCGAGAAGCAAATCGCGAATCACACGTCTTTTTCGTCCTCCCGCTCGGTGCCATTCGCACCTGGTGCGCGGCGTCGAAGTCATTGCCTTTCTACTGTGTTGCTCTTGCGTTGTCCACGTGTTGTTCGACTCTTCTGCATTCATTCGAGTCGTTCTTTCAGGCACGATGGCTCGTGTGGAGAAGCTGTCGAGCGAGAAGGTGAAGATCGTGTTCCCGATCCGCAACATGGCGGCCAACGGTCAACATCGGAGCGACGTGATCGCGCTGGATCTGCCGCAAAAACTCCGCGTTCAAGTCGGTTTATTCACGGCTGACAGCAAAGTCACGTGGGAGTTCGCTGTTGTCGATTCGGGCGGTCAGTCAACGACGAGAATCCAGGTGAAGGCCTACATCAAGCGGCTTTACAACAACACGTATCAGCCGCTTCAAGGCAAGATTCACTTTTTGCTCATCTTCTGTTCTTGTTTAAAAAACTGGAGTGTTGTTGAGGAGTTCACTCGAGCAGACGACCGCAAGCAGTACCAATCACCGCATTCCGCTTCTTTCACGGACTGGGTGAATGTCCAAATGGTGGTGATTGTTCGCCAAGTGGTCGACCCGCCCAGCAAGCCGCGCGAGCACCTCGCGCGCAGCCTCGATAAGACCTTCGATTCGGGCGACCACTCCGACTTCACGATCAAGTGCGGAGAGCGCGAATTCAAAGTGAGTTCTCTCCTTTCATGGATGCGTTCCAACGCCTTCTTTTCAGGTGCACAAACACATCCTGGCCGCCCAGTCGGAGGTCTTCAAGCTGGCGTTCGAGGGCGACTTCAAGGAGCGCACCGAGAGCAAGTACGAGATCAAGAACGCGGAGCCGGAGGTCGTCGACCGCTTCCTCCGCTACTTCTACACGGGAGAAGTGAGCGAAGATGGCGAGGTGGCCACGAAGTTGTTCCCGTTGGCCTTCCAATACCAGCTGCCCGAATTGGCGGTGAGTTCTCGTTTCTCTTTCCGCATTCACTCGCTCGTTAAGGAGATCTGCGGCAAGCAGATGAGCGCCGACCTGTCGCTGGAGAACGTGATCGAGCGCCTCGAACTGGCCGCCCTCTACGACCAGCCGTTGGACTTCAAGAAGCGCGTCATCCGCTTCGTGAAGGAGAACAGCCAAGCGGTCAAGGCGCTCCCCGAGTGGCCCGAATTCGCCGAGAAGAACGGCAGCTTCATGGCCGAGTTCGTGTGATCTTCGCGTGTTCGCCAAAGGGCTCTTTCTAAATGAATCACTGCTGTCTAACACGTCTGTTATTTCTTCGATGTTCTCTTGGTGAATAAACTGTTGTTGTTAGTCGGCAGTGGAAGGCAAAAGCAAAGAACTGATCGTTCGACGTTTGTTGATCCGCTGAGCGACTCGCCTTCTACGACAAACGAGTCTCGTCTTTGACCTTGAGTGAGAGTATGAGCTTTTCCTTCTATCGAAGGGCGAACAAAAAACGAAGAACGATGAACGCAGAGCTATCCTCGCTTATGGTGAGCGCAAACCGCCGTTCAACGGAAGACGGCCTCGCACTCGAAGCAAAGAATCTCCGCTTGTTTGGGCAAGCGAGCGGGTGGGTGTGCCCGCGTGCTATCTGCGAGTCGCTCGCATTTGCTCCGAAATGCAGTTGAGCTTTCGTAACGGGCGAAAGCAAACTCTTCGCATAGAACAGCGGAAAAACTGTCGTCCTTCTTTCGCATTTTGCCCGAAATTGCCTCTTTATTCGTGCGAGGTGGCCGATTTTTCGAGTGATTCTCACTTGTTGCTTGCAACTTGTAAGCTGCGATTTAGGTCGTTGAATTGAATGGTAAACGACAAGGAACAAGCGGGGACGTCCAACAGTTTGGCCGACGGAAGCGAAAACGACGAGAAGAGCAGCGATCGAGCGGGTTCACTCACTGAGTACGATCTGCCGATCCACAATGCACGAGAGAATTGGACCAAATTTCCCTGCATGGTGAGTTGTTTGCTGCCGTTTCTCTTCCACCTCTTACTCCCGTCCAGGGATCGATTCACACGCGTTGCTTTCCGCTGGACGGTCGCTACGTGTACCGCCTGCGCGCGGATCTCTCCGAGTTGCAAATTTTGGATCTCGTTCGAAGCTCCCAGCTGTACGTTCCGTCGCATCTTCCTTGCATTGCGTTCTTCCCATGTTTAGGTTGCTAAAATCCGAGACGTCTTTTGACCATAGCATTGAGGAGTTGGTGCTCGTGAACTCGACGACGATCGTCGCTCTCGGGGGACGCGGCTTATGGCTGCTGCGGATGCACATCAAAGACGAGAGTCTTGAAGTGCTTCCATTGGCCGACCACGCGCATTTGAGACCGTCGTACGTGCTCACAGAAATCACGGGAGACGAAGCGAACGTAAAGCACGCGGTGATCCAATGGCGTTGGGAGTGCACGGAGCTTCATTTCTGCCGGCTGCATCTCGACGACGCCCGCCTGGACGTGGACTGGACGGAGCCGATGGAAGATCCCGAAAACGTGTTGCAGCTGAGCAAAGACGGTCGGTCGTTGTTCGGAATCTCCGCTCAAGAGTACGAAGCGTTGAGGGTGTACAACCTTGAGGAGAAGACGTGGACTACGAAAGGGATGTCTGGCTACAGCTTCCAATCGGTGGTTTCCTTCACGAAAGATATTAATTGCTTTCTGTCATCAGTACGGGTCCTTCGAGGCCTTTCGGTCGACGGAGAACGTGTACTTCCTTACGCGCGAAGAGCAGGACTATCCGCCGTACGACAAGGATCCTTCGATGGCCTACGCTCATCGCTGCAATCTGAAGGAGGCCAAATGGGAGATTCTTCGGGTCGACGCCACCGACATGCTCGAAATTGCACCGCTCGTCAATGCGGAGAGCGGTGAAGACGAGGGGTTTTTGGCCGTGAGCTACGAGACGGTCGAGGGCCAGTATCGAGTCGACCGCTATCTCTTCAAGTGAGTCCGTTCCCCTCAATCTTTTGCTCATTACTCGCTTCCAGCACGGTCGACTCGCTCGAACGGCTCGCAATGGACGCCTTCCGCAAGCACAACATGAACGCGAAGGGCGACTTCAACTTCCACTTCTTTCTCAACGAAACGACGCCCGGCAAAAAGATCCTCCCGTCGATGTACTCGGGCATGAAGCCGCTCGATCCGCTGCCGTGAACCGATGGCTGTCATTGGCTTTCCGTTTGATCTCTTGCTCGCTTCTTTCGCTGTTCATTTCGGTTGTTGACCTCAGTTCGTTCTCGTTAAACAAACCGTTGTAAACAGTTAAGCCGGAGCTTCCATTAAGCCGCACGCTCTTTCCGAAAGGCAATGGGAGAATAGACGAAACCTTTCCGACTCGTCAATGGAAAGAAGCATAGTCGAACTTCTTGCCGTTTGTCGTGCCCGCTGGCCCCATGTCACTCGCTCGTTGTCCGACCGGCCGCCTCGCGTGCTGCACGGCCGGTGATCGACGGGCAGAAGCGCGCGTTTTGCGTCGATTGCCGCCGCCTTGTCCCACTTGCTCATCGCGTTGAAGCGAATGCGTGTCGTCCGCAGTCCGTTTGAGTTCCCGCAGATCGAGGAAGGAAGCGAGCAAGAATATCATTTCCGACTACCTACTCGGACGGCTGTGCGGCCATCGGGGCGATCAGCGGCAATTGCGCCGTCCTCCGCTTCGTCTCCGACCTCTCCTTTGCGGCCCACAACGGAGATGATCGACTCGATGAAGGGCGCCGAAGCGTTCGGCCCGTCCCAAGGCGAGGCCAAGGTCGACGGGACCACCACGATCTCGTTGGAAGTTCGCCGCACACACTTGGAGCACATGGAGGAGATTCCGGTCGAGATCACGAGCAACGAGGTGGACATCAGCGGCCAGTACGACGTGTCGCCGCGCCACGAATCGAACACCTTCGAGATCCTCGAGATCGAATAGCAAGAGCGTTGCCTCGACGGCTTCGACCTCGTCGGGAGCGAAGAGTCGAAAGCGGAGGAGGAGCTGCCGGACACGCGCGCGGGCGTCGACGAGGCGGCCGCCTTCAAGCCGTCCGCCCGCAAACCGAAGACCTCGATGCCTTTCTGATCATTCCGTTCGTTCACCAACTGTAGAAAGACGTGATTCAAAGGAACACAAAGCGGAGAGGTGGATGTGAACGAGCCTTTTGCCCAGCAATTGGAAGAAGAGTTGATCGAAGTGCTCGTCGAGGTCGCGATCAGCGATGCCGGTGAGTACGAGAGTTCGCTAGGAGCCTCTCTCTTCCCACTTGCACCTGCTTCTTCAACATGGGTGCTTGCAGTTCGTTTCCTTGCCGCGCGTGAATCGATGGATGAAGAGGAGGCGGTAGTCGAGCCTCAGCTCTACTCGACGCCCGAATTCGTCGGGCAGCCGGCCGAACAGACGCCCGCTTCGAGTGGAAGCGACTCGTCTTGTCAAAGACTGCCGCTCCCGTCCAGCAGCTAACGGAAACCCCCTTGCGTCGAGAGATGATCGAAGGAAGTCACCAAGCGGACGAAAACCGTCGATGCGGAGGACGCCCAGCAAGCAACGCGGAAGAAGGCTGACGAATCCAAGCCGTGACACCCTTTCAACAACCGACTGCAGAAAAGAAAGTGCATTCTCGTTTTCAAATTTCCTGTTTTTGTGGTGGGCGTGGCGGATCGCTAATAAGTTACGTACAGATGTGTGGGTTTTCCCGCTTCTACTCGTCATGAATTCAAATCAATCGGGCATTTATTTTTAAAATCAAAGAAGAAACAAAAAGTAAACGGCGGTCAGCGGTAGATGCGGTCGATCGTGAGATTCTTCGGGCGCAGACGGGTGTCGGCAGGGTCGAGCGCCTCGAAGGACGTGCGAAAGAGGGTTTTCGGTTGGCTGAAACAAGGGGATCAATTGGAATAAGCATCTTCGTGCTGCTTACCCGGGCAGTCGGTAGGAGCGCCAGATCCAAGTGGGCTTTCCGGTGCCGAAGCACTGGCCGTTGGCTGGGCATTGGGAAGCGCGCACGTGGATCGTAATTCCGCCACTTTCGTCCACGTGCAGCAGGTCGACGGGCTCGTGCGCACTTAGCAGGGATTCCGCCCACGTGGAATCCCAGCACGAGGAGGCGATCTCGGTGAGAATTGGGGAATCGATGGTGATCGACTCGCCGCTGCGGAGGTTCAAGCGACACAAGCGGGGCTGCAACCGTCGGTTGGGTCGTTCTCCAGCGACCAACTGCTCCAAAAAGACGGCCGAGTGGTCGTGAAAGTCGAGGGCGGTTGGCGAGAGGTAGCGACGAGTGATTCCGGTCTGCAACGGGGATGTAGAGAGGTGATGCGCGGGAAAAGGAACTCACTTCCTCGCGGCTCTGCACCTCCACCACTCGCTGCACGCGTCCGTCCACCGGATCGAGCGTGTGGATCGAAGTGATGCGGAAATGGTTTCGCCCGACCACGTGCAGGAGGCCCGCGTGAACGTGGAGGGCGCCAATCCACCCGTCCGCGAGCCCCACCGAGCCGATCCAGCGGACGACTCCCGTGTTCACGTTCACCTCGTGGAGCTTCGCATGCGACGCGTCGCAGAGCACGCCGAAGACGAAGCGGTGGGGATCGGCAGTGGAAGTGACGAGGCGGTACTGGGACTCCTTTTTGTTGAGCAAAATCACGGCAGGTGGGAAGCAGTGGAGGACGACAAAATGGAAGTTGCCGTCCATCCAGTTCAGCTCGAGTTGGACAAACCGTCCGAACGTGAGGACGAGCAGCCGATCCTTGCGCAGCATCAAGCAGTCGATCACTTGGCCGAGTGGCGCTCCAGAATGATTGCTGAAGCGGCTGAAGAAAAAGCAAAATAAAGGGAAAAGAGAGTGAAGAGAACGTACGTTTGTCGGCCAGTGTGTGTCCACAACGCGAATAAACGCGTTGCGGTTTGCGAACTCCAGTAGGAAGCGGCCGCAATTAAAGGTTTGAGAGACGTGCGGTAAGAAACGAGGGCCGTAAACATCCGTCTCTGCATTCGCGTACGCTAGTCCGCTCGTCGTCATCTTCAGGAGTGGAAAAGAGGAGTAGTCAAGGATGATGGGAGGAAAGTGCGGAAAGGATGATCGAAAGCCCAGCTCGCTCGTCTTTTATTCACTTCACTCGCTTTCGGTTTTCCCACCGACTGGTTGACTGGTTTATTCACCTCGCAACAGAAGAGAAGAAGAGAATGTCGGGAGTCAGCCGACAGACGTTGCGGTGAGACCAGCGAGAGGAAGCGGTCGGCGTCGGGAAAGGCGGAGCGGTCTGGTGTGCGCACGTTCGGCTCGCTTCCATCGGTCGGCGTCCTGGGCGACGGTGATCCACGGGCGCTCGGGAGTCGCGTGCTCAGATCCAACGTGCTTGCGAAGGTCGTCTTCCCAGCGGGTCGGCGGGCGTCCGGGTGGTCGAGGGCGGTGGCGTCCAGCGCGTGTAGCGGGCGGGCGGTCCACCGATCTTCGTCGCGGGTGGTGGCGCCGTCGCTTCCTCCGCTGATTTGTAGCAGGCGGCCGGGTGGCCATTCGGGGGCCCGCAACGGCTTGTCCCGAAGATCCCGGGGCGGGCGAGCGAGAGCGGCGGCAAGAGCGGCCGACCGCTCGGCTCGAGGGGCGACCGCCGGAATGCCGTCCCACCGACTGGCGCAATCAAAACGGGAGTCAGCAGTTGGCCTCACGAGTCTACGGCGAGCGAGTGGAAAGATCTCATGTTCCCTGGGAATTGCGCAACGAGATCGCTTTCCATCGCCTTATTTCCCTTGCGGTTCAAAGGTCAAAGCGGGAGGATGTTCTCGCCGGGCGACTGCGCAAGTTAACCGCGAGACGCTCTGCGATCGGAAAGCAGCCAATTTCGGGTCCGAACACTCGACCCTCCAATGAAAGCTATCTGCTTCAAACCGAACACTCCCGCATTCACGAAGAATCGTGTTTATTGCCTCAACGGGTGGACGCTCCACGACGACGCACGACGGTGGAGCTCTCGGCGGTGCGCGTGCCGGGCGTGCGGGCGCGCGGCGTGCGGGGCGAGGGCGTGGCGGCGGCGGCCTGGTCGGGGCTGGCGGCTTCCTCGCGCGTCCAGCCGTCGTTGCTGGCCGGCGGCGCGCTCATCAGGTCCAGCGCGTCCACCGCGAACTCGGGCTCCAGCTGCTGGTCGTAGGGCACGCGCCGGACGCCCTTGAGGCGCGAGAGCGTGAGCTCGGCGGGCGGCGGCGGCGGGTAGACGGCGGCGTGCAGGCGGAAGAAGGCGGGCAGGAGCTCCTTGAAGGGCGGCCGCTCCTCCGCGTTCAGCTGCCTGCAGCAGGAGGATGAATGAGAGAGTGATCACGTACCACATGCGCTCCACGAGACCGCTCACCTCGGGCGGCGTGTCGGCGGGCAGCGGCGGCATGGCGGCCTTGCGGATCCAGCGGGCGATCTGCTTGACGGGCTCGTCGGGCCACGGCTTCTCGCCCATCGCGAACACCTCGAACAGCAGCACGCCGAACGCCCACACCTAGGGGGATAGTTGGGTAGAATGAGCGGCCACTTACGTCCGACTTCTTCGAGTACTTGGGCGTGCGGCTGAGCGTCTCGGGCGCCATCCAGCGGAGGGGCACCTGCGCGCCGCCCGCCTCCTGCTCGCCGCCGACCGCCTGCTCGGGGCGCACTTGGGAGAGGCCGAAGTCGGCGATCTTCAGCCGCCCGTCCGCGCCGATCAGCACATTGCGGGCGGCGAGGTCGCGGTGGACGCAGTGGTGGCGGTGCAGGTAGTTCATGCCCTTGGCCGCCTCGAACGCGTACAGCAGCCGCTCGCCCCGCCCGATGGCCGCCCGCTCGCGCTGCAGGTGGGCGAGCAGGGCGCCGCCCGGGCACAGCTCCAGCACGATGACGACGGGCGGTCGGTTGAGCACCATGCCGTAGAGCTGGATGATGTTCGCGTGCTGGTAGGAGGACATGATGAAGCCCTCGCGGAACATCGACTTCTTGGCCTTGGAGGCGGTCGCGTCCTCGGCCGGCAGCTCGTGGCACACCTTCACCGCCACCTCCACGCGCTTGTCGCCCTGGATCAGCTGCCCGCTGCAACCGAAGAGAGGTTAGTCGGGAATTGCCCCTGGCGCTCACCGGTAGACGGTGGCAAAGTTGCCCGCGCCGAGGAAGTCCTTCTTCTTGTCGTAGCGAATGTTCTCGGGCTGCACGTTCCACTTGGGGCGCAGCACGGGGTGTTTGAGCGGCGAGCGCACGCCGGGCAGCCGATGGCGTTGGTAGTGGTGGAGCAGGTCGAGGATGGACGCAAAGTTGGGCCGCTTCGAGCGCACGATCCCCAGATGCCAGCGGCCGGTGGGGCGGTCGTACGCCAGCGACAGGTGGACGACGCGCCGCTCGGCCCCGCGCGTGCTGATCAGCAGCTCCGTTTTGTGGCGCGCCTCCGACGCGCGCACCAGCCAGTCGCCCACCTGCTGCAGCCGCTCGTCCGCGTACGAGTGCGTGCAGAAGCCGTGGAACCTGCCGGAAGTTCAATTAATCAGTGAGTGTCCCCAGCGCTAACCAGGCCTCCTTGTCGATGGACGCGCGCACGGAGCGGCGGTTGGCCTCTGAGTCGGTGGGCTGCGCGGGGCTCGGCGAGCGGCGGCTGGTGGCGGCCGACGAGGAGCACTGCGAGCCGGCGGGCGTCGTCGTCTGCGAGCTGGGCGACTGGCTCATCGCTCCGGGCGGCTGTCCAAATGAGTGAGTGAACGGGCGATTCCCCCATTTCCTGCTGCTCGTCTCGTTCGGTCGGCATTTGCATGGGGAGTGTCTGTTCGGCTATTCTTCTGTTGCGTCGATCATCCGAAGGCGCAACTTCGACGCGTGCAGACGCGAACATGATCGATCTGGCGGCAATTCGCTAGACTTGTTCGACACAACAACCGACCTTCCACTCGTCTCTTTTCTGCCCACTGCGTTCTTCAAGATTTCCGTTGACTCCCACACGATCTCTACAACGCTTTCTCTCGCGAGATCCTCGACATCTACGGCCTGATCCGCGACCAGAACTCCTCCATCACGGCGGGATTCCTCTGCCGAGCACTGTGCTCCGTTGAATCGCCTCCTAATCAATGCCGAAGTCGTCATCTCTGCAATCTCCCCCTTCTCCCGATACAGGCGCGCCAGCTCGCAGACGAGTTTATTCGCGAAAAGCAAGACGACAAAAAGACGGCTGGAGAGCGGAATCACTCGATTTTCAGCATGTCCATCAGGATTTCCGGGAAGTTGCTTCCGAACGCGCGCCACTCGGGCAGCTCGTCCAGTTCGCGGCGGTGGTCGAAGGCGAAGCGGAGGAGTTTCGGCTTGAACTCGGGGACGTGCACGAGGACGGCGGCCATCTCCAAGAGGCCCACGATGCGGTCGACGGAGAGGTTCGACAGGATGGACTCCACGCACAGTTCCTGGAACATCGGCGGGTGAGGGGAAGAAAAGAGTGCTCACTTGAAGGCGCGCGATCTGGAAGTAGTCCGCGTGCGGCAGGAGCTCGACGGCGACCTCGTCCAACCCGTCGACTTCGCCCGTGTAGAGGAAGCGCAAGATGCGCTCGACAGCCGCCACTCCGCACCCCTGCTCGTCGATTTCGATCTCCTTCTTCTCGGCTTCCTGCAGGCCGGACGTGAGGCACGTGCGGAAGTACTCCGACTGGGTGCAGAGCAAGAGCCGATTGACCTGCAACCGAGAATGAATGAAGACGAGTGGCTGTTTCACGTGGAAGGTGCGGTGGCCGACGACCACCTTCAAGTCGGAGAAGAGCGGCTGGTCGAACGTGCGGGCCTGTTCGATCGCGCGGAGCTCGGTGCTGGACATCTCGACCGGCGGGCCCATCGGCTGGAGCTCGCAGCAGACGGCGATCGGGCCCTCTCCAACCGCCGCCTTCAGGTCGGCGTGCGAGGTCATGTACACAAACTCCGCTTTGTTTCCCTCCTCCAAACGGACGAGGAACTCTGAAGAAAGAGCAGATGAATGGGTGAGGCCGCTGGTTGCAGGCAAACCACCCCATTTTGTGCGTGCGGCGTTGTTCCGGAGTTTCGATCCAAGAGGTGCAGCGCAGGAGCAACGACGAAGAGGCGCCGAAGCGTTCGACGCGGATGCAACCGAAGAAGTTGCTGCGGGATTCCTCGCCGAAGCCCTTCGGGTAGGCGTGAAGGCGGAACTTGGCGCCGTTCACTCCGTTCACTTGGAACGCGTTCCCCGACCACAACCGACCGGTTTCGGCGGCCTCGAAGCGGGCGGCGAATTTGGAGAGCCGCCATTTGTGGACGGTCGGCACGCCGGTCGAACTTCCGCTCTTCTCGCACGCGTACGGCAGGCGGCAGCAGAAGAAGACGGTCGGAGTGCTGCGGAAGACGGCCGTCTCCTCGACGGAGAAATCGAATCTGAAGGGGCCCTTCTTGCTGAAGTCGACGCGCGATTCTGAACATCCCCGATTAGACGCTCTCTTCTCCCCGATGAACTCACCTTTCTTTTCGGTGCTTGTCCCGTCGATCTTCTCGATCCAGACCTCGCAGTCCGCTCCTTGCTGGGCGTTCGAGAGCGGCTCAAGGACGTGCAGATTGACGGCGGCCATTCCGTCAGCCATTTTTGGCAGAAGCCGGAGGTAGAAGACGGCGCGGCCGCCCACCGGGTGCGCGAAATCGTGCGGATCGCTCGTCCACATGTCGCCCTCGTCCGTAGCGCGAAGTTTCCGGTCGTAGTCCTCGACGCGCCAGACGACGACGTTCCGTTCGGTCAGCAGCGAGCGGAGGCTCATTGCAAGGTCGTCTTAAAAGAGAGGTGATTATTCCCCCGAGATTCCACAAAAATTGCGGGCAGCGATTGGAAAAATCAAACGGAAAAGAAATCGATCGAAAGCGATGACAAAAGAGGAGGGAACGCCGCAGAGCGGCGGCGCGGAGAAATCGAACGCCCGACCGCCGGCCCGCGGACGCCAAACGCCCGGCCGCCGAAAAGAAGCGCGGCGGGACGGCGGTCGGCGGCAAGCGATGAGTCAGCGAATGTTTCGGCTGTTGCACTTCCCCGTTTACTGTCACGACAAGGGCGATGTCCTCTGTTTGCATCGATCGAACGAATGCTCACCCAATTCTCCTGCTCGCCCCGGTCGAGGCCGCCTACCGCCTGGTGGACGACTTCACGCCGACGACGCTGCTCGAGAATTTCGTCTTCGAGAACGCGAACGACCCGACCGACGGCTTCGTCAACTACGTGACCAAAGAGGAGGCGGCCGAGCGGGGCTCACCGCAGTGCTGATCGGGAGCCTCTTCATCGGCGCGGGCGGGACACCGTGCGGATCCACTCGCAGAAGGCGTTCAACCACGGCCTCTTCCTCTTCGACCTGCAGCACCAGCCGGGCGGCGCGTGGCCGTCGAGGACTGGCCGCAAAAGGGCGAGATCGAAGTGATCAGTTGATGAACGCGACTTTAGCTCGCCATCTAGCGAGCGATCCACCGAACAAACAGCAGCGGCCGGTCGACGACCCAAAAAGGCCGGTCGAGGAGCGGGAAAGTAAAAGGGAACCAAAAAAGAACCTTTAGAGTGCCGTAGCCAAGGCAGCCGACCAGGCGCGATGAAGCTATTTAGTCGATTTGATACTGCTAAGCTGACGGGGATACGTACCGGTTGCCCGAGAAGATGTGAACCCCAAACACATGCCAAATTAACTTTGTCAGCTTTGACGAGCCCCCGAATCGAACCGGCGACCCGACCGCCCCGCAATCCCGACGCGTTGACTGGATCACAGGAACGTATTGCTCGGAAGCGGAAACGCGGGCTTTTCTGCCCGCATGGGAACGCGCCGTGCGTGCGCTCGATGGTTGAAAGCGAGCGGAACATGAGGGGCATCTTCTACTCCATTTGATTGCAGGAGTGAACAGCCAGACGACGAACGCGACGCCCAGCTGCAGCATTCGGCAGACGGACGGCTTCAGCGGCCGCGTCGGCACTTCGAACTGCGACGTGCGGGCGGTCGGGCGGTCGGCGAACGCGGGCTGCTCGATCGGGACGGACGACACGCGCACGTAAGGGGCGGGCTTTAATGCGATCGGCGGCGGCGTCAAAATTTGGTTTTTCGTCGCTCCGCGATGCCCGCCGACGTCCAACTCGCGGCCGCTCGCCCACTTCACGGGCGACTGCGACTTCGACGCGCACTTCGCCGCGGCTTCAACGCGCGTGGCAGCAGGACGCCGTCTGCGGCCCGCAGGCGCCCTTCTGCCAGCAGTTCGTCCCCAACCATCCCACCGCCTTCCAGGACGCTCACTGGCTGATCAACTCGCTCGAGGTCTTCCAGCAGTGAGCCGAGATGGCTGTTTGTTCCTGCTGCTTCTTTGGCTTTCTATTCTGGCAATAAGCGACGGAACATTCGAACGACGATCCTGCTTGTTTGACGTGACTTCGATTTCTGTTCCACGCGAACCTTTTGCGATGATCAGCGGGTTTGTGTAGCGCACTTTAATCTCCCTGCTTTTACCGGAAACGAGCGAGTCGTGCTGCTCAAAGCCGCTTATTTGCCACGCTTGGGAGCCTTGAGCGCCTTGGTGTCTTCTTTTCCGTTGATAAGCGTTTGGAATGCTTGCGGATTTGTCACGAGGGAGCGCCTTCTAAGCATCGGAACGACTTTGAGGAAATGTAAGCGAAAGATGACTGCCACACGCGTATAGTGTACGGTGAACGAGCTGGTAAATTTGGTTTTCTGTGCACTTGCGTAACAAGAAGTTTTGCAGCAAGCATGCTGGAGAAGTGGTAAGAAAACATTCGCCTGCGTCCAGTCAACTATGCCGATCAGCTGGATTGTGTTGCTGTGCTTCGTCTGCTTCTTTGCTTCGAGCGTTCAATCATCACGAATCCGAACAGCCATTTCATTCGGACAGGTAGAAATTTAAATCGTTTGTGAACGTCGCGTTATGGCCATTCGCATCAGAAGTCGAAAGAGCTTTGTCGATGCAAAAATACCGTTTTTGCGAGGCACCTTTTTTCTTACGTTAAAACGGTTGTAAAACCTACGAGTTTCCAGATGACAGAATTGTACGGACGCCGTTTTTGAAAACTTAAACGGCTCAACAGTTGGGTTTCAGACACACTGCTTTGTTGATGTGGGCACTCCTTCACTACCGCAAAGAATTGCATTTTCTACTGCTCTCTCGGGATTGTTTGTTTTGGATGATCCGTGCGCTTTTTTACCCAAACGATGCCCGCAAGTGTGCAAGAATGGCATGTTTGCTTCACCGAAGTCCCAAAAATACGCGGGGTGTTTGCAGAAGACATGGGACCGCTCGTGTGCCGCCCGGAATGTCTGCCCGCGAGGCGGCAGCTGTGGTCAAATGATTGTTCACATACGCGTTGGAACGTACAAAGCAATCAGTACAATTACTCCGAATCGACCAGCCACACCGAAACGGAGATCAAATGGACGCACCAAACTATTCCGTACTGGAAAGCGGAAGGCAGCGTGGTTCTCGATCGCATCGCGTTTCACGACAACGCGACGTACGGCGACAACTCCCCGAATGCTTTCATTATGGAGAACGCGCAGGTGATGGTCGGCAAACTGACGGATTATTACCCGTAAGAGTGGCTACAAAACTTCGTTTACCACAACAGTTTTGCAGTTTTCAATATCCCTTAATCAACGGATATTTTGGATTGGCACCGGGCAAATACAACCTCGTCGTTCAAGCGTACAATCAAGGCCTCATTCCCGCACCGATTGTGGCTTCTTATCCGGCAGGAACCGAACGGCTGTTCTACTTCGGTGGAGTGCCCAGTGATGCCCCGTGTGCGGCTTGGGCCCACTTTCCCGCCTTCGAAAACAAGTGGGCCGTTCGAATGGATCGCGTAGAGTTTGTGAATGTCACCTACACGAATCCAATTGTTGGCTTTCAATCAATAAAAACGTGTTTACAATGCTCGTTTAGGTTCATTTCACGTACGAATACTTTGACAACGACCTAATTTATCTTTCCCACGAGATGATCCGGCGAACGTTGGCTTCCGGAGAGGTCGTCGTTGATCCCAAAAAGACCGATGGGTACCGCGCCAATTGTTTTACGAACCGCCTGCCCGTCCGAATGGTGTGGAACGACCAAGAGTTCGTTTTTAGGATTAGCTCGGAGATCTACGAAGACTGGACGTGTTCCTTTCGTCTCCGCAGCATTAATCACTTCTTAGTGAGGAACAACGGAGTTGTGTACACAAACACCCCAACAATGATCTTCCCGTCATCCGTTTTGCACAAGAGTTGCTTTGCCTTCGACTACGCAAACAAAACCATGAGCTTTGCCAACGCGACGTAATAAACGCAATTAACCGCCGTTTTCCGATGTCTTCTTTTGTTGTGCAGTTTTTAAATGCAGCGCCTCTTCTCATTATTAACTGTTTAATTTGTTCTTTCCTACGGATTGCTCAATAAAAAAGCGTAACTAAACGCGAGAAAGATGTCGACTCCGCCTTCGAAAGACGAACAAAATGCGGAGAGAAGTGGGCGGCGTTTGCGGTCGCTGGTCTGATATAAAACTCATCAGTTCGTGGGTCTAACGACCGCTGGCAAGCGGCCGCACGAAATGTAACCGATGCATTCCATTATTATAAGTTTCCTTCTTTTCTGTGCAGCAAGAGCAGGTGACGTTTCTCTGTACAACGTCGTTCAATTAACCCATGGCGGCGAACACTCCGATCCCACGTTCATGTATTCGCTGTCATTTCACGCTCATCATTGCCTTTCTCGGTTCAGCTTGAATGGACGGTCAATCACGTTCACGGCCAAGGGCGGGCCGTACGAATCCAAGTGCCATCATGTCTACAAAATCGATTTGTTGGCTTCTCATCGCCCCGTTTCTCTCCTCTCCAGTGGTTTGGGAGAAGAAAAAGGAGTGGTAATTGGACAAAGTACATGGGACTTTGCTAGTGTCTTGTTATTAAACAGTTGGTTGCTCGTTCATTAACGCAACGATCATATTTTAGACAAACTGGTTGGTTCGACCACTGCATTTTCCGTTCGTATTCTTGCCGAAAATAATTGAGCTTGATCGTCATTTGCAGGTTCTGCAAACAATCGGATTGTCCGACGAGATCACCGAAAACGCTTTGTGCCCCCTTTCTCCATGCGATCAAACTGGTCTAAGCAAGGAGATGAAAGCCGCATGTACCCTTGACGAGCGGCCGTTGTCGATCGAATTCAATCTATTTACAGGTGCAAAAGCGCACGAAGAACGTTTTACGAACGAGGTTCCGGCAATGCTCTACACGTTGGAGGGTGTTTCTGAAATGAATCACGGGCTGGTGCGCATGCCGCTCGACTACTCAACCTGGGGAAAATGGCTCTTCTACAAAGATCGTTTAAGAATCGGGACATTCGCCGGTGAAGCCGCCGTTCGCCTGTATTTTCGGAATCACACGCAAACGGTTAGCTTGCTTGAATTATTCTCTCTTGCATCACTTGCTTTCTGATCTACTACGATGTGCCCGGCTGGGCGGATGGCTTCGATGCGGTGGACACCCGGCCGGAAAGTCCCGTTCTCTTTCACGGCGTTCGTCTGCCTGAAGACGAGCGAGATGTCGCCAGGTGGCCAAGTGGAGAGTTGCTTTGAGTGATCCGCTTTTTAGAAACGGGATCCTCACGCTCGAAGAAGCGGCCATCTACCGCACCTTCTTCGGCGAACTCCAGAACAAGAACTTCTCGATGGACACTCCCTTTCTCGCAGATCCTGACTACTCGCTGCTCGATCCAAAGTTCTTGAAAGACGGCAGCGGTCGCTTCTTCTTCACTCGTCTGGACACTCGGACGAGCGAGAGCTCCGTTTGGCTGCGGGACGGCGACTCGGAGGTGGAAACTGGAAGCAGCCGAATTAATCGGCGGTCGGTTGAGGTTCTCATTCGCAACGGCGCCAAACAAGTGGACACCATTCGCATCAGAGGAGTGGACTACGCGACGTTCGTTGCTCGAGGCGAAGAGGGCGAATTCCAACTCTTCCTCGCGACTTTTGGTCAGAACAAAACGTTTCCCTATCAAACGCGTGCGTTTAAATAATTTATAGACCCATTGCAAAAGTCTTTAGCTTTGACCTTCATATCAAACGATCGGCTAGCGATGTACGTAAAAAATGCTTTCACGTTGAATTATCCGAATTTCGTTTCTGGAATAGACGTGAGGTAACAAGACGGGATCCTATACGGTTAACATGCACAAGAAATCGTTTTTAGCCAGGAAAATCACATCGTTATGCTCACGCCCCGATGGAATGATCAGCGAGTAACGTTTTCATGCAATGTGAGTGCGTTCAACACGATGCCATTTCAGTTGCTTCAAATTGACGCGAACAAAGAGGACCTGCAAATTTCTGCGCGTCACTTGGGCCCCGGCTTTTCGTGCATCTATTCGGCGCGATTCTTGAACGAAGACGGCAGCGGCGACGTGCTTTTTGTGTCGCCTATTGCCAATCTTTCGGTAAATCTTTTTCCGTTTAATTGGCTACTTATGAGTTCTATTTCAGTTGTATTCCGATGATTCGCCCGACATTTCATGCACATATGGCCAAGATGTACCTTGCGACTACCACGACGATTGGTGTCTTACTTTGCTGACATTCGCGTTGCCGCAAGCGAACGAAATCTACCGAATGAACTACTACGGGACGATCAAGCAGCGGCTCACGAACAACGAGTTCTTCGAAGGCGAGCTAGCCGTCTCGCCCGACTTCCGGCGGGTGGTCTTCGCAAGCAATCGGGACGGCGACTACGACCTCTACCTCGCCGACCTGAACGACATTGACAACCCGAAACGAGTGAGTGGCCTGTAGAGAGTAGCTTGCTCATTGTTCTTTTCAGATCACAAACACAATCGGTTACGAGGGCGGCGTTCAGTTCGCTCCAGACGGCCGTTCGATCGCTTTCTTCGCGTGGCGTCCGCAATCGCGAGAAGCACAAGAAGCGTACCGTTGGCTACTTTCTTACGACTTCACCGACATGCAGCGAATGGAGATCTACGTATTGTTCCTGGAGAGCGGAGAAGAAACTATGGTCACCGACTTTGCGGCCCTCTCCGATCTGCCCGAACTCAACAACACATGGAATTTGCCTTATTTTGCGTTCGCTCCGACCGGAGAGCTGTACATCCGTCAGGACAGACAGTTTTACTGCCTGAATCTCTCATCGGATGCGACAAAGCTTACTGAGGTATGCGAGCGAGTAATGAACGGGTAACGCTCATTAAGTGTTGATTTTCAGCTAAAGTTTTTCCCCAACGATCACGAATTCGCCCACTTCCAGCTGCGGTCCAACAACACCATTTTTGTTGCTTCAGTTTACCAAGACGAAGAGTATCGGATTTTTCGCGGTGAATACAACTTCTCGGCCACTTATGACATCCGCATTCCTCAAATACCGTCCGTTTCCTCACGAATTCTCTTCGATCCCGCCAGCACCCTTGCGCTCTTCCTTACCGCCTTCTTCCTAGCCTTGCTTTGATGTGCTAAGTCGATGGCAGACTGCTGACTGTAAACAAGCTCGTGTCGCCTCCTACTCATCCTTAACATTATTCTTTCATGCAATTGACTCCCAAATAAACTCTTTTTGTCACGAGCAGTCTCCTCTGCAAAGAAGAATAATTGCTAGCCTCGTTTTTATACGGCAATCGTCTTTTCAAACTCCGCAGTACGAGAAGTTGATCGTTTCTTCAACGCAAAAGGAACATTGATCGGGAAGCATCTGTTGGTCGACCGCCGTGCCGCTCGGTCGAGAAGCCGCCGGCTGCTGCTGGCTGGCGAGTTGGCATCGGTGGCGGTACACATGCATCGGCCAGCTTCTAGCCGCCGAGTAACACGCCGTGCACTCGAAGTTTTCGTTGTTCCACTGAAAGAAACGAGGGAGTGAGTGAGTGAAGAGACGGAGACTCGTTTTCCACTGGAAGAAGACGGAGGAGGACCACGCGTAGCCCCCCAAAGGCGAGGAGAGAAAGGAGAAGCAGGAGGTCGCCGGACGGATCGTAGGAGCCTTTGTTGGATCCTTCGGCCATTCCGCTCGAAACGAAGAAAGCGGCCGCTCATTCAGCCGCGCGTGGAAGAAATGAACGAAGAACACGCGACCGAGAAGACCGTTCGGTTTTGCTGCCCTCCGCTTCGTCCTGCTCGTGGCGTTGTCGTGGAATTCGTTTGGCGATTGGATTCACCTTCTTTCACGGGTTTGCCACGACGCGCAGGTTTGTTTCATCATTGTGCGATCAAACGCGAGCGCTCAAAAGTCCCTAACCGAGTTCGAAAATCTCAGCTGCCACCATTCAACTGCAGCCGCGGCAGCCACTCAACACCAGAAGAAGCACGACGTCGGCTACAAGCTGCAAGGTGAGCTGCAGTCGATTTTCGAAATCGGCGGCGACTGCGATTCTCGGCTGCCGTCGCATTTTGAACCCCCGCTCCCCACTATCGGGCAACACGCGAGCATGGTGGAAACGAACTAGCGAGCGCGCGCACGGCGCGTTCCCATGCGGCTCAAAAGGCTGCGCTTCTGCTCCCGAGCAATACGTTTCTGTGGTCTAGTCGGTAACGGCGCTGATTGCGGGGCGGTCGGGTCGCCGGTTCGAATCCGGTGGGTCCTCAAAGCTGACAAAGTTAATTTGGCGTGTGTTTGGGGTTCACAGCTTTTCGGGCAACCGGTACGTATCCCCGTTAGCTTACAATTAGCAGTATCAGATCGACTAAACCGCTTCATCACGCCTGGTCGGCTGCCTTGGCTAAGGCACTCTAAAGGTTCTATTTGGTTCTGGTTTCTTTTATCGCTCGTCGAGAGGACGCAACTGGCCGCCTTTTTGGGTCGTTCGCCGGTCGCTGCGGTTTGTTCGGGGCGTCGCTGGTTTGTTGTTTGACGCTGGTGACAGTTGGCCGCGAAAAGCGGTGATCAAGAAGACTGCCGAACAGGCGAGCATCCCCGGCGGCCGGCGGGAGCCGCGAACCGTTTTGCAGCGACGGCAACCGGCCGCCATCCCGCCGAAACGAGCGAGTGGTCGATCAACCCTTCCGCTGCCGCTGAGATTATTCCGCTCTTTCCCCCGCCCGCTCCCCGCCTTTCCGTTCGACTCCCGGCGCTCTGCACTGGACGTCGCCCGGCAAACCACCCCGCCGGCTGCCGAACGAGCCGCCCGTCTGTCGAGAACAGGAAGCTGCCGCTCGATCGATTTCACAACCCCCGCCGGTTTGTATCTTCGGCGAGGCCGCACGGCGAGTGGAGCAGGTGGGCAGAAGCTTCTCGTTGAAGAGGGCGGTCGTTTTCGGAGGGAAGCTTGGAATTTGACGAGGGCACGAGCGGATCGACGGGAGGACCGCCTGCTTTTGCCTCTTGCTCATCACTCGTTCATTCGGCGAGCCCATTGGACGGCCGCCGGCCCGAGCGGAGAGAAGCGGCGGTCACTCCACGAGCAAACGAGGGACCGATGGAAGCAAGACGTGCTGATTGAAGCAAAGCGGTGAAGTGGATCGATTGCCGGACACCCGTCTTCTTCGGTGCCGCCTGCTTTCGGGCCGCCTTCTTCGGAGGAAATTCCCGAGACGTTCTGCTCGGCACTTCCGCCCGCCGGCGGTCGTCGTGTTCCTCCGGTTGGATCTTCCGGTTGGTGTCGGTGGAAAGCAACAAGTGAGGAGCAATGCATGGATCGAACGAACTCTTGTTTCCCGCCCCTCGTCACGTGGGTGGATGAGTGGAACGAACCCGACTGTAACGCGGCCGCCTCTTCGCCGCTGGGCCGAACGTCCACGCCGATTCGGCAACACTCACTCAGTTTTACTTCGAGCTCCTGCAAACCCAAGTGTGTAAATGGAAGAGAGGTGCTCACGTGTTCTCCGCAACGTCCGCGGCGACCGCTCAAATCCAGAGGTCGAATTCGTGCGTGATCTCCGCCGCAATCCAGCCGCCTGCTGTGCAATTCGGGCCGTCGCTCCTCATCACGCTGCAACGAGCAGGAAGCTCAAAGGATCTCGTGTTCTGTTGCCGCATCGATTTGTACTCCTGCTGCGGGCCATCGCCGGAAGTTCTTTGCGGTGGCGGCGAAGAAGCACTCCATTTCGTTTGTTTCCGCCGCTAGGTCGAGGAGATTGCCCGTGTTGTTCGATTGAGCAAACAACGCAGTAGACGAAAACAGCATGAGGGGCAGAACGGACATCACAGTCAGTCAAGTAGGCGACGGCAGACCGCTGCACTTCTCGAATCAACGATAACTAATGAGAACGCCTTTTTTCGTTCATCCATCCGCCAAGAAAGCCGAGCGAGTAGAAGCGAGCGTTTATTTTCAGCACACAAAATTTACTTGCAGGAAGGCAGGAAGGCAACGAGGTCGCCGCCTTCGCGAGCACGACGCGCGCGGTGGCGGTCGGGCGTGGGGCGGACGTGCACGAAGCGCTTCATCGTGCGCACGATGCCGACGGCCACGCGCTGGGTGGCCTGCAAGACGGGCGTCGACAGGAAAATCCGGAAGTTGTCGTGCAGCCGGACGGGCGGCGGCGGCGGGCGCGCGAGTGGGCAGTCGTCCGCCGTCAGCCGTCCGTTGAATTCGATTCGGTGGATCGAATACAGCACCAAACGCTGCAATCAACCGAATCAATCGCGTAATGGCGGGCGGCGAAACTCGCGTGTTGATCGCGCGGAATTTCGAACCATTCGCTGTAGAAGAACGCGAACAGGGCCTCCATGAACTCGGCCAGTCGATCCACGCGGCCGCTCAGGATGTACGCGCCTCAAACACACAAATAAAAGAGGAATTGGCCAAAGGATTACCATTGTGTTCGTGAAAATGCGGGTCGAAGGTCGCAATCACGCCGTTGGTGCGCTGAAAGACGATGAGGACCGCCCGCCGGTGCATGGCGAGAACGAAGAAAAGCTGCGGGTGAGCGGCGAGGACGGGACTGCAACGAGGGGGCTAAAGCGGAAAAATGTGAATGGATCGAACCAGCGAAGGGCCGCCTCAAGGTACACGTGCAGGACATCGTAGAGGTCCGTTTGGTCCCCCAGGCGCCACTCGACTTCGCGCATCTGCAGGCCGGTGGCGGGCAGCCCCTTGGACACGTTGAACGCCGTGCCCTCCGGCACGCCGCTCAGCTCGTACGCGTGGTTCCCGTCCAAGATTCCCTCGAACAGGGCGCTCAGGACGGCCGGCGGGCAGAGCTGAAAGGAAGGAGTGGGTGAGTGGGTGGATGAGTGCGGAGAACTCACGGCCGACTCCCCGTGCAACGGGTGCAGCCCGAAGCCGCGATTGTGCGGCAGCTGCGCGACGAGGTCGGGCACAAGGACGCCCTTGCGGAACAACCCTTCGGCCATGCAGAGACAGATTAGAATGCACGCGTACGACGGAACCGCGCGGCCGCCAAAGTACCGCTGCGAGAAGTACAGCGGCAGGATCCAGAGGACGGTGGCGGTCTGGAAGCGGGCGGGATGAACAGTAGGCATCGAGGAGACTCACGTTGCCGATTTGATGGGCTCGATTCAACGGAAAGTGCGATTGCAGCAAGAAGTCAGCCGATTTCGTCGAGCACTCCGTCGACGGCCGTCGGTCGGTGGGCGACGCGCGGCAGCCGCCCGCGGTCGTCCGCTCGGCCATCGGAGGTCGTCGCGCGTCCTCGTTCGCCGGATTGTTCGTGGAATCTCCGGAGACACAGCGGATCACGGCGAGCGACTGTTGGCAGGAGTGAGACCGACCTTGCTGCTGCTTGGCGAAAGCAAGCAATGAAGGTGCAAATTCGGCGTCCAGGCATGCAAATTACGTCGTGGACGGTCGAGTTTGTTTGCCGGCGTTTGATTCATGGCGATTCGTCCCGGTCGATTGCCACGTGAGCGCCCTCTCCGCTCTGCTACGATGGCCTCCTTCCGCTCGCTTGTGCCGACGAGGCGCCTGTTCGATTTCTCGGGTTCGCCGACAAACAGAGAGAGAATTTATTCCTGGACGATCGCAACTGGACGGTCTTCTTCGCGACGAAACGCGGCGTGTGTTTGCGGTTCCGCTTGGCGCGCTCGGCCTCCTCGACGCGCAGACGGCGGTAGGCGACGCTCACCTGCAGCTGCTTGATGGAGACGCGCATGTCGGCGGCGATCTCCAGGCAGGCGCCCATGTTCACGTCCTTGGAGTTGCTGCCTTTGTAGCCGGGCGCCGAGAAGAGCATCAGCAGACGGCCGTCCGCGAACAGCGCGTAGCCGTGCAGCGGGGCCTACAACTCGATTCATTGGTGAAAGGAGAGAACTTGCTTGATGGCCGCGAACGAAGAGGTCGACGCCCAGGCGCTCGGCCGCGTCGCGGACGGTGTCGGCGGCGAACAGCTGCCCGATGCCGTTGAGCGGCTCCCGCTCGAGGTTCGGCCGGAAGCCGCCGTCCGAGGGCGCGCGCATGTCGGGGTCGGACCACACGAGGTCGCACTCCAGCGAGCCCACGTCGAAGTCGTCGATGGGGCGGCGGATGGCGCGGACGGCGGCCAGCGAGCGCAGCTTCGGCGACAGCCCGCCGTGCATCCCCAGCACGCGGCCGCCCACCAACACGGCGAGCGGCAGGTGCATGAACAGGCGCTTGAACTTGGCGTACATCTCGTGGCCGCGACGGCCGCCTGCAGCAAGCGGGCGCACTGAGATCGTCCTCGTTGAAGCGGGCGCACACCTCGTCGTAGAAGGAGTAGGCGCGATTGAGAGACTCCTCTTTGTGGTTGCCCCGCACGACGTGCACGCGCTCGGCGAACTGCAGCTTCAGGAGGGCGATCAGGGCCACGACCTCCACGCCGTGCGTCCCGCGATCCACGAAGTCGCCGAGGAAGACGGAGCGCGTCGCCGGCGGCCAGCCGTTCAGGTTCAGCCAGCGGTGCAGGTCCGAGTACTGGCCGTGCAGGTCGCCGTACACGACGCACGGCACGGGCACTTCGAGCAGCGAGCTTTCGGCCGCGAACACGCCCGTCGCGCGCTCCAGTACGTCCGCGAGCTCCTCGTAGTCGAAGGCGAACTGCCGCGGGCCGTTGCGCACGAGTCGGACGAGCAGCGGCTCCAGATTCTCGACCGGCTCTTCTGCAAGCGGCCAAGTGAGCGGGCGGACGAGCGGGACGAACCGACGGACTCCTCGCTCCACGTGACCTCGTCCGCCACGCTGAACGACGACGCGCTGGATGGCCGCCGCCCGCGCGCCCACCGCGACGACCTCCGGCTGCCGGGCGCCGCGCGACATCGAGCTGCAATCCGGGCGATCAGTCGGCAGATGAACGGAGGACTCACTCGAGCAACACGCGCTGCTCCTCGGCGCTGAGGGCGGTGGTGACGAGCGTGTCCGTCCGGTCGAAGTGCAGCACCGAGAGCGTGGAGGCGGGCGGCTTCGCGTCGTCGGCCGCCGCCTTCCGTCGTCCCGCGCACGCCGCCGCCGAGAGCGCGGCCGCCGCGACACCCATCGCCGCCCATCGCCGCCCACACGCCCGTTTGCGCCCAATCGGCCGCCATTCGAATGCAACGAGGAGTGAAGTGAATGAGTGAGCAGCGCGAAGCAGAGCGGCGAATTTGCATCACTTTCTTCCGGTTAAAACGGCGCTCGATCGGAGCGGTCGGTCAAGAATGAACCGCTCTTCTGCTTCCTCCGCAGTTGCGGTTTGTGCGGCTGGTCGAATGCGACGCCGTGGACAAACCGGATTCAACTCGAGCTCGAGTCGACCGTCCCCACCAGCCGAACGGGCAGCAGAGCGGTGGTTGGCAGTTTCGACAAAGACGGCGATGGACGCGTTTCTTGCGGCGATTACGCGATCTTCTCGTGATTTCCTCGACCGCCGACGAGCGACGAACGGGCAGGAGCTGCTTCCGAGTTTTTCCGATCGTTTCAAGGGAAATTTGTTTATCGATTCTGCTTCTTGACGATCGTCCTTTGCTCCGGATGGCCCGCTCCTCCGCACGTTCCCGCGCTTTTCGCAACGAGCGAGTGGGCGGAAGAAGGCTTCGCGAACGGCGGTGGGCGCCTCGTCAAATCGGAAGAGCCGATCGGACTCCGCTGCCCTCATTCGATTTCTTCGAGCCAACGGCTGAGTTCTCCGTCGGTTAGGCACGAGTGCGTGGACGAGAGAAGACAATCGACAATTGCCAGGAAGAAATGCTTGCAGCCGCCTTTTGCTGCTCGTCGTTCCGTTCAGCTCGCCCGTTCCAGTGAACTCCGCTCTGCTGTGATCAAACGAAGGAGCATGTTTTGGTCGGATCGCCGCTCAGCGGGGAGGAGAGAGCGGCGGATAAACGCGGGTCGTCGGAAGTCAGTCGGCATTCTCCATTCATTCACTCACTCCTTCATTCACTCGTCTCTCCCCTTCAATCCAAAGATGCCCCGCTCCTCCCCGCCGTCCTCTTCGTTCTGCTGGTCGCCTCGATGGCCGCTTAGCCACTCACGAAGAACTTTCTCTCGGCGCTGCTCGGGAACGCGAAGCCGGTGGTGGGCGAGGTCAGCGGGCTGCTGGGCGGCTGACGGCAGCCGGTCGCCCTCACGAAACCGTCCACTCCCGAAAAGAACCCACTTTCTCGAAAAGAACCCAATCGGTGGAAACAAGGAGGATGCACTTTCAGTCTTTGTTTTACTTGAACGGAAGCACCACAAAGAAGATGAAAAAGGAAAGCACAACGACGAGCTTCCATTCGAATAGAAGCCGTGAAGAACCGGACGGCAGTTGGGGGACGGCGATGTCGTAAGTGGCCGAGAAGTTGAACTCGCCGCCGAAGATCCAATCGTTCGTGTCCCCGAAGAGGTCGAGAGCGAGAACGATCGTATGGTTGGAGCGGAGCTGGAAGTGCGTGAAGTCGCGGTCGTTGGGGAAGAGCATCAGCTGGAACGAACGGGTTGTTTCTTCTGTTCGTCGCTCTGATCGCTGCGCACTTGAGTGAGCTCTCTTGCCGACGACTCCAAACGATAGAACTGGACGCCTCGTTTGATGAAGAGGTCGCCGTTCGGAGCGAAGGCGAAGTGAGGCGCCGGCCACGTGTTGCGGACTTCCGGCAGGTCGGAGAGGGCGGCGAAATCGGGTGATCTTCGTCTCCTCGCAGCTTTCCACCTCCAGCAAGAAGACGTCCATTCGACTCTGATCGCCCATGTCGTTCGAAAGAAGCCAGCGGTAGAACTCCTGCCCTTCCGAAGACTGCGGCCGCCACGCCGAAAAGGCGATCGAGCGGCCGTCCGGAGCGAATTGGACGGCGCCCTCGTAGCGTGTTTTTGATCTGAACGGGAGGATTGTAATGACTAAGGGTCTGCCCACTCGTTTTGCGTTGTCCATGTCGTCCAGATCGGCGAGGTAGAGGTCGTAGTCGCCGCCCCGGTTGCTCGCGAAGACGACTCGCTGGAAGTCGGGCGAGACGGCCAGTTCGCCCTCGAAGAACGCGTTGTTCGTGAGTCGCTGTTTGATCGTCCCGTAGCGATTCATTCGAAAGATCTCGTTGGTTTGCGGCAACGCGAACGGATCGCTGCTTCTGCACCACTCGTCTCGATCGTCGCAATGCCAACCGTCGGGGTAGGAACACGTGTCGCGGATGGAGTACTGCAGCGATCAAAGACGGACGATGATTGCAGCAAACAGGAGGGAGCTTGCCGACTGATTGGCGATCGGCGACACAAAGAGGACGTCCCCGTCGCCGTCGTCGCTCAGGAAGCGCGCCCAGAAGGTGCACGAGAAGCCGGTGCCCAGCAGACGGGGCGTGTTTTGCGCGTGGTCGTCGTTCGCGTCCACTTGGAGCAGCTGAAGCAATCCGGCTGACTCGTTTCCCTTGCTCCAACGACTCACGCGTTCGTTGACGGAGTCCAGTGCGATCAGGATTCTGTTGTTCTGCCGGCTAAGCACTCGTTAGATGAGAGTTGAAGAAGAAGGCTGCTTGAGTCGCTCACCTCACGTCGATTCCCGAGACCCGGCCGCTCGGAGCGACCAAAACGGACGCGTTCTTTACGAACATGGCAACGCGAGCGCTTGGAAGGCGGTTGGCTTCTGGAGACATGAAATTGCTGCACGATTTGCGAGATTGAGGTGAACGCACGTTTGCGGTAAGGAAAAGTCGTGTTCTGGCCGAACGTCGCGAGGAAAATTTGATTTTCGCCGCTTTCGTCAGGAGCAACGAACGTCACATAGTCGATTTCTTTCATTCGGACGGTGTCGACTTGTTTCGCCCCGTTGCGCACAAGTGTCTAAAGCGAATAGACGATGAGTTCAATGGATTCCCGCCCCCACCTCGGAGTCGCCGTCCCGCAGCCAAACGGAGCTCTCGCTCGTCCGAGTGTCCAGGCGAGTGAAGAAGAAGCGACCGCTGCCGTCTCGCAGGAATTTCGGGTCCAGGAGCGAGTAGTCGGATCTTCAAGGAGCGGCGTGTCCATCGAGAAGTTCTTGTTTTGGAGTTCGCCGAAGGAAGTGCAGTAGATCGCCGCTCCCTCGAGCGTAAGGATCCCGCTTCTAAACAAAAGGTTAGTGGAGCCAGCGGTTGTTTCGTGCACCTGGCGACTTCTCGCTCGTCCTCGGGCAAGCGGACGCCGTGGAAGAGAACCCACCCGTCCTCCGTCATGTCCATTGCGTCGAAGCCGTCCACCCAGCCGGGAACGTCAAAAATGATCGAGAAAGCAGCGATAAACAGGCAAACCCACGCACTCACCGTTTGACTGTGATTCCGAACGTAAAGCTGGACGGCCGTCTCGCCGGCGAACGTCCCGATCCGCATCCCATCGCTTTCGAACAGCCGCCTGCCCCACGTCGAGTAGGCGGTCGGCAAGCGAACGGGCCCGCGATTCGCGTCGAGGGGACTCACTTTGAAGAGCAAAGCCGGGAGTTCATTTGCGAAACGCTCTTCGTGCGGTCGACTGCCTGCAATCGGATCTGCTGGGAAGAAGAAAAAATTCCGGAAAGGTACAAGCGGATTTAAAAGGCATTTTCTGTAACTCTGGACCACCGAGTGGCACGTTTCAAAAACGACCTCTCGGTTTTTGTTTTTAATAGATTCTCCGGATCGTGCTGAATCTAAAAATGCCTATTTAACGACCTGTAGGTGGTTTTGTTGCAGAGTTACAGGCCTCCAAACCCAAAGGGTCCGAATTTTGGCCCATTGGGTTCAAGAGGCTGTGGTGTCGTTGTAACAAGGTTTCAAAACTCGTGATTGTGATCCTCTTGTAGCACTTGATCAGGGCTTTCGAATGGTGTATGCTGCTTGCCGGCTGCAACGTAATCGAAACAAATTGCAGCATGACACGCGAGAAGTTCGTTTCTTCGAATTTCCTATTTTTTGTCTTGGAAGGCGTTTTTCTCGAAAAACTTTCATACAATACGACCAAACGGAAACCGACACGTTATTCTACAAAATAAGGCGCATCTAACCAGGTGCATCTCATCGCTCAAAGCCGCTGGAACCAGGAGAAACAATTGGTTGAAGGTGTAAGACCAAAATCCACACAAAATCGAAATTCTTTTAAATTTAAAGACAACTGAGTGAAATAAACACAACCGCGTTCTAACATTCAACCAAGTCCGCACCAGTGATTTTCAGATTTATTTGACGTCGTTTGCAACGTTTCTGCCGAAATTAGCGCCGCAAGTACTGCTTTGTGCGTTTTTTGCGTTTTCTTTGTTGTGTTTGCCTTAACGATAGTCAAAATCGCATAAATAACTTGCTGACAATTTGCTCATTCAATGCTTACTGCAAATCATCAGTCGGTTGTGGCACTGCTTCTCACTGCGGCCCAAAGTACGGTCGATCTGAGGGTATTTTTACATTTTTTGCTCGGCATTAACATTCTTATGGACAAACGTGAGCGTAAAACAATCAGAACGGCTGTACAAATATAAAAAGCGCAAATCCTTGCTGATTAACTTTCCATCTCTTGTCTGTACGCGTGAAATAGGTTGAAAATGCTAGTGCTCAAAGACGGTGATTTTCTCCATCTCAGCTGTCTGATGACTAGTGAAATCAATGTTATATTGTCCGCCTTGTTGAGCTCTGTCCAACGATGTAGTCTTTGAGTGCTTGCCGTTTAAACGTGCATAAAACACTGAACTTGAGCGGAATAGCAAAAAAGGGGGTAGAATGGACCGCCACACAAACCGTTCGATTCACGTTGCAGGAAAAACACTTCGTAGGGTTTAGTAAACGCATTTTTCATCAAACTAGGTATAAAAAAGCTGCTTTACGAAGCGCTGGAGAGATGTGAGCCAGCAAAATAGCTGTAAAGTACGTTGAGAGACCGTTTTCTGATGCGTGCGTCTGGTATTCTTGACGTTAAAAGCAGTGAAAGTGTGGAGTAAAAACAGGGCTACAATTTTTGTTTGAAGTTCGGCAGTTGCAAATGCGTCGATAGCAAAAGAACAAGCAAGATTCGAAAACGGCGCCGATTGTGGTCACTTCGACAGCAGTGTTGCAAAGGCCGTCGAACAGGTGTCAAAACAACTTTACATTTATTCGGACACCCATTCGTAAACATCCCGATCAAATGAACTTGATTTTAGTGGCTTATTTCAAAGTTGGAAGACATTTCGATTTTGAGTGGATTTTGGTCCCACACCTTCAACCAATTGTTTCTGCTGGTTCCAGCGGCTTTGAGCGATGAGATGCACCTGGTTAGCTGCGCCTTGTTCCGCAGAACGACGTGCTTGTTTTTGTTGCCTCGTATTTAGTGCGAAATTTTTGAGAAAAACGGCCTTGAACGCAAAAAACAAGAAAATCGCGGAAACGAACTTCTGACGCCATTGAGCACAACTTTTTTCGATGGCATAGCAACTGGCCTGTACAATACACCACTCGCAAACTCTGATCAAGAGCTACACGAGAAGCACAATCACGTAGTCTGAAACTTCGTTACAGCGACACCACATCCTATTGAACCCAATGGGTCAAAATCTGGACCTTTTGGGTTTGGAGGCTTGTAACTCGCCAATAAAAGCAGTTGCAAGGCTCCAAATGGACATTGTTAGATTCAGCACGATCCAGGGAATCTATTAAAAACAAAAACCGAAAGGTCGTTTTTAAAACGTGCCAAAGTTTGCACTGGGGTGGTCCAAAATTACAGAAAATGCCTTTTAATCGTTTCGCTCAAACCAGCTTGCTCGCACAAGGACGGCGGGCAGAAGGCGACTTCGCTGAAGTCGTCGGCCATTTCGGTCGTTTGGAGGGCCTGCAATCAAGAAACAACCGCTGCAAACGGCTTGCAGTAAACGGACGGAGAAGACGGTCGTTGAGACGAACAAGCGAACTGCAAACAAACATTCGAATTGACGAGAGAACGCGCAAGAAGCGACCTTTCGGGATCATTTCGCTGAGGTCCCAAAACTTCTGCTCCACAACCGCCGCCTTCTCCTCGCCGAGTCCACTGGAAAGAAGGGAGACGGGCCGACTGGAGACGAAGAGGTCCAACTTGTAGACGTGATGGCACTTCGACTCGTACGGCCCGCCCTTGGCCGTGAACGCGATCGACTGGCCGTCCAAGCTGAACATTGAGCAATCAACCATTGATCGAAAGAAGAAGGCCGGGTACATGAACTTCGGCGCGGAGTGGTCGCCGCCATTAGTCAGTTGGACGACGTTGTGCAGGGCGACGTCACTCGCTACTGCTGCAAGAAAGAGAAGAAAGCCCCCGAGGATTGAACGCATCGCGGCGCTGAAACAACGACGAATGCATCCGAGAAAGACACAAAGGAGTCTTCTTTTGTGGAAGCAAGACGCCGCCCCTTCCTTTTCCTTCTGCTTTGAAGATGGGGCCGAGAATTCTTCTGCGAACCTTCTCCGTTCGAACTACAAACTTTATTCAACGCAGATGCAGTGAAACAAACAACGGAACTCTGCGGGCGTACACAATTCACCGTTCTTTTACGTGCTTAGCAAAGGCAATGGTTTCTTTTGCGTAGTCGAAAACGAAGCAGTTTTTGCGCAAAACCAATAAAGGGAGGACGACGGAGGGCGTGTTCGTGTAAACGAGCCCGTTGTTTCTCGCGCCGAAGAAGCGGAAGCTGCGGAGACGGAAGGAGGACGTCCCGTCCGTGTGCGGAGTGGCGGGAAGCTTGAACACAAACTCCTGATCGTCCCGCAGCATTCGGACGGGCAGGTGGTCCGTCGAAACATTGACGCGGTACCCGTCTTTCTCTTTTGGATCAAGGACGATCTCTCCCTCGCTCAACGTCTGCTGGATCATTCGTCGGAGAAGAAGAGCACGTCGTCCTCTTGTTCGTACGTGAAGTGGACCTGAACGAGCATTAGCCTTCAATTGGAGGAGGATTACGAGTGCATTCGTGTAGGTGACGTTGACAAACTCCAGCTCCACGCTGACCGTCCACTGGTGTTCGAAAGCCGAGAAGTGCGTTCAGTCGACGCACGGCGCGTCGCTCGGCAGTTCGCCGAAGTGGCGATCAGAGCGGCAATGAGCGCTTGGTGAAAGGCGTGAACGACGAGCTTGTGCTCGCCGGGCGCCAGGCCGACGAACGTGTTGTAGAAGAAGCTGCAGTCGAATGAGAGGAAGTAGAATGCTTTGAACTGCCCCAACTAGTAGTAATCGACGATCCTGCCGACCATCAAGGGCGCGCTCTCGACTTCCAGCGCATTCGGCGAGTTGTCGCCGTAAGTCGCGTTGTCGTGGAACGCGAGACGATCGAGGACGAGGGCGCCTTCCGCTCGCCAGTACGGGAACATCCGCCGTCTCCATTCGACGCCCGTTTCGGTGCGGGTGGTCGACTCGGAGCGGTTGTAGAAGCGGCTCTGGAGCTGCCGAAAGCTCTCCCTGCAATCCCTCCACCACAACTGCCGCCTCGCGGCCAGACACTCCGGCGAGCAGACGAGCGGCCCGAAGTCCTCTGCAATCGCCGTTTTCATTCGAGGAGAAAAAACGAACCATCAGCACACACTCGGGGGCAGTCGGAAGGTAGAGGAGTGCACAAATCCTCCCAAAGAACCACGCCCGAGAGCACGGTGGACAGCCGAAGCTTCTGGGGCAGCGGCGGCGTTCCAACGTCGGCGATGCAATTGAACTGGATAAAGACAAAAGTGACAGCCGCCCAATGCCGCTTACCTCGCCCCACACGCTGGCCGTTCGGATGCGCGAGGACCGAGCTCTCATAAGAACGGAGCAAAAGACGAAGAGCAGGGAAATGCGCCGATTCGTCATCGTGGGCAACAGAGGTCGTTAGTTTTTGCCCCAATGCCGTTCTTGTTAATCCAGCAACCAACGAGAAAGCTAGCCGAGTCCAACTGCTCATTCCCGCTACGCTTCTCGTTGCTGTTTACTCAAGAGTCCGTTCAGACCCTTGAAACGTGCGAAAACCCCCTCGAATTCCCGAGAAAAGCGGCTTAGCGACAGCGCGGCTCGAAGCCACAGGAATTCAAACTTTTATCAGCAACGAGAGCGCAAGATTCTCGTTGCGAAGCAAAGAGCGGCTTGTGAGCAACACTCGTTTCTTTTGGGACTTGGAAAGCCGGTGTGTTCTGTGCGCTGTTGGAGAGAAACTATTCGGGTAGTTCCTGCCCTCATCGCGCATAAAAGCAGATGACAAGCAGTTCTGGTCGTGTTTGTCTTTTAGCTCGTCGAAGAGGGAGACGGTCGTTGGAGAGCAGGTTGAAACTTGTCGACAGAACGGACGGACGGGTGGAAGAGAAGGACGCCTTCTGCAGCGCCATGACCGTGCTCTCGTCGAAACAAAAGAAGTGGATCTTGTGACTCGGTTTTCGGCCTGCTTGGCAGCAATAACCAGTGGGTTGGATGGACGAAAGATCAAACGCTTCCACACACCAAAGACACAAAGAAGAAGCAATCCACATCTTAGGGGTTCGAGCAACCGAGAAGTCCACCAAAAGGTTTATTCACGACAAAGAGACAAAAGAAGGCTATCCCCACGGCAAAATGTCCATTTCGCAGCGGCGCGGGTCCTTTCCGGATCCGAAGTCGGCCGCGAAGCGGGACCAACACGCCTCAACGTCGCCCTCGTTGAAGTCGAGAACGCCCAGCTCTTCCACCGTCTTCGTGCACTTGCCCGGCGTCCAGCGAGGTTCGATCTTGCGCCCCAGGCAGCCGATCTTCGCGCCGCAACGGGTCTCACTGAAAGAAAGCGAATGAAAGGGTGAGTAGAAGGAGGAAAGCGTACATCAAGACGTGCAGCTCGTCGGGGTGCGTGTTCTCGGCCTCCCAGCCTTGCGCGTGGAACGTGGCCGCCTTGTTCGTTTGGAGCACGTTGCAGAGATCCCACGTGAGCCAGTCGGCCTCGTAGACGGCCATCCGCTGAAAGCGCAGCGGTTGGAGCGAGAGAGGGGAGAGAACTCACCGCATTCGTAACCGGCCGCCCGTTGCAGCGAACCGTCGCGTTGATGCTGTAGGCGCGCGCAAGTCGGTGGTCGCTTCCGCACCCGGGAAGCCGACGAACGCGAAGGCAAGGAGGAGTACGAAGCAGGCGGAGACCATCAGAATCGAGTGGAGCGAACTCTCGTGAGGCGGCCGGCCGGAAAGAAAGCCACGCGTCAAATGACCGCCAAAAGAAGGCGACCTCTCGCTTCGTTCAATTTGAATTTGCATGTCTCTCGTGAATTTGCACCCCATGGTTTGCTTTCGGTCGCACCGTTTTGCATGAAGAAGACCCCCCTCCGCTGGCAGTCGGCAATGTTCTTCTTTCGGCACTCCGGAAGGCGGCTGCTGCTCGTCGTTCGAATGTCCGCCCAACGCCGCGACGCGCGCTCGCCCGGCCTGGCGACCGCTCGGTGCGCGTGCGGCTCGCCGCGCGGGGCGCCCACGGCGGAGAGCTGCCCGCCCGCCGCCGCCGACGATCCGTTGGGTTCGTTCGAGCTCGAGAATCAAACAAACGACTCGCTGCAGACACGCCGCTGACCGCGCGGCCGCTGGAGGCGCGGATCGTGGCGACGCCGCGCGCCTCGCAGTTGGCGGAGAGCCGCTTCTGGCCGCTCTTCTTCCGCGCGTACGACCGCCTGCACGCCGTCACGCTGCTGGAGGTGGCGGCGGGCGTCGCCGGCAGCGTCCTCGCCACGATGCTCGTCCTCCACTTCTGCGTGCGCGCCGACGACGGGCGGCCGCAGGCGGACGACTCGGCGCTGCTCGCGTTCAAGCGCTCGTACCAGCGCCGCCTCCACTCGTCCGCCGCCCAGTTGCTGCGGTGAGCGCGAGAACACGCCCCTTCAATCCCCGCCTGTTTGCAGCGCGTTCGTCCGCTCGGTGCTCGTGCTCGCGGGGACGCTGGTGGTCGTCTACGTGGTGCTGCCGCTCGGCTTCTTCCTCTTCCCCGCCCACGCGCAGCACGTCTTCTTCCTGAACTTCAGTCCGTCCGGCCCGCCTCCCTTTCATCGCTTCCGTTCGCTCGTTGCAGTGCGCGCCGTCGGCATCAACTACGCGGACCTGCGGGCGCACGGGATCCGCTCGCCGGGCCGCAATTTCTACCTGCAGGGGCGCTTCGCGGAGGACGAGGCCGAGCAGCCGATCCTCGGCTGTTGGCACGTGCTGCCCGCCCGGCTGGCCGCCCGTCTGCCCGCCGCCCCCTCGGACGCGCAGATCGCCGAGCTGCTCGCAGCCTCCGAGGAGCCGGTCGTCGTCTACTGCCACGGCAACTCGTACGACCGCACCTCCAGGCACCGCTGCCAGCTCTACCAGGCAGCCCTCCTTTTCCGCCCCGTTCTCCACTCCAGCTCGTTGCAGACCCTCTCCGAGCAGAACTTCCACGTGATCTCGTTCGACTACCGCGGCTACGGCGACTCCACCGGTGAGTGGGAGGAACAGAGCGGAAAGAACGGAGGGAGCTGCAGGACTGCCGACGGAGGACGGCGTGGTGCGGGACGCGATCACCGTCTTCGACCACGTGCGCGCGCAGTGCCCCGGCCGGCGGATCGTCCTCTGGGGCCACTCGATGGTCCGTCCGCCCGCCCGCCCACTCACCGCCGCCCGCTTGCAGGGCTCCGGCGTGGCGGTGCGCGTGGCGGCCGAGTTGTGCGCCCAGCGGACGCCGCCGCATTGCCTGGTGCTGGAGTCGGCGTTCAACAACCTGCGCGACGCGATGCACGCCCACCCCTACTCGCTGCCCTACCGCCGCTTTCCACTCTTTGAGCTCGCCGTCGTGCGGCCGTTGATGCGGGCGGGACTCGTGAGTGCCCGGGGGAGCGCTCTGTACTCGTCGATTGCAGGTGATGTGCTCCGAGGACCGCATCAAGAAGGTCACCTGCCCGATCCTCATGCTCCACGGTCCGTCCGCTTGCCCCATGCTCCCACCGACTGCTTGCAGCCGCCGACGACGTGATCATCCCGCTCCGGCTGGGCCGTCTGCTCTACGACGCCCGCTGCCGCAGCAACCCGCTCGTGCAGTTCGTGGAGTTTGAGCCCCACCGCGGCCTCGGCCACAACTCCATCTACCGCGCCCTCGAACTCGCCACCATCCTCACGCACGCTCTCCTTGTGTTCTAGGGAGATAATCCTGTTGTTTGCAGGGAGTTCCTCAAGAAGTGCGACCAGCTGGGCGTCGCCGCTCCGCAATCCTCCTGACTTTTCTTCGCGCAATAAACACTCGAAAGAAGCTGGTTGGAATGGGGTGACGAGAGTTGGGATGCGAAGAGAAGAGTAGCTGTCCAAAGAGGATGTGGACGCATTCCTGCCCGCCTGCAAGCGAAAGTTGAGTGGGGAGCGCAAACAAACCCCCAGGAGGCGTCTCACGAGTTGCTGCCCTCCACGCGCCAACCGACGATCCGCACCGCGTGAACCCCACAAACGCGCCGCTCTCCGCCTGGACTGCGAATCAAACGAGAGCTGATTGCGAGGTCAGATCGGAATGAACGAACGGGACGCCTTCCCGACCGCCCGCTCATTCTGCAATTCGCCCCTTCGAACGAGCAGCCGGCGGTCGCGAGTCCCCCGCGATGTCCGCCGCCTCCGCCCGGAAAGTGAGTTCTCGGCGGCGAGCAGCAGCCGACGGCTTCCAGAGCGCCAACTCGGCCGACCCGACGATCCGCAGCGCGATCAACGCCGACAGTTGTGCGTCTCGCCCGCCCGCCCGCCCACTCCGCTGCTCCGCTTTCAGTCTACGCGCACCGCGGCCACGGGCGCGACATCTCGTGGAGCAACCTCACCGTCTCGCTGGTCGACCGCCGCCGCCGCCCCTGCTGCCGGCGGGCGGCGAGCGGGCGGCCGAGCGCGTCGTGCTGCGCGAAGGTGAGTCGCCGCCGGCCGCTCACTCACCCGCCGCCCGCTTGGAGTGTACGGAATGGCGAAACCGGGCGAGTGCATCGCGATCATGGGCTCCAGGTGGGCGACCTCCAGCAATCCGTCGATCTGCGGATTGCAGCGGGGCGGGCAAGAGCACGCTGCTGAACGTGCTCACGAACATCGACCAGCGCGACGTGCGGCGCCACGCGGGCGCGCGCGTCCTCGTCAACGGGCAGGCGCTCACGCCCGCGCAGATGCGCGTCGCGTCCGCCTACGTGCAGCAGTTCGACCTGTTCATGGGCTGTCTGACGGTGGAGGAGCAGCTCCGCTTCGCCGCCGCCCTCCGCATGGACCGCGCCCGCTACGACGCGCGGGCGTGTGAGGAGCGCGTGCGGGAGCTGCTCGCCCGCATGAACCTCGAGCGGTGCCGCCACACGCTGATCGGCGTCCCGGGCGTCCGCCGCGGCATCTCCGTGGGCGAGAAGAAGCGCCTTGCGTTCGCCTGCGAGGTGAGCGGCCGCTCGATCGATCAGCAGTTCATCTGTGGTTGCAGCTGCTGACGGATCCCGACTTCTTCTTCTGCGACGAGCCCACCAGCGGGCTGGACTCCTTCATGGCCGTGCAGGTGGCCTACGCGTTGCACTCGCTGGCGAAGAACGACCGCAAGACGGTGATCACGACCATCCACCAGCCCTCGGACGACGTCTTCAATCTCTTCGACAAGTGAGCGCAGAGATCGCTGCTCTCAATGCCGGTTGCAGGATCCTCTTCCTGTCGCGGGAGGGCGGCGAGGGGCGGGTGGCGTTCTTCGGCGCGCCCTCCGCCGTGCTGCCCTTCCTCGCCGCCATCTCGCGGCCCTTCTTCGCGCACCGGCAGGCGGCCGGCGTGCGCAAACGCAGCGGCGAGGAGTCCAGCGACGAGGAGGACGAGCTCACCTGTCCGCAGAAGTCGGGGCCCGCCGAGCACGCACGTTGGGCAATGCATCTCCTCTATGACCTCCCGGTTGCAGGCGATGCGGATCCTCTCGCGCACCTCCGCCGACTCCGACGCCTCCTTCGAGGACCGCGTGAAGGTGAGAACGAACCAAAGGATCAACCACGCGACCTATCCTCGTTGCAGTTCATCCGCGAGCAGTTCGAGGCGACGGAGGCCGGCCGCAAGGAGCGCGCGCGGGCGGAGCGCTCGGCGGCGCTCACGGACGCCGCGCTGAACGCCGACCTGCGGCGGCGGCGCGCGTACGCCGTCCACTGGGGCGTGCAGGTGGGCGTCCTCTTTCGGCGCGCCCTCCGGAACATCCTCCGCGACCCGATCCTCGTCTGGGTGCGGCTGGTGCAGATCGTCGTGAGTGCTGCGGTCCGTCGACTAATCTCCGCGTAGTTGACGGCGATCGCCATCGGGACGGTGAACTTCCAGACGCCGGTCGCGGGCCCCACGGTCGTCAACCTCGAATCGATTCTCTACAACTCGGCGCGCGACATGAACTCGCTGTTCATCTTCCCGATGATCCACGTGATCACGGCCGAGTTCCCGGTGGTGACGCGCGAGCACCGCGCCGGCCAGTACGCCGCCTCCGCCTACTACGTGGGCAAATCGCTGGCCGAGCTGCCGCAGGTGACCGTCCTGCCGCTCCTCTACGCGACGATCACCTACTGGATGGCGGGCCTGCAGCGGCGCGCCTCGAAGTTCGCCGTCCACTGCGCCTTCAACGTCCTGCTCGCGTGGACCGCCACTTCGATCGGTGGGCGGGGGGATCGCTCTCTTTAATGCCCGCACGTTCGTTGCAGCCTACGCGGGCGCCTGCATCTTCGCACCGAGTCGCTGGCGCAGACGATCGTCCCAATGCTCGTCCTGCCGATGCTCCTCTTCGGCGGCTACTTCATCAACGTCCGTACTGGACAACGATCGTTCTATTCGTCTCGTTGCAGTTCAACGCGATCCCCGTCTACTTCAAGTGGCTGGCGTACCTGTCGTGGTTCCGGTTCGGCTTCGAGGGCCTGGAGATCAACCAGTGGGCGGACATCGGGCCGATCGCCGGTGAGTCCCGCCCGCCCGCCGTCCACTCCTTTGCGGCAGGCTGCGAGCACCTGAACCGGACGCGCGACTGGGCGCCCTACGTGCCCCCGAACGAGGAGTTCTGCCCCGCGCCCACCGGCCTCGACCTGCTCCGGCGGCGCGACATCGAGGACCACGGCGTGTGGGCGAACTTCCTCTGCCTCGGCGGCCTCATGCTGCTCGCCCGGACCGTCGGCCTCGTCGCCCTGCTCGTCCGCATGCGCTGGTGCCGCTAGCTGTTTGGTGGAGTGCGGATGGAATAAACACGTGAACGGTCGGCTGTTTGAGCGAATGGGAAGCCAGCGGATTTGTCCGGATCGACCGGCGATTCGGGTGGTCAAAGGGAGTGCGCGGATTCATGTGGTGAGAAGTGGAAATTGTGGGCGAGCAGGCGCTGCACGGAGCAACAAACACTACGTCTGCTTGAATAAAATGCGCACTTGGACGGCCAAAGACCAACGGAAGCGAGCGCCCTTGTCGGATGACATCGATTAATTGAATTTGTTGCCCCACCAGCTTCAGCTCCAGCCGATTGCCCTCACTTCCTTCCCGCAACCAAAGAACTCGTTTATTCGCAGACATCCGCACGGAAGTCACCAATTGCGCCGCACAACAACGTGCTGGTTTGTGGGCGTCTGTTGGACGGTGTTGTAGACGACCACGTTCTGCCGCTCGCGCTCGATGCTCTGCAAGAAGATGAGTGGAGATGAGTGGACCAAAAGAGGACGCACTTGATTCATGCAGTAGTACTGCAAGGCGACGCCGCCACCGACGCTCGCGGACATCAGCACGAACACAAGGGCGACTCCCGCGTACATGCCGACGGTGACAGCCGCCGCTCCTGCTTCCGCCCGGACGGCGTTTATCGAAGCGAAGAGCAGGAGGAGAGCGAAGAGACGGCCGACCATTTCGACTCGGTTGAAGTGTGTTGAATGAACCGAATCGACGTTGGAGCGTTCGTTTTTCATTGGATTATGCAAACAGGAATGAATGCGTACGGGAGTTGGTTGTTCGAACCGCGCTGCCCTCCAAGACGGGCAGATGAGAGCAATCTTCGCACCCCTCACCAGCTCGTCGTTCAGCATTCGTTCTGACCAACGACACAAAGAAGACAACGCGTTTATTCCTTTAGTTTTATGTGCAGGAGTCCCCACCGCATGAGTCTCTAGCTCCGCCATCGCAGGACTAATGGGAGGTTGTGACGATCACCGGTGGAGGCCCTGGGTTGAAAGCGCGCCCTGTAGACGGCCGCACGGCAATTAAGTTTGTACTGAAAGACAGAATGGAGTGAGTGAAGGAACGTGAAAAGAAGGACTCACTGCCGACGAATCAAACGGCTGCAGCAGCAGGTACCCGCGAAGCTCAAGACAATGGACAGAACGATCGCCCCGCCAAGAAGGTTCGCCCAGGGAGGAACTTCGCAGTTGCCGATGCATAACGTGACCGCGTCGACGATCCGGACGGAAGCCAGGAGCACGAGCAAACAGGCGGCCATCTCGATCGGAGTTGTGTGGAATGAACGGAGCGAATGCCAACCACTCCCTTGCGGATGACCAGCCCCTTCTGCTCGCTGCTTTGTTGTTCGCCGCACACTCCTCGAAAGGTCCTGCCTGTCCTTTGGAGGAAAGGGCAGCTCGATGATTCCTTCTCAACAGCAATCGAACAACGCGTATGTCGAAAATACAGGATTCCCCCCGTAAAGCGCGTAAAATTGTGCGTTTGTTCGTCAGACTCGCACCCTCAACTTTTTAGCCGTTGCTCCAATCGAGCTGAAAATTTTTCTGGCTAGAGTAACTCGCATGCGCGAAGTCCGAAAATGTGCATTTCGACCGCTGGCGGGCACGTTCAACGTTCCGTGCCGACGTTCCGCTCCGTACCGTTCTGCCGCGCCGTCCAAATTCCCCCGCCCCGTGGACAAAAAGATGCGCCTTGAAACGAAGAACATCTTATCAGTTGACCGCATCATCAGGAAATGTTGTTGAAGAAAGTTGTGATCGCCCAAAGTCGAAAAGGTCGGGCGGAAAATCGAAAAGGTCCACACTCGGAGGCGCCGTTCTCGGCTCTTCGAATTTTATTCAAAAAACTAAAAATAATCCTGTCTAGAAAAAGGTTTGGCGCATCTTTTGATGCTACTTTCGCGTCGATTGAAAGCCAATTTCACAACGAGAAATTCGAAGAGAAATTTTGTGTCGGTTCGAAAACTTCGGCAAATTTCAATTTCTCCGTTTTCCTCGCACAGTTGACGTCGTGGCATGAATGTAGGTTCGTTCGAAAACGCAGAATCTGTACTTTCAAATGATGTGCAGTTTGTAGTTGTTCTTGGCCCACTTGGCCACTGCGGCTCACGCGAACCAGACCCCCGATAGCACGCAAACGGCGGGCGGGTTTGGACGTGAGTGGACGAATTCTTCTGAAACTTGGCAGAAACATTGAACACGTAGTTGCCCATCTTACCACCGTTTCAGATTTTTCAAACGTTTGCTTACCGATGAGTAATGGATCATTTTCTGGGTGGGGTTATGCGCTCCGGCTTTGCGGTCGGTTTCTTCGAGCGGCGCAACCAACACTCACTCTTTTCGCATGCTGGGATCAAAACAGACTGTTCGGCACCGTTCGCAAACCTTTAACGACATTCTGCGCACAGTCATGCCCAATGCCCGCGTTTGCAAGCCACTTCAACTGTTCGCCTTCGTTCTCCTTGGTGCCCTAAGAGCAGAATGGAGTAAGCAGGCAGTTGTCGTTCAAAAACGGGCAATTCCCGCAGTTTCAATCGAACTCAGACGTTTGTAAATCACGATTCGGCGTTCTCCCGTTGCGACGAGCACTTACTTCTAGGAAAGCCGGTAGAAGCATTCGATACGCACCAGTCTAACGACTCCCCCAGCTGGGGACGGCGCGAAGCGCCGTCACAGGCTGGTGAGTAACGAACGAAAGGAGAAAAAGCACGTAGCCCACGAAAGAGTTGCGAATGGAAGCACGTCCTCACCGGCGAGTCATCAGAAGTGGACGATTGGACGTGGATGGCGGCAAATCTCCTAAGCCTTTGTGGGACGGGAGCTTCTGTAAGAGTACAATGGAATGAGCGGGACGGCGATGGGGCTGTTCACTTGCAACTTGCTTGAATGTTTGGATTGGTGGACGGAGACGAATTGCCGTGGTTCTTCTGCTTGTTGCTTTGTGCGCGCCACGTTCTTCTAAATCAGTGCCGACAAAGCGAGAGCCGGCCAGTGCAAACTGAATTTCTTCCATTTGCCGACACTTGTCGCAGAGATGAGCGCCGAGTTTGGAGAAGAGGAGATCGCGAAAGTGGACGGACGGGTTCACAAAACCAGTTCCTCTTCTCTACGCTTGACCTTTTCCCAACCACCCACTGCACACGTCATGGAGAGACACGCGTTTTTTGAATTCCTTTACGAAGCACTCGGCTTTTGTCGCGACACAAAACGAATACAAACTCCGTGGCGAACGAGGAAGTCCAGATGTTTTGTAATCCTTACTCATTACTGATGTACGCTGCTTGTCGCTGGTATTCCGCCCTCTGCCCCTCCGCCGATTGTAGCAGAGCGTCCGAGTGAAATGAACTCTTTCTATCCAACAACGAGCCCTCTGCTTCATTCTCCCGTCCACCTCAAATCCAATGAACAACTCCACGAATTCGAGCTCGATAGAAGCCGTGAATAAACCGCCGATGCTGCCGCTGCTCTTCCGCGTCCAGTACTCGATTATCGTTCTTTTCTACTTTGTTTCTGGAGTCTCACAATTCTTTCTCTTCTACAAAGTCTGCTCCACTCGCTTGAAGCAACAACTCACCTTCTATTTGATCTTCAACATCTTCATTTGGTGTCTCGTTTGCCCGGCCGGCGTCGTTCACATCGGCTACCTGCTGCTCTTCAGTTTCGGGACAGGTAGGTGGATCCAAAGAGCTAAATAGCTACGTTGATGTCCAGCGCCCTTCTCCGGACCGATTTCGTTCTGGACGGGCGAACTCCTCTACTCTTCGGGCATCTGTCTGAGTATCTCGTTGTCGTGTCTACTGGCCAGTCGAATCGTGATCATCTATCGACCTCTGATGAACAACCAGCTGAGCAAGAGCCACTTCACGGCTACAGCAGTTGTGCTCACCTTTGTCTACGGATTCTCTTGTGCCGTTGCAACGGCCGTCATCGAGACCATTCCGCAACAAACGAGTAGGTTCTTTTTGCTCCTTCTTTTCTCAACTTGGTTTGTAGGTTGCGGCACGTTCTCCTGCCCGCTGACGAAAACTCGAGGGCTCATCTTCAGTGTGGCTCGTTTCGTCGTCTCGTTCTTCAACATCCTGTTCGCGTCCATCTTCTTGTTCAAATTCGCCAAACACGGGAAGCAGCAGTTAAACGCGATGCAGCAACAACAGCGGAAGGTAAGCGAAAGCAATGCATTCTATTAAAGTAGAGGAGTTGCAGAACAATCTGATCGCGGCGTACGCAATCGTCAGCGAAATTCTTTTCAACTTCCTTCCACCAGCCATGTACTTCACGCTGGCGTTGCTCATCGACCAGTCAGCACTCGGGCCTTACCCAACGGTACAGCTACCTACCTTCCACTGCTCATGCTCCGTGTTCAGGTCTTCTATGCTGTGGACGCGTTGGTGACGTCCACGATCTACCGATGGGTGATCTCACGCCAATTCTCGCGACAATCGGTGATGGTGATCGCAAGACAACAAACGCTGACTCAGCCCAATTACTCCGTATAATTAAATTGTGGTTTTATTTGAATTTGTTTGCACCGAAGTCTTTTCAACCACTTAGTTCTAAAGATAGAAACAGTTAAAAGGTACACGGTTTGGACGCGAATTCGGCGGTCGCTCCGAGTCTCGCGAAACAAACGAAAGCTTTGATGGAGAGGGGCATCGCTCGTCACTTCAGAGTGTGAGCGGCTGGTCGAGTGGACGTCGCTTCGGACTTTCAATTGCTGCCTGTTTGATTGAGAACGAGCTTCAAAGTCGATTGACTCTCCTTCAACAAGATCGGAGAGATTTCGGATGCTACTCGGGCCGACTGGGAAGGCGAAGCGTACGGAAGAACCAAGAAACTTGTGGGCAGTGGCTGTTCTGACTGCCGCCACCCGGCTGCAGAAAGAAAGCACCCGCTTGAAGCCGCCCATCCAGTTACTTCGGTTTCGTTCTTGCCGTTTGCTCTTGTTCGAATCGTAATCACGCCGAATAGCCGACACATTCCGCCGATTTCTTGCGTGCTTCCGTCGGGCAACGGACCATTTTTCTTCAAAAAAGAGAGCAGTTGCTTCTGTTTTGGCCGCGAAAAGCGTCCGGTTGTGCCACGCGAATCTATTGAAGTTACGAAACGAAACAAGCCTCCTTCTATCGAACAACTTAGAACGGAAGCTCTTTAGCAAGAGTTTATTCACGATGAAAGCAGACCACATGTGAAATCAAATGAAAGCGGATTGTGTTCATTCGGCGGGCGCCCCGGCGGCGCACGGACGCGGGCGGTAGAAGGCGGCGGTGAGGACGGCGTTGCAGACGCGTTCGGTGAGCGTGCCGCGTTCGTTGAAGTGGAAAAAGCAATCGCACTGGTGTGCGATGTCGATGCAGCACTCCTGGACGACGTCCCACACGCGCGGCAGCGGCTTGTTCGCGTCGCGGCCTTCTGAAACGAGCGGAAAGAGCAAAGCCTCCAGTCCTCTGCCCCCTGAACTCACCGCTCTCGTGCGCTACCCAAAGCACCGAGCTATCCTTGATGAACGTGTCGTTCGACAGGCGCTTGGGCATCGGACGGGGCGCCGGCGGACTGCAGCGCGCTTTGATGTAGTTCTGGACACTGAAACAAACGGAATGAGAAAGCGGAGAAGAAGCAAGTGGTCCCGATCTCTTGCAATGAACTCACTTCTCTTCGCACGCGTAGCGCGGGCGCGGCGGGAGGAGCGGGTGGCGGAAGGGCGCCGCGGTAGTCGGCTCGCCGAACAATCTCCAGCGTTTCACTCGAATGTGCGGTTCCAGATCGCTTGCCGCCGCCGCCGTCGTCGTGGGTGTCGTGGTCTTGGCGAGTGGATCTCTCACCGGCTGGTTCCGGTAGGGGGAAGGCAGGAACTGAAACAATGAAAAGATGAGCGGATGAACGAAACGAATGCCCGTCTTCCCACCACTTGAAACTCACGTCCGCCAGCTCGATTTTGCCCAGCTGATAGCACTGGACGCGGAAGGAATCGTGCTTCGCGGCGATCAACGGGTTCGGCGGCCGCGTCCGCACCCACGGCTCCTCGTCTTTCCACGCGCTCGTCACCGGAGCGGGCGCGCACTCGGCGCTTCGGAGCGCAAAGACGGTGAAGAAGACGAGCGCGCGAATCGCGGCCATCGCGTTGATTTCGGAGGTCAAATGCACGACTGGATGAAGAAGGGAGGAGGTGACCGGAGAGCGGCCGTCCAGTTGTGCTCCGAATCGCCGACTGTCGCCTTTCCGCCCCTTTCGCCTCCGCCGCCTCCCGCGTGCTTGCCGTGAATAATCGCCGCATTCCTCGCCCAATTCTCGTCGCCTTTCCGGAAGGAGGATCGAGGAATCGCTTGCGCTCGCCTCCCGACTTCTCCGCGGCTTCGCGCCGCATTTTACGAATCGCGAGGGCGATCGGCGGCCGGCGGCGGCGTGACGGAGAATTCGGGCGACCCCAAACGGCGACGCTTGGCGGCGGCGATCCGGCGCAACAAAACCCGGCCGCGATCGTAAAGTGGACAAACGGGAGAAAACTTCGAAGATTTAAAACGAATTACTCTTCTTTAGAGTCGTGGAGTAAAGTGCGTACACGAAACAATCGCAGAGATTTCACTTACCGTTCAGATCTCCTCCTTATGTGATGGTCGGCCTGCGCCCATCGAGGTTTCGCCGAAGCCGGCAAGAGCAGAAGAATCGAATAAAACTTCGACTCAACCCAGAACAGACGACCGAAACCCAAAACTCGCCGCCGAGCGTTTCCTTCAATCAGAACCGGAAGCCACGAGGCGAATCCCGAATGTGAACCGCCCGCTGGTCAGTTGGCAATCGGTGAGAAACGCGTAGATGCGCAACGAGCGAAAGCAAGGGATCGAGAACATGGTCGCCGGTCATCCAAACGGCCAATGGGACGGCGGACAAGCAAACAAGCCCGGCCGGGAGTTGAGAAATCGAACGCGAAATCCCCGAATAAATTAGACGGTCGGGATCATGCGGACGCCCGGCCGGCCAATGCGCGAGCGGAATGCGGGCGAACGCGGACCGCGTGAGCGACGAGCCGCGCTCCGAATGCGACGAGTCATCAAAACGGCGAGCGCGCGAGACTTTGCGCGCCGCGGAGCGAACGACCGCCTGAATAAGTGAGTGGCTGCTGGACGCCCGAACGGCCAGTTGTGTAACGACGGACGGAATGGCCGCAAAGCGCCGCCCGAACGACGCGTAAAATGAGGATCGACTCCGATCATCCTCGAGGGTTTCTCAGTCAGTCGCAGTGCAAGACCGCAGGCAGGGAGCGCGGTCGAGAGTCTCCGTGCATTCGCCGTGTTGTCGTATTTCCGTTGGTCCTGAAACCCAGCCAACGAGTAAACGAGTCGCCAGTTGAGCCCTCGAGTTGTGGTTTCGACCCTCCGATCAGCGAGTCGAGGAGGAATCGTGTTTATTTCCTCGCAGTGAGCCCGACTGTGACTCCGACCCGAAAGAAGGAGAAGACCCGCCGCAGCAGACGTCACATTTATTTTATTTTCGAAGCGAAGATTCTCACACCAGCCGACGTCAAACTTCGCATAAAATGAATGCTTCCGCGTGAAACTCGGGGATCGTCTCACTTCAACGGTCGAAGGCCAACCTCTCCGTTTTCTCTTATTCCGTGGGCTCTTCCCTCTTTCGGACACTCAGCAAACCGATTTATTTCTACATGATCGAAAAGAAGAACCCCTCCACTCGGGGTTTTCACACAGAACGAAACAAAAGAGAACACGGCGGGCATCGATTGGACGTGAGCTGGAGGCGGCCGTCCGCTCACTTCTTGCCCCCAACAAGAATGAGCTCTCGTCGATTTATCTGAAGAGATAGAAGAGGATTACAGGAAGGAATGAAGGAGGGAACTCACGTCGCCGGTGTTCTGGCCGCGGAAGGCCTGCGCGCCCTTCGATTTGGCCTTCTTCGGCTTCTCGTCGGCCGCTTGAGTCGCCTCCGTGTATGTCGTCTTTGTCTGCTCGTTTGTCTTCTCGACTCCGCTCGGCTTCGCCTTCTTCTTTGCGGCCCGCTTGCGGATCACCAAGAAGTACACGAGCGAGGCGACGATGCTGAGTAGGAGAAGCAGAAGGGCGAGACAACCACTGAACGAATGGAACGATGAATGGAGAGGAGGAGAAGGAACTCACCTGATTAAGCCGATCATCAGAGCGTTCATTCCGCCGTCCTGTGAGTCCTCGAGAGCGGCCGTGTCCGCAGCCTTCGCCCCCGCTGCCGTTGGACGGAAGAGACCGGCAGCGAGCGCATCGACCGTCGATTGCGCAGCGGTAGTCGGGAGGTCCGTCGTCGTGGAACTCGAAGTGCTCGAGCTCGTTGTAGTGCTCGGAGTCGTGAGTTGGGCTGTGGTCGTCGAGCTCGAGGTCGTGGGCACGGGCGTCGTGCTGGTCGAAGCAGTCGAAGTGGATCTGCTCGCGGAGCTCGTGGACGGAAGCGGGATGGTCTGAAACGGCAAGTGTTGAGAGCGAAGGCAGAAATGGGCGACTTACGGAGCTCGTGGAGGTGCTCGGCTGCAGAGTGGTGATCGACGAAGTGGGCGCGAGAGTCGTCGTCGAAGCGGTCGTGGGCTCGGGCGTCGTCTAAAGAAGAAGCGCTTCAAAAAGCAAAAGTCCGCCCAACTGACGGTGCTCGTAGACGTCGACGTCGAGGCACTCGTGGGCTCGGGCGTGGTGCTCGACTAGGTCTGCACGAAATGCGAGTCAAACGGATAGAAATAAGGGAACCAACCGTTTTCGTCGTGCTCGTAGACGTGGAGGCGGTCGTCGGTTCGGGCGTTGTCTGAAGAAGAAACGCGTTAAAGGGCAACATTGCGCTTAAACTGACGGTGCTCGTCGAGCTGGACGTCGACGTCGACGTGGAGGTAGTCGTTGGCTCGGGCGTGGTCTGAAGGTAGAGCGAGTAGGAGAGCGAAAATGCGCCCAACTGACCGTGGACGTCGTTGTGAGGACCGGAGTGGTCGTGGAGGTCAAAAGAAAGGGCGGGTTGACGAATAAAAGTGGGAGAAACTCACGGTGGTCGTCGTCGAGGTGCTCGTGGACGTGGACGTCGGCGAGAGCGTCGTTGTGGTCGTCGAAGCGGTGCTGGTTGAAGTCTAAACACGTGAGGGGAGTGTGCTCAAACGAAAGCGAGCGGCTTACGGTGCTCGTCGTAGAAGTAGTTGTGGTGTTCGGGAGGTAAGGATACTCGCCGAAGTCACACGGTTTTGGTGGCCTCACTTGCTGAAAACGTTGAGTTGATTTTGAGTTCATTCGTAAATGCACTCACGTAAACCAAGACCGCTGTGACGACCACGTTCTTGCTATTGAATTCGACGGTCGTGTGCCAACGTCCTTCGTCGGTCCTTTCGCGCAGCACGGGCCCATCACATAACGGTTTGTCTTCGTACAAGCGAACGACTTCGCCAGTAGTCGGTTTGATGAACGTCATGGAGTAGTGGACGTCGTGTAGTACGCCCCCTGATTGTGAACACTGACCAATTAAACGGAACGAAAAACTTACAGAATCTGAACCTCCTTGGACTGCTCTCCGGCACGCCCTGCACTTCAATCGTGCACGTGTCGCCGATCCGCCACTCGACCCTGAAAGTCAACGGCGATAAGAGCGAGCAAAGTGAGGAGAACTTGCGTGTCCGATCCGTAGAGGCCGTCCACCCACAGCCCGACCTCCGATATCTCGTCCCATTGCACCGCAATCTTCGTTGAGGAACAGTCCGTCAGTTTGCTACAAGCGGAAGATCAAGCAGAGCAACCGCCGAGAACTCACAAAGCGGCGCTTTGTTCAACTTTCGTCACGCAGTTGGGGAAACGCGAGGTGAACGGATTGTAGAGCGTCTTCGCCCCTCCCATCAACGGCCCGCACACGAGCAGCAGGAGTCCGACGAGGATCCACGGCGGCGCGCGCATTCCGTGGGGCAGAGCGACCAATCGAGTGGAAGGAAGCTGAAGCGAGAGGAATGAGCGGGAGGAAACGAAGTGAGCGGGCGGGAAGCAGGAAGGGCGGAATGGCGGCTGGCCGCTCATCGGTCGCCGCTTTTGAACGACCGCTTGCGGGATTTTGCGCAGTCGAGAAATGGCGTCGAATAGCCCGTTCCTCATCGCGCAATCGTTTCTGTTGCCGCTTGAACGTTCGAGGAGCGTGGCCGTTGTCCTCTTGATTGCTTTCCGGACCGCACGACGAGTACGAACTGATCCGCTGCTTTCAGCGATGCCGCCGATCGTGATCGAAAACCAGTACAAGAAATCTTCTCTCGAGCGACCCGTTCGGCCGCTCGCTTCCGACCGCACGCCGTTCTCGCCGGTGTTTGCCGACCGCGACTTCGACGGTCGATTCCAAAAGGCGGGCGTTTGATAGGAGTGTTGAGTGGATCGACGGCAATCACCTGGCCGCTGCGATGCTGCCTGCCGGCCGTCTTTCCGTTCGCCCGCGTAGGAGCGAGTGGACGAGTGGCCGCAGCCGAAGAACACGGGGAAACGAAGTGCGCGAGCAGCCGACCGACGCACACGAACGGGTGAGCGGAAGAAAGAAATCCGAGCGGTGTTCTGAAACCACCTGCAAAGAAGCTTGCTGCTATTTTGCTCCGACCACACGAAAAGTGCAAGTTGCGTTCTGCTCTTCAACACTCATTCGATCGTTTATTCACGCTCACGGTGCAAGAAAAAGACGGGAGGGATCACCAATTGCGAGTGTTCTGGCGCGTGTCATCCCCATCGGCCGGCTGGACGGGGCCGACCGGCGCTTGCTGAGGTCCGTTCGCGTAGGCGGGAGGTCCCCAGCGCTGATTGTAGGGCACGTAGATCCCGTGGTGGTAATAGCCGTGCCGCGGTCCGTACTGAAACGAATGAGTAGAAGGGGGAAAGAAAGAACTCACTTTGGTCCCCACGTGAATCCCGAGCGCCAAGAAGACGGCCGAGCAGCCGAGGATCCCCATCCCGCAGCAGAGGCACAAGACGAGCATCACGATGGACGCGATTTGGGAGGTCGCGTTTGCCGCCGTCGCGGTCTCCGTCGTCGTCGTGGTCGTCGTCGACGGAGCCTCGCCCCACTGTTTTCTGGGCATCCCGACGGAGAGGAAAGCGAACAGGAGCGGGAGGACGCGGCCACTCATTCCGGTCGGGCGTTGGGCAAATGAGCGGCAAGATGAACGAAGAACTGGAGGGTGTTGAGGATGCAAATTGTGAGATGCGGGTACTTGTGGGTAATGATGTCATTCGGCTTTCTGCCTCCAAAGTTCTCGTTTCGATCAAAAGCCATCGGCTGTACGGTAATCGGGAACAAAGGCGGCCAGACGTGACCGAACGTTCAGGTGTCAGCCGACCGCCGCCGTTCGCATTGTCCGCGGATCACAAGCGGCGGCAGAGAAGCAGAAAGAGAGCCCCGAACGAGAGACAGCAGAGAAAAGAAGCCGCGGATCGTCAACGAAACCGCTCGGGCGGGCGGCGCGGCGACACGTCAAGCGGGCGGCCGAATTTGCCCGAAAGCCGGGCGGACCGATCGGCGAGGCCGCGTGACCGCGAATCTCGTCCCGTCCGACCGCTGATTGCGAAAACACGGCCGCGCTTCTTAAGCGACGGCCGGCAGTCGATCCGCTCATTCGAGCGAGCGGGGACGGCGGCCGGACGGCCGGATCGATCGGCCGAGCTCTCCTGACGTGATTAAACCCTTCTGCTTTCAGACTCGTTCGGGAGGCCTCCCGCACGAACTCAACACCAGCGATCCCAAGCTCTCCTGCTCTCAAGCTCACAGCCAACCCAACTGCTCAAGCTCCAGCTCACGAACAACCGCACGCGCCCACCGAACGGGAGACGACCGCCGGCATCAGCGGACCCGCTCCGAGCGGCGGAGGTCAGTGCTCATCCCCATCTCTCACCCCACTTGCACCCGGCCATCGGCCATCTCGTTTGTTCATCTCCCTTCGTAAATAAACAGTCGATTGCTGAACCCACCGAAAGTCGGGCGAAAGCCCCACTTTTACTAAATCGTTGTTGGTCCTCCCATGCCCTTCCAAGCGTTCATTAAGCAGCACGGGGACGATCAGGCGTGCACGTACGAATCGCCGCAATATCAGGCTCCGAGTGTATTGTGTATTGGAAGACAAACGGGAGTAAACGAATTGAAGGAGCGGCAACTCACCGCTGCGCTCCGAAAAAGAAGCACAACGGGAGGATCGTGACGAGCGCGACGACGCGGTAGAGCAGCCCTCGGCCCATGCTTTCCAGTCCTTCTTACTTCGTCGTCTTCGTCGTGCTTTCTTCCGGCCAACTAGCGGCCATTCGGACGGAGAGGGCGACCAGCAGGAGGTGATCACTCACTTCAGTCGACAAAAGGTTTCGTTCAGCTCGTTTCTTCACGAGCGAGCGCAAGCAAGTCAAGACCGTTGAACGCAGTACAATCTTTATTCAGAGGAACGTAAAGTGTAGAACGACAAACAGAAGAGTACGGGTACAGCTTTTTCTCAAGCAACCAACAAAAAGAAGACGATAAGAAGCAAGAGTGCAGCTGCTTTCATTGATTTCAACGAAAGTCGTAAAGAGAAGGAAGGGATTTGTGGAATTGTGATGTCGTAGGTGGCCGAGAAGTTGTACTTGCCGCGAAAAACCCAATTTTGGGCGGTCATACCGACAATCGTTTGGTCGGATGCCAGTTGAAAGGCGTCGAACTCGTCGTCATTAGGAAAGAATTTCAACTAAAAAATCCGATCATTGCGGCCACTACTCGCTCGCCTGATCGCTTACTTCAATTAGCTCCTGTGTGGACGAATTGACGCAATAAAACTGTCGCTTTTGTCTGATGTACAGCTCCCCGCTCGGGGCGAAAGCAAAGTAGGGAGCGAGCCAGCCAGCGTCGAGATCGGTCGAGTTGAACATCGCAGCGAAATCGGTGATCTTTGTTTCCGCTCCACTCTCCAAATCCAACAAGTAGACGTCCAAATGGCTGAGATCAGCGGTGTGGTACGAAAGAAGCCATTCGTAGAACTCCCGGGCTTTTGGCGATTGCGGCCGCCACGCCCGGAAGGCGATCGTTCGGCCATCCGGAGCGAACTGGACGCCGCCCTCGTAGCCGAGCGTGTTCGTGATCTGAACGGAGTACTCAACTGCATTCAAGCGGGATGCCCACTTGCTTCGGACTGTCGATGTCGTCCACCTTGGCGAGGTAGAGGTCGTAGTCGCCGTCCCGGTTGCTCGCGAAGACGACTCGCTGGAAGTCAGGCGAGACGGCCAGCTCGCCTTCGAAGAACGCGTTATTCGTGAGTCGCTGCTTGATCGTCCCGTAGCGATTCATTCGGAAGATCTCGTTCCACTGGGGCAACGCAAATGGCAGCAGTTTAAGACACCAATCGTCGTGGAAGTCGCAAGGCAATTCGTACGGATAATCACATTGAGAAGACGTGCCCGGAACTTTGGAGTATTGCTGCAATCAAGTCGCTGTTGCAACAAACATGTACAGGGCAAAACTTCCCGAGTAATTAGCAATTGGTGACACGAACAAAATATCTCCACTACCGTCTTCACTCAGGAACCGCGCCCAAAAGCTACACGATAAACCGGGCCCCGACACCCGCAAGAAGTATTGGGAGTCGTCGCTCACGTCGACATGCAGCAACTGCAAAGCGAGCAGTAATTCTAGCTTACAGTTACTCAAATCACCCGGTGAGAATAAGGTTTCCCTGTAGCCAAGATTATGTTGCCTTTCTGGCTGCAAAACTAATTTTTAGCGAAAACCTTCGTGATGGCGGCTACCTCAGGCTTATTCCAGTCAAGACGCCGAGATCAAACAACGTCGTGGCATTCCGCACGTACATCGCGGCCCGAGCGGGTGGTCCGAATTTGGTTTCTAGAATAGCCCAACATTTAGACGCATCTTCTGCAAGAAAAGACGCACGTCTTCCATGCGGAAAGGTTTTGTTTCGTCCGAACGTCGCGAGAAACAGCTGGAATTCGTCGTCTTCGGTGCTCTTTGCAACAAAAGCCACGTAGTCGACTCCTCTGATTCGAATCGTGTCCATTTGCTTGGCTCTGTTGCGCACAAGTGTCTAGAGCAAATAGACGATCGATTTAACTGCTTTCAGCGCCCACCTCCGCGTCGCCGTCCCGCAACAAAACGGAGCTCTCACCCGTCCGCGTGTCCAAGCGGGTGAAGAAGAAGCGCCCGCTCCCGTCTCGAAGGAATTTCGGGTCGAGGAGCGCGTAGTCGGGGTCTGCGAGGTACGAAGTGGTCATCGAGAAGGTTTTGTTTCGGAGCTCGTTGAAGGAAGTGCGAAAGATGGCCGCTCCCTCGAGAGTGAGGACTCCTTTTCTGAATGGAGGACTTGTGAGGACATCACTGCTTTCGAGCACCTTGCAACTTCTCGCTCGTCCTCGGGCAAGCGGACGCCGTGGAAAAGAACCCAAGTGTTCTCCGTTGTGTCCACTGCATCGAAGCCGTCCACCCAGCCGGGCACATCCCACGAGGTCGAAAAGCAGCAATAAACAGACGACGCCCGCGCACTTACCGTTTGGCTGTGATTTCGGAAGTACAAACGAACGGCCGCTTCTCCAGCGTACGTCCCGATTCGCATTCGATCCTTGTAGAAAAGCCACTTGCCCCACGTCGAGGGAGCGGTGGGAATTTCCACCGGTCCATGAGAATTGTCCAAAGCTTCCACGCTGATCAAAAGCGTCGGAACCTCGTTCGGAAAACGTTCTTCGTGCGGTTTTTCGCCTACAATCAATCAAAGCGAGCAATGCACTTTTTTGAACGTACAAGCAGCTTTCCACTTCTCGTTTAAATCGGGTCTTTTGCACGTGGAAACCGGACAGAAAGCGGCTTCTGTGAACTCGTCGAACTGATCGGCTGTGCGCAAGGCCTGCAAAAAAGATGCTTTTTGAGATGCCTGTAGAAAGGACGTGCAGAAAAGACGGTGCTCGATGCGAACAGCTGAGCTGCAAAATTCACTTTGGTATCAATCCCAAGTGTTTGTAGTTACTTTTTGCTTCCACCTTGCTATACGCCAGCACCTTTTGCTCAACGACCGCTCCTTTCTCTTCCCCGAGTCCGCTCGAAAGAAGAGAGACGGGTCGTTTGGAAGCCGAAAGGTCGATTTTGTAGACGTGATGGCACTTCGATTCGTAGGGCCCTCCCTTAGCCGTGAACGTGATCGACTGCCCATCCCCGCTAAACAAAAGAAAGCAATCAAAATCGAACGAAAAAAAAGAGATTACCTGAACTTCGGATCGGAGTGAGCGCCGCCGTCAGTCAGTTGGACGACGTTGTACAGCGCGACATCACTGCGTTCGGCTGCACAAAACAGAATAAAACAGCCAATGATGAAGCGCATGACTACGCGCAAAGCAGCGACTTCTGAGGAGTCGTTTGGACAACGAATTGTTTCTTCCGATGGAATAAAACCGATGATGGCCACACTCACTTTTCGGTCGGTTCTTCCATTCGTGGGCGGAGCCAAACGTGTTTATTGTGTGAACTACAACTCTTTTCTACTACGCACAACGAAATAGTTGTTGTCGAAAAAGCCAAGTTATAAGTTCAAATTGATAAAACAAAGAATCGCATCGTTAATTGCGCGCAAAAACAGAGCCGCATCTAGAAGAAAAAAAGAAATGTCCGCTAAACTAACAAGGGGAGGCTTTGAGTTGTCCGTGGCCTTTCGGGACGAGACCCGGCTCATTTTGTATGTCTCGGCGAGAGAAACAAAAGTCACTACTACCATTTTTGCTCTATCCTGCGTTCCAAGGAGCTACAGTCCGCCAAAGATCGCAGTTTTGACCGCTTGGTCCCCCCTGTGGTCCTTTTTTTTCTCCGTGCAAACCGCTCTCCGGCTTTTAGCCGCGTTTTTGTGACCACGCTGTTGTGTTGCCGTAGCCGAGTGGCGAAGGCGTTTGACTTGCACGCTGGTTCGATTTTTTGCGTTTTCGATTCGCTGTTTTTTGTCGAATTCTGCTTTCTGAGCATTGTTTTTGCTTGCAAACGATGCAGTTTGATGAGACGAATCGATTGGTATCAAAATCTCGAGGATGAAATTTTCGACCAAAATCGACGGTCAACCCCCTTTGGTGGCGGATTTCCGTCGATGGAACGGCTCGTTTGAAACGGAAAGCAACTCCTAAACCATGCGGTTTTTGGCATGTGACTTCTATCTGGTGAACCTATTTGCAAAAGAAATGAGCAAACAAAACGATCGCATAGGGCCTCAAAAGCGACGACCCCTCCGTTTGGGCTGCAAGCGGCGGCTGGCAAGAAGGAATCAGAATTAGAGTTTTCCAACGCGGTTTTGCGTTAGAAGGGATCAAAACAAGCAACGTGCACGAAATACCACTTTATTTTGCCAGAAATTCAGAAGAAATTTTGTCCGACCGCAGGGTTTCCCCTTTGGTCGTTCGGTAAATCGGCCTTTGGCCGACTGTAGCTCCTTGGAACGCAGGATAGAGCAAAAATGGTAGTAGTGACGTTTGTTTCTCTCGCCGAGACATACAAAATGAGCCGGGTCTCGTCCCGGAAGGCCACGGACAACTTAAAGCCTCCCCTTGTAAGAGAAGTTCGTTTGTTTACAGGCGATGGCAAAAAGAAAATCGCAGATCTACCGTATTCAGAGAACAAGCGTTGCAAAGCTGATAGTTTGGTGTGCGTAATCGTAAACAAAACAATTGACAAAGAAGACGGATGATGGAAGAATGACCGTCGGCGTGTCCGTGTACACGGCGTCTTGATTCCACGTGCCAAAGTAACTGATCCTGCCGATCTCAAAAGAGCAGAGTCCGTCCCAACTAGGCAACACCCAGAAGGCGAACACAAACGCCTGATCCCCTGCCACCATTTCAATCGTGATCTGTCCGGAACAATTGGCGCGGTAACCATCACCCCTTGAACTCTTTGGGTCGCGCACAAGAACGCCCTCGTCCAAAGCACGCTGGATCAATTCGTCAGTCATGTAAATGCGGTCAACTGTATAAGAAAAATGAATCTAAACAATAATGGACGTCTGTTATACACGAGTTTGGAGCATACAATCGGATTCGTGTAATTGAGTCCCAGAAATTGCATTCGCTCCGCATCAACTATCCACTTGTTTTGGGAAGTCGGAAAGTGGGCCCAATCGGCGCACAAAGAAGCGTTCGGAATCCCCCCAACGAAAAGAGTATTCGGCTGGGATGACGGCGAGTAAGCGACAATGGGAGCGCAGATGAGGCCTTGATCGAAAGCCTGAACGATGAGGTTGTGCTCGCCGGGCGCCAGCCCAAAATAGCCGCCGATGTTCGTGTCTTCGAAGCTGCAATTTACGCGATCAACGGGCCATCAGTCCAAAGCTTACCGATGGTAGTTGAGGACTCGGCCCGCCATCAACTGCGCGTTTTCGATTGAGAAGGCGGTCGGCGTGTTGTCGCCGTCACTCCCGTTGTCACGAAAAACGACGCGATCCAAAACAACGCTGCCCTTCATCTCCCAGTAGTTCAAGGTCTGCGTGTTCCACTCGCGACCCGTTTCTGCGTGCGTGGTCGATTCCGAGCGGTTGTAGTGATTGCTTTCTATACTCTCATGTTTGACAATCAATGCGCAGTTCCACGCATTTGAGTGCCGTTTTGCAGGCACGCACTCGGAACGACAGAGCAACGGCCCAAAGTCCTCTGCAATCGACAAGATTTGTTTTGACCGCACAAACACGCCGACCGTCCGTACACAGTCGAGGGCAATGCGGCTGCTGCGGCGATCCGCACGGGTCTTCCCAGACGTAAAGACCAGAAAGCACCGTGGACGCTTGAAGACGCAGAGGCAACGGCGGTGTCCCGACGTAAGCGAAAACGAAACTCTAGAAGAAACTTCGAACGAAACTGCAAACGACGATCGCTCACCCATTCGTCGTCGATGAACAGCGTTCGAATTTCGCTCGAACGTGCACTCGAAACAATGGAGCAGACCAGAAAGAGTAGAAAAGTGCTACTTTTTGGCATCCTTGATTTGTTTGTCTGTCTGAGCCGTTCACCTTCTCGACGACGGCCGGCAGGATTACTATTCCAATTGGTGGTCTGTTAACGCGACACTCCGATAACAGTTCTTTGCTCAACTAGACCGGCTTTAACACCCAAAAATGAGGGCTTAAGGATCCCCAGAACGATTTTTTATTCATTTGAGACTTTTATCAACGCAACGAGGAACACTCGGGACTTCGGACCACCCGAGTGGCGGAAATAAGCGGCTTACGGTTGACACTTGCTGGTTGTTGCTTGAAAAGTTGGACGGATTAGAGCGACTTGTATGGACCTTAAGTCCGCAAACTTTCGTTCTACGTACACTTTGAAAACAGGGCAAACGATCATTTTTTAAATGCCTGTCTAATACGTTTCAAGATACGAAAGTGACAGAAAAAGAAGCTTTTGAAGCGCCGGCTTGCAGTCGATCCCCTCGTCTTGAAATCTCAGGAAATGCATGGTGTTCGTTGAGCGCGCAAAAGAACGTAAAACCAAAAGAAATAAAGGCCAAATGTTTTTTGCTGCTCGCAGGCTACTTCCTGCCATTCATTGGCACGTTTGAACTCTTGACTGTTTCCACTCCGTCACGGGCGCAATGTGCAAATCACATGTTCGCGGTACAAGCGGCGGCTGTCAGCCCGCAAAAGAACTCGTGAATCAATCTCCGAGAACATCGTCCACCCGAACTCGCAAACTTTGACCGAGTGGACTCTCGGCGTTCGCTTTTCGGTTGTAATCGACGCGAAGTGGGCGCTCAGTCGTTGAAACGTCCGCCCGTCGAGCGACATCATCAATCACTTGCATTCGTCGGGGCGTTAGGTTCATTTCTCCGGCATGAAAGTGGTTCCTTTTAAACGACAAGGAACGAGTGAATTCACTCGTTTCGTCTGTTTCAATGAGCTTGAAGAACTCGTGTGTGCTCCGCAAATTCATGTACTTCCTTCCAGGAACTCCAATACAAAAGGATGCGCGGGCACGGCGCAACGGTGGAGTTCGCGTGGCGAGACGGTCGGCGTCGACCGCTCCTGAATCCCGAATGTCGGTGGCAGTTGGCGCGTTTCGGCCTTCGCGAAGAAGCGGACGCCGAGTGGCTGCGATCCGCTCGCTTCGTTCGATTCGCCGTGAGTTTTTCCCGCTTTCTCTAGAATTCTCCTGCTTTTTCCGTTCGTTTCAGTTCACGAGCCGAAACTTCCGCGAGGTCACCCGCATGCTGTGCGCGGGGATGAGCGTGAAGCTCGTGGACTACGCGCAGCTCGCCGAGTTGTCGCTGCGGCGAGGCGGTGGAATCAAACTGGAGTTCTTCCACCACGTCGCCGTCCACCTGCTCCGTTTTCTGCGGCCGCCGAACTTCGCGTTGAGCGGCATGTTCGTCGAGAATTCCGTCACGGATGTCTACGGAGAGGATTGCGGCAGTAAGCGCTCAAATCCTGTTTTTTCTTAAATTTCTATGAGTTCAGACCCGGCCGAACTGGAGATCGACGCCCGTTCGAGTCTTGCGGCCAGTCGGCGGATCCTCTCGGCCGTCTCCTCGTCGTTGCGGCGACTCCGTTGCCGCGTGGACGTGCTGGAGGACTTCCTGCGCCGACCCCTGCATCTGCACGAGTTCACGGCTATCGGCCATCGTAAGCACTCGTTTGATCGATTCATTCTTTGATCGCGGCCTGCAGCCTCCCTCTCGATCATCTTCAAAGCGGTCCGGGCGACTCGCATCGATTTGGGCCAGAAGTTGATCACCGACTACGACGAAAAGTTCTACGACGAGTGAGCATCCCGTTGAGTTCATTTCTTTCATTTTTTTCTGCTTTCAGTCCCCGAATCCCCGTGAACACCGAACTGGAGCACTTGTCCGCGAGCGCGGAGTACAAACACCGCGGTCAGCTGCTCGAATTCCTGGCCGCCGTCAAGCAGAAGGCCCCAAATTTGTCGACATTTGAAGTGAATTTCTTCGCTCGCGCCGATCGGGTCCGTTTTTCTGCTTTCGGCCGTTCGATTCCCTTCGTCTCTTGCAGGCGGCCCCCGACTTGTGGCGCTTCTCGCTCAACCGGCTGCTCGTGAGCATGCGGGAGTTCTGCGCGACGTTCACGGGCGCCATCCCGCAGCTCCTCTTGAATTTCTACGTGGTGGAGCACGCGGCGCAGCGACTGGCGGCCGTCCAACGGCGCGGCTTTTTCGAGTTTCCCGTCAAAGTGGTCGGCCAGACGGACGCCCACGGGAAGCCCGTCGTTTGGGTCCGCTTGGAGCACGAGTTCTGCACCATTCGGCTCCGCATCGGGCACTACTGCACGCGCGGAGTGAACTTGACGTGGTTGCCGCGTGCTTGAATCGAACCAACGGTTAGCTTCTTCCCATTCATTCATAGAGATCTTCATTCACTTGCAGACATTCCCACAAAGGAGATCTCATCCCTCCGTCCACTCGGGTCCGGCGGCCGTGTTGTTCGCGTCCACGTGCTGCAGGGCGCGCACGATTCGCAGCGTTTCGGCGACCGAGCGGCCGACTCGCGGGTCGTGGACACACGAGAAGCGGAGGATCCCCTTTGGATCGATGATGAACGTCGCCCTTCAACTCATTTGTTCACTTGATTAGTCAAATTATGAGCTCGCTTACCGTTCGGCGTGTCCGGTTGCGTTGAACACTTCGAAAGCGCGTGCCGTCGCGTGGTTGTGGTCGGCGAGGAGCGGGATCCGCAGTTCGCCCACTCCGCCGTCCTCCGACGGCGTCGAAACGAAAGCGAGGTGCGTGTACTTCGAGTCGGTCGAGACGCCCACCACCCGACAGTCGGCCGCTTCGAATTCCGCCGCTCGGGCCGAGAAGGCGGTCAGTTCCGAGGAACAGAGCGGAGTGCTGCGAGAAAAGTGGATGATTGTAGTGGACTAACTCACAAATCCCGGCTGTAGAAGAGCAGGACGAGGTACTTGCCGCGGTAGGTGGCCGACTTGACTTCCGAGAAGTCCTCCTCGAAGACGGCCTCCATTTCGAACTCGGGCGCCGGCTGGCCCACGATCGCTCGCTGGAACATTGCAGCAGGCGGGAAGTGGAAGAAAAGAAACGAGGAGAATGACAGGCGAACGAAACGACACAACTATTCTTCCGGAGGCCGTGTCAGGCGGTTGTTAAGGCAACACTCATTGCCAACGGCCGAAATCCCACACGAATCGACGGTTAATTGGCGCCTGCAAGCGGGCATTCTGAGAACTCGGAGCACAAGTGGAACTTTTCGTCAATTGAGGGTTTCTGATTGTGAGGACAATGCAAATTCGCAAAGGTTTATTCGCAATGAAACAAACAGAAGATCACACATAAGGTAGAACGATTGGTTGAGCAGTTGCAACAGACGGATGGACTTCAAGCATACGCGTTCTGGATCATGTCCTGCGCCTTGTTCGACGTCTTGAATCCCTTGGGGTCGTCGGCGGAATGCGCGTCGCCGACGGGCTCCTCGACGTCCGGAATCGCCTCGAACTCCTCGCCCGTCTCCGGATCCACGAGCTGCGGGGCGGCGGCGTCCGACAGAACGACGGGCTGCTCGTCCTCGCGGCACAACTTCTGGGCGACGCAGATCTCCGCGACGGTCGCGCTGTTCAGCCGCTTCAGCTGTTCGTCCGTGATCCCCTCCCGACACTTCTGGATTTCGGTCGCTTCTTTCAGCAAAGCGCACGACGTGATCAGGTCCTACAAGCAGAACTCAATAGACTAGCAGAAGGAACTCACATTCTTGAACTGTTCGGGGTTTTTCTCGCTGGCCTGCTGGAATTTGGTGATCACGCTGTGGCACAACGAGCACAGTTGATCGCGCGAGATGAACTCGACGTTCAGCGGCTCCGTTGCGTTCTTCTCGGCCGCCCCGTCGGTTTCACCGTCGACTCGCACTTTCTCCGCATTCCCGTCGGTTTCTTTCGAGCTTGCAGAAGAAACTAGGAGAATGAGGATCGCAAAGAATAGTGGGCTTCTCGTTGCAAACATGGTCCTTCTGAAATGAGAGCAGCAATCAAACGAGAAAAGTAAGCGAACGCGCAGAACAACGGGGATCTTATCACTCGGCAGCCGGACCGAATGCCCTCAAGGTTGTGTGAAAGCGGCGCCCTCCCGTCGATGCGCAATTCAAGCGAGAGGTGAGTGAGAGGGAAGACCCCCATGTTCGGGGCAAAAGGCGGAGGTCGCGTGAAACGAAGCGAGGCGGTCGGGCGGAACGATCGGGAGCGAACGGCGTCGCGCGCGGCATGAGGTCGTCGCCGCCTCGGCGCGTACGTGACTCCCGAGCGCTCGTTTTGCGCGAGCAACCCGACGGACACGAATTGAAACGATTTCTCCTGAACGGCTTCAATTACCGCCGGAAGGATCTTGTTGAACTCGTGATCTGCGGGAGCAGGAGTCAGAAAATCGACGCGGTTCACAAAAACCCGCCCGCCCGCCCGCAACGGCCACTCGACCCGCTGAACTCGTCGCGTCGCCCGCCGCTCCGCACGGTACTCGACGGACGAAGCGGACGGACGGCGAGCGGGACAAAAAGCCGACGCGAACAACCGGCCGGCCGCTCCCGCGCAACGAAACGAGTTCCCGCCGCCGCCGGTCGGTCGGGTCGATTGCTCGTCGACGGGCCGCTTCTCGCCTTTCCGGCAGTCGCGTACACCCGCAAGGAATTGCGGTCGATTTCGATTGATTAGCGTTCTCGCTTGTTTATTCTTTTGCTTGTCGCACGAATCGTCATTGGTAAAGCCCACCGTTTGCCATCGAAACAACAACAAATAGAGGAAGAAGAAAGAATGGAGGAGACCGGAGCATTCAATCCATTGACTAAACAGAGCAGAGAGAAGTGAAGGACTTGAGACTAGTAGGAAACGACTGAATTGACTGGAAAGGCGAGAGTTACGACCATCGTTGGGATTAAACGCGACATTTGAGACGAATTGCGGGAGTGTTGATTAGCGACGAGGAAGACGAAGAGTACCTGAATCCACCGGCCGAATTTCTGCTGCCTGGATGAACACACGTGCACGTGGGAATGAGGAGAACGAAACGATCACTCGGCCTTCACTTTGTACCGTTTGTAGATGACGGGCACGAGGCTGAGGGCGGCGAAGAAGGCCAACGCCGCCATGGAGGTCCACGACATGACGGCGTTCGTGTTCGTCATCATCTGCAGCGTGGTGCCGGCCTGGATGAAGAGGAAGCTGGGCGGCGCGACGCCCACGAGTGTGCCGAAGAAGAAGGCCCAAAAGGGGACGTCGATCACCGGCGACGCGATGTTGATGAACCAGTTGGGGAGGATCGGCGTCACGCGCAGGAAGACGATGTAGTTGAAGAGATCTCCGCGTTGTTTCCGCACCTGCAAACGCCAATGAGCAATCGAAACAAATAGGAAGAAAGCGAACCTCGTTCTGCCAATGCTTCAGCTTGTCCGGGAAGAATTTGTTCACGAGTTCGCGGCCCAACGTGAACGAGAGGTAGTAGCACATTCCAGCCCCACAGGCCGAGCACTAAAGCAGACGGGAATAAAACGGAAGAATGATGGGAACTCACCGCACAAACGAGGATCAACGCCATCCAGAAAGGGAACAGGTAGCCGGAGAGGATCGTGAGGAAAATCGAGCCGGGGATCGCGAACGATTGGAGCCTGAACGGGGGGAATCAAAAGAAATAAACGGAAGGACGTACACAACGTAGACGGCAGCAACACCCGACAGGACGGTGTAGAAGTGCTGGTCCTTGTAGTGCGAGAGGACGTTGCCCAGTCGCTTCGCGTCGTCCAATGATCGGGGCAGCTTGAAGTCGACCTTCTCTTCCCTGCAAACCGCAAAGAAATCAAAGGAACTCGAGGAAAGAACTCACGGCTTCATCTCGGGGAAATTGTAGTAGATGGCGGTCAGGACGCTGGAGTAGAGGATCACGACCGAAACGGCGACCACCGCCCTCGTCGAGACCCTGCCGGACATCTTTGCGAACGGAATTTCAATGGATTCGGAACGAAAGGACCCGTGGAAACGAGCGGAAGTCGTGGGCCAACGGGTAACCGATCGGCCGGAGGAGTCGGCGGGGGCGGCCGCTCGACTGGGGGACTCCTGAAAACACGACGGTCGATTGAGCGCGTCCTCCGCAACGCCCGGACGGAAGCAGACGGCGAGAAAAACGCGCGTGATTGTCGCCGACCGAAAACACGACCGAAAACGAGGCGCAACGCGAAACGGCGGCCGTTTGGACGGGAGTTCGCAACTTTTGGGTAGTAACGAGCAAATCGATGCGGTGGGGTTAAAGGGATTCACTCTGGATCAAGCAGGATAGCCAAAAGCTCAATTTAGTAAAAAATAATCGATCAACTGCTTGTAGGCAATAAATCGAAAACAAATCATCAATCAAATCAATTAGCGGACGGAGCGGACAAGCGAGACGTCGACGATCAATTTCTTCTGCAAGACGGCAACAAAACGATGCAATTATTAGAAGAAAACGATGTGTAAAGCCTGAAAGCGAGCGAAACAAATTGAAATAAGTGGAAAAAGAACTTTTGAAGACTTACTACCCGAAAACCCACAATTGTGACTGCTGATTGCTTCTCATTGATCTGCGCTGCAAAATATCCAACCGGCCCAGCAAACCTCCGATTAATCCGGTGGATTTCCAACCCGAAACTAATCGAAAACACTTCGTGGTCCACGAGTGTTGCGGAACGCCAAGCAGACGGCGAATCCGCAAAGACTCGTGGAAAAGCGGGAGGCGAAAGGAGTGGGGTGTGGATATCAGCGACTATGTTGGAAATCTCTCTACCAGGCTCATCGGCTTGATTGTGAAGACCGTGGGGTATGCAAATCTCGCGCTCCTCCCCGGTCACATGAAAACACATTCCGACTTGCACTCCCGTTCATTTCCATTCACTTTCTTTCGAGCTTCCTGACCGCTCGGCCGCTCATTCGAACAAAAGCGGAAGATGGGCTGCAAAACGTCGAAGCCGCGCGGAGATCAGCCGACGACCGCAAAGGAGAAAACGCAACAGGCGACCGTGGGGAAGCCGGTGAGTTTCCCCGACCATCTCTTCCACTTCTTGATGCAGGGCGCGATGCCCAACACCGGCCCGTCGACGAGCAGCACCGAGTCGAAGAAGGGAGGCTCCAACCAGCCGGCGGTCGTCCCGCTGCCCGCAGCTCGCGGCCAACACGCGATCCCGCCGGCGCCGCAGACGCTGCGCCCCGCGCAGACGACCGCCGTCACGTTCAAGCAGTCGGAGACGATTCCCGTGAGTTCTCCCTGCTTCTTCCAATTCTTCTCCTTCAGGCCCACCCGCCCCTGCAACGCTGCCCGCAGCCGAAAGCCGCGAATCGACCGCCGGCGGTCCTCAAGGACGAGACGGAGCCCACGAACGAGTACGAGAACCAGACGCCGATCAACACGCCGCTGCCCGAGTGCCACCTGGTCGACGGGAAGTTCGTGTACTCGAAGGACGGCCTGCGGATCGCCACCTTCAATCCGGACACCAAATCCGTGCACCAGTTCGCGAGCAACGAGAAGCCGAAGAACACGTCCGTCTCCCTCGCTCCGTGATCGCTCTTGTCGATCGAGGAGACTTCCGGCAATAAACACGTGCAATCCCATCTGTTTGTCGTCATCAATGCGGGAAGGTGTTGATCCTTCGGGTCAGTTGGAATCGGAAGCAACGGGAAGCGTTAATCCCGTACTGATCATGACAAACAAAAAGCTCTTTGTTTGACGTCCGCAACGTGAGCCGCTTGCTCGTCGGCGCGGGGCGTCCCGCTCTTGTCCATGTGCTCACGTTCAGCGCCCACCTGCGGCCGTTTGGAGACGACCGGCGAGCGGGCGGGCGGGCGGCGGGATGCGTCATCCCCCCGCCGGCTTGTTGTCGAGGCGGAAAGCGAGTGGCTGGAGCTGGGCGGGAAACCTTTGACTCATGCACTCGCCGCTCTCGTGCTCCCGCTCCGGCGGGCAGCGGATCGTGTGAACGTGGACGGGAATTAAAATTCCAAACGATTTCCGTTCACACTCGCCGCTCCCGCTTCGCCCTCTTGTTTCTCGCATTTGACTCGCGTCCAACACCCGCCGGCTTTCCCACGGGTGGCCGTTGTGCAACCGTGTTTTCGTCGCCGATCCCTCCGCTGGTTCGTCGAGTTGCTCGCGGATTCGCCGTCCAAAACATTCGCTCCTTTAAACTCCTCAATTCGTTGCGCCAATTTGCCGCCGCTTGTTTTCTGTTGGGTTCGAAACGGTTTGGTCGTTGATGTCACCACTTTTGCCGCTTCTTTTCCCGTCCGAATGCTCAATCAGAGGACTCATTTCCATTGACTACCGTACCGCCCGCCTCCACCTCCGCTCCGCTCAATTAGAGAACTTGTTCGTTGGGGAAAACAGCCGGAAATAGAGCCAAAGTTTACGGTTTCTCAACCCAAAGAAGCTCCAATTGATCGCTCGAATCAAAAATCGCGGAGTTTCGCTCCGTTCGCTCGATTTCCGCCTTCAATCGCCCGCAATTAGGCGCCGTTTCGTTCCGCATTTGGCCCGCCGCTGGGGCGCTGATGAATCGCCGGTTGTTGTCCGAACTTTCGAGCCCACGGAGCGAGGAGGAGGAAGCGGAATTCCGCAAATTTTCAACCGTTTCGGCGCGAAGACACCAATCACCACGACCTTCGTTGACCACCGGCTTCGGCCCCACCGGCGGGACGAACGGGCGACCTTCGGCGGCCATTCGCCTCTTCAGAAAATTAGCGGCGAATTCATGAGCACGACCGGCCGCCGGCTTGATTCATCCGCTCGCCCATTCCTTCCTCTCTCTCGCTTGCCGCTTCCTTCGAAACGTCCCCCAATTTGGGCGCCATTTCCGGGAATCCCGCCGGACATCCCGCCTTCCTCCAACAGCAAGCAGCACAGTACACCGTTGGAATTTCAAGTGTTCAATCCCGCTGCTTCAAGAGGAGTGATTAGCGGAATGAAGCCGAAATTCCTCTCCGTTCGCCGCTGCAAACTTTCCCGCACGGAACGAAGGGACTGGTGTTCGGTCGATTGGAATGAAGTGAATGCGGATTGCGGGCGGCACAGAAGTCCGGATACCGTACAAGCCGGCGGTGTGTTCTGCTGCAAGTAACGAGATTCTTTTCACTACCCACTGCTCTCTTCAACTGCCGTCAACCTTCCAGTGGGTCGTTTCCTTTGAGCCTTCCATTTCTCCAACTTGCAATTCCGTTGGCCATCTGCCCTTCTGCTTGACCGCTGGACGAGCGTTTTGGCGACCGCAGAATCATGACTCCAGCGCGCAAAAACTCCCGACCGAACGAGCGAGCGGTCGGGCGGCTTGGCGGAAGGCGGAAGGCGAATTTTGGAACAGCTGCCGCTTCCGCGCGCCGCCGTCTCGCGCGATCCAAAAGAGTCGCGCGGCAACGGCGGCCGATTGCTCGTGCAGGGAACATGAAGAAGCGGGCGGGCGCGCGACGCGGCAGATGTTCGAAGCCGGGCGGATTCTTTCGGCACTCGCCGCCGCCCGCTCGCCCCCGCACTCGACCGCGCGCCCCGTCGGGAGCAGCGGGAATGCCGCCTCGATCGCTCGTGCTCTGGGTGGTTGAAGGCAGGCAGAAAAGAACGATGGGGTGCGAACTGGATGCGAGCGAGTGGGTGGAAGAACTTCTTCATTTCTGTTGATTGATTGGTTGATGCCGCCTAGAGCTTTTTGAACTCCTCACTTGTTTCGAACACTTCTTTCCAGTTGCCGTCTAATTACTCCCGCTCGTCTAATCCGCCCGCCCGCCGCCGCGCATTCCCGTTCGACTTCCGCCCGCTCGCCCTTCCGTCTGTTTGTGCACGTGGCGCGCGGAGGTCAACCGGCGGTCAGCGGCGCCGCGCGCGATTTGGCCGCCGATCGCGCCGCCGTCTGCCGCGCGCGTTTCTCCGCGCTTCGTGGCAATTCGAGAGCGAGCGGCCGACGAGGCGGCGGGAGGGCGGCCGGTCGGGAGCGGACTGTGCGGCGCGTGCGGTCTTGACGGCCGGGCGGCGGCGTCGCGGGTACCCTCGAAATTCGCGTGTGTGCAACGGAGCGTCGCGCATGCGGAGCGACGGGCCGGCGAGCGACGGGAATCCCAAGAATGAGCGGCATGTGGGCGGACGAGCGGCCAGTCGGGAGTCGCCAGGCGCGACGCGCGCGGCCATTCGGACGGTTCGAATGGCTTCCGCCTCCTTTTGGCTTCCGCTCGCGCGTTCTTCTGCTTGTGCCGATCCACTGAACACTGTTGGGATCTCTGCTCTTCACTCGATCATTCCATTTGATGGACTCGTGCACACTCGTCATTCTTCGCGCTGCTAATTGTTTTGCCCGCGATGCCGCCAAGGAACTCCAAACCGTTGAATTCGCTTCGGCGGCCGGCCGTTGCGGCTAATCGGCTTTCGATTCACCGCCCTCCGATCTCTCGGGCGCAACACCCGCAGCGGAGAAGACGAACGAGGATCCATTTGTGTCTCGTGCCATCCACTCGCTTCTTCTTATTCTTGGGTCTGCGCTGTTTACAATTGGCATTCGGCACTCAATCAGACGATGGCCTGCAGGGGTCTTCTGTTTGTAACCCCCGTCTCGAACATGTGAGTTCAAGTGTTGTTCCCTCTTCTTCCGCTTTGATTCTGACGTCAGGGCGGTGGCGGTGGAAAATTGCGTCATTTCGAAGCGTCTTTCCACTCTTCGCGGATGAATGAGCCGAAATTCTCGTGGTCGAAAGTTCAGCGCTCTGTTGATCCGCCGGCTGCTTCCTTGCGGGTCGCTCGTCATCGCTGCTTGGACGTCGAAAAGCGGCTTCTGATGTCGTTGGTTTCTGACCACAAGCGAACGTGGAGGTCATTCGGTTTTCTCGGGGTTCAGGTGTTTCGAAACAACTTCGCGTTTCTTTTTGAAAGAAGATCCCTTCACCGTTGGGTTCGTTCCGGTCGTCTCGGGAACACGCGTTTCGCTTGCGGGATCTCCGCGGGCGGGCCGGCGGCTCGGCGGTTTGACGCATGCGGCCGAGCGGGCGAGCGGGCGGCTGTTCGAGCGCCCGCCGCCGTTCTGACCGCCCGCGGCACGGCGGCGTGTTGATTTTTGCAGTGGAGCGGAAGAAGTCGCGTGTTTATGTTCGTTTTAATCACTCCATTAACCTTGCATGCGGCCGTCTGTTCGGCAGTTGTTCTTTGCTTCGTCTCATGCAATCAATTCGTGTTTATGATCGTCTGAATGAGTGGCCATAAGGTGGAATAAGGGGGATTATGATCGAATTGAAGGCATTGCCCTCATGCACGTCTTCTACCGCCTTCCGGTCGCCGCTTTTGTCCGCCGACCGCCCGCCGGATGTCCAGACGGCGAGCGCCCCGTGGAGGTGCCGATTGCAAAACGACGGGGATGTCCGTCAGTTGGCGTCGGCGCCCCCCTCTTTGTTGTCCTTCGGGGGCCGCCGCTTGTCGCGACGAGCATCAATCGCTCTCGGCCCGCCCGACCGGCCGGCGGCTCTCCTTCCGCTTAATCAAGAGGTCGTGATTTGCGTTCAGCTGATTAACGCCCTCGCCGGGCGGCTCTTGCTTCCTTCCCGCTCGCTCCCGACTGATCAATTCGGCGAGTGGCGGTTTGAAATTCGAATCGGGCGGGAAATCGTGGTCGTAATAAGAAAGCGCATGTGATCGCTTCTCTCCGCTCGTTCACTCGCTCGTGACCCCGCTCCTACCATTTATTCCTTGAGTGTGCGAAGATGTCATCCTTTTTCGCGCGTCTTCTTGCAACCGATCGCCTGCAAATGACATCCGAACTGCCCGCCGCTCCACTTCCAATTCGGCCGTTTGGTCGTGGGATTCCGCTTCCGACCGTTGGGCGCGGCTGGAGGCGACAGATTCCGCCGATTTCTCCGCCGACAGCTTCCTTTTTTGTCCCAATTACGTGCACAACTGCGGACAGATGCGCGTCATTCGTTTGGAGCACAAACTTGCACGAGCTGCAAAACGGGCGATAATTGGAGTTTAAATCGATGAAGACGGTAGTCGTTGGCTCGAGTGCAAATGCTCCCCGTCCAACAGTCTTCTTCTACTTGTTTACCTCAAAGAATCTTCAGAAGTGCGGGTGAAATCTTTCGACACACCCGTCGCATCAAAGTGCCTGGCCGTACGGTAATAATTGCCCGCTGTCCTCTCTCTCGTGATTTAATTGGAGTTTATTTCTTGCGAGGCATTCCAGGCATCACATTTGTACTCACTCGTGTTCTGCCGGTTGTACTCCTCATTCGTGTGCCACTGCGTACCGTAAATACAACGCCCGCTCGCTCGCTCGCCGCTTTACGTCCGCTTGAAGCTGGAGGCCACCAAAAGACAGAGAATTCATCACTCGTTCGTACATTCGAGAAGGCGGCCGTTGTAGCCGACACGTGATGCCTGATCCGTTTGATCACTCAAAAGGAAAGGTTACCGGTTTTACTCCAAACAAATGATGTTTTACGACACAAAATTTGAAGCGAGTGCACGAGTTTCGGCCGCTCCGTAAATGGAAGCATTCCGTCGTGCGTAAAAATCATGTGAGCGGTTAGGCGTTGCACTATTTCGTTCTTGAACCACACTGAACTCTGCTGACGACATTGGAACGATACAAACAACTGGAGGTAACACCTCGTGGTCGTCGCATGTGCTCCAAACTGCTCGGTCGTTTGCAAAAGCACGAGAGAGAGCTCGTGACTTCCATTTTAATCAGGAGAGTGCGCGGAAGAATCTTTCGATTGATCCCTTCGTCCGGAATGTTCGCCTTCTGCAAGTGCCGGCGGACCGGAAATCACGAATCCGCAACCTTTGGAGCAATCCGCTTAGCGTTTCGAACATGCCGCAGGTTTCGATCTAATGAATTGGAGGCCGTTGATCCGCTTCGTGGCGCCCGTAAGCCGCGTCTCGTCCCGCACTTCCAATCAAACATAGTGCGGATTTGTAGCGACCGTACGCTGCAGCCGGTCACGAGACGTCCGGGATTATCGGCGGCCGGAAGGAATGAGGGATGATTGAGGACAGATGGCGTAAACAAGCGGTCTACGGTAGAATTTCGAAGTCGCTTTGATTATTCGCGTCTTCCTCTTCCACTCACGTGCACGCGTTCGCGGCTGCCGAACGGAGATAATCCGCCCGTTACGCCCATCGAACAAACAGCGCCCGAAAGCTGATTTGGGCGTCCCGTTTTCCAATTTGCTGATTTGAATTTGGCGAATTTCCTCCTCCCCGCCCTGCTTCTTCATTCCTCTTCGTCTTGCCCGTTGCAAATCGGCAGTCACGATGCCCCACTCGCATTAATTTCGTCTGCTTCTACACGAGCGATGCTTCCGTTACGGTCTGTTTGGGCAAAGGACGTGAGTGGACTGGGGGCAGAGCTTGACGCCTGTTGATAAGTGGGTTAATAAAGCAGATCGTCGGCTCTGCACCGATCGACTGCCCAAATGTCATTCGAACACTGCTCACTTCGTCCACGCCGCGGCAAAATACACCGCTTCTTTCGGAACGAATGCGGGGGATCGGCACCTGCAATCGGCTTAATTTGCGGCCGAAAGGCCATCGTCGGACAGAAGGGCGAAAAAGCGCAACGAAAGGCATCCGATTTGCGGGCGGGGGAGTCGGAAGCGCGAAGCAGGCATCCGCTTTGTTCTTCTGCGGCTACAAACCCCCCGTTGGGCAGGGCGAATTGTAAACCGCTTACACATTTCTATTCTTGCCATTGAGATTTCTTCTTCTTTGTTCTAAACTCAAAGCACAACCAGTTGCATTCGACTGTTCTTCGTCTCGATGTTCGTCGAGCATTCTGGGCTTTTGGAGTCCAAGAGCAGAGCGGAAACGGCGGAATTTCGTTCTTTCGGCCGTTCCCTGAGTTTTGATCCGCGCGTGTAGTCGGGCAGCTGGAAATCCGGACGACGAAGCGGTTTCGAACGAAAGTCCCGAAAATTCTTGACGATTTCGGCGTCGTCTGCCGTTTATTGACAGTGCGTAACGGAGAACGACTGTCGGATAACAGTTGATGACTGTTGGGAAACGCCTGTCTGACTGGTTACAAACATCTCGAACAAAACAAGCAGTCCAGCCGTCTGCTTGCACCAATCATCCGAGTACAAAGAGCGGAGAAGCGAGTTCCCGCGACTCCAAATTGGAGATCGATCTCATTGACGGTGGCGTGATACTCCTCGGCTCCTTTCGTCAACAAGCGGCCGCTTTCGAGTGGCCGCTCGACTCATCTGCCGCCCACGTTCACGTGTTCTTCAGCTTCTGGGGGTTCATTCGGCCCTCTGCGGCTTCTTTGGAGTTGTTTTGGGCGGCCGGTTGTTGATTGTGGACAGTCGGGGGATCTTTGCCCGCATTACCTCATGCTTTCGACAGTCTTGTTATTCGTCTAGTCACTCCGACGGCTTGTTTTTTGAAGATGCGACCTTCCGGGAAGCGAGACCAACGGCTTCTTCTTCGAAACAGTCGGCCGGTCAGTTGGGCAGCTGCACTCTAATCCATTCGATCGAGGGCGGGGGCAAAGGTTAACCGGAAGGACGGCATCGATCGGACTCGTTGATGGATTCTGGGAACAAAAGAGACAGAGGGATGAGTGGACGAGCGTCAGCAATGAGAAGTCACCCATTTTCGGGCCAGCCGATCGGAATCCTTTGAATTCCGGCCGGTACGGTAGTGGAATTCCTTCTTTTCGCCGCAAAAGAAGCCCTCAAGTGGTGGTAAGCGAGAAACCCCGTCCAATTCTTCGCCTCCTGCATGCCGAATGATGTTTTGGACGGCGGCGAATGCGGAGATCGTTGAGCTCGCGGTCCGCATTGCTCATTAGGAGGCGTGAGGGGGGCTGCGTGTGGACTCAATGGATTCTCCAGATTGTTCTCGTGCTTCCGCTGCAGATCCGGAGGTTTGATGCGCGTTCGCTCGAGTGCCCCCGAACCGAACCGAACGGGGCGCGTGCACGCGGAGTGAACCGAGTGGCCGGGCCGCTCACCGCACTTCCGGCGCCACCCTCCGCCGCCGGAAGCGGGCGAGCGGGCGGTCGATCGGAATGCCCTACCGTAGGCCGCCGCAAGAGGTCAAAGTTTGTGGCAAGGGGGAACAAAAAGGAACAACTCTTTCATGGAAGGCAGGGAGTCTCAAAGTTTCCTTGCCAATCAGCTAATCACAGGCCTCCCCCGCAAGCAAGCGGATCAGCGCTGTGCGGCTTTCCGTCTTCGCTCTGCTCATTGGACCGACCGAGACGGCGAGTTCTCACTTCGTTTGTTTTCTCCGGCCGACTTGTTTGCCGGAAGGTTCGGTTCTTGTTTTCTGGTTCTTCGTTTCCAATTAAAATTCTTCGGAATCAAAAACCGCCCGGAATGAAAACAAACAATTCGGAGGCCAATTGGCGCCTCTTCGTTCGCCTTCGACGGCCGTCTGGCCGCCGCGCGTGCCGTTTCGGAAGCACGGAGCAGGAGCACAAGCACCTGGTGCGGAGCTTCGAATCTTGTGGCGCGATTTGGTCGTTTTTGTCGTGAAACGCGCTCTACCGTACGGCGGGCGGGCGGCTTTCCTCGTAAAAGGGACGAACAGGTGCTCCGTCCAACGGAATTCGAGAAGTTCGCGCAATGCAAAGCCGAAAAGTTCCGCGCCAAATTAGAAATTCCACGAGTTGATCGCAGAAGTGGACGCTCACGAGTTCAACGGCGGAAATGCGGAGCAACATTGCGTAGTTTTGGCTATCACCCTGTTTTTGAACTGTATTGCTCGCTTGTTCAAAGCTCCACGAGTCTTCTTGTTGCTTTTTGAACGTCGAAACGCATCCCAACGCCCTCTCGTTTTGAAACAACGGAAGGAACGGCGGTAACGGACGAAATTCCACGCATTTTTCGTCTCGTTCAGACAACGGGCGCCGGAAATGGGAAATTGAACGACGGGAACAAAAGAAGCGAACGTCTGTGCAAACAAAACCGTCAAAACGAACCGCGGAACGTCGAGACGACGAGAACGCCGAGCAAAAAACGGCTGCTGTCTGCGTGGACGTGAGCGCGGTTTCATTTCGCGAAGTGGACGTCTCGCGCACGCAACTCATTTTCGTTTCTTTTCGCGGCCAAAAGTCGAAAACGCGGAGTTCTTTTGTGGCGCGTGGCCGCGGTTTTGTCCAAAACGGACGTCGGTCGGGTTTGTTTGCCCGTTTGACTCCCGTTTTTCGCCTCTTGGAACCGCCACAGGTGGACGGCGAGAATGAAAGAAGAAAGGCGACGCGGCTAATTTTGGAATTCTCGCGTGGATGAGCGGCGAGAACGTCCACTTTGTCTTCATTTCCTCATTCGGAAAATGACGGCAGTTTCGATTCGCGTTGATTTGTTTTTTTGGTCGGCACCAACCCCACGCGACGTTCTTTTCGCGCTTTTTCGTGCGTTTTTCGTGGCGGCATGCCGCTCGGCCGTTTCTTTCATTACGCGCCCCGTTTTTTGATCGGCGCAATTGATTCGATTGGGGCCGCGGTTGGTCGAGAACGTGCGAGTTGGACCCGCTTTCTCCACTCGATTCCACGAGTCGCGGGGGTCCAAAACACAGCCGGTTTCTGGAAGTCGCCCGCAGTAAACAGGAGAAAAAGTTGAGCGCTAATCCAATTGATTAAAAAAAGAAGTCGGCACGCTGGAGTTCGGGGATCAAAAACGAGTCGCCCGTCGGCCAATTCGATTCGTTCGTTTTTTGTCGTGCTGCAAACATTGGCGATTGAATTCCTTTGCCCGCCGTTGTTTACTCCATCGTGTTCTCGGAGTTCGTTTTACGGTACCGACTGCTCGGCGGCTCCTCGTAATTTCTGGGAGTTCGTGGGCGTCGTGCCCCCTCGTGTTCTGCAGACCAATTCTTCCGTTTTCTGTACGAAAACAATTGGAATTCGGCGGGAACACCCGGATTTGGGCTCGCCGAACTCCCGGAATTCGTCGCGCGTTCCAATAGAACGTGACTCGAATCCAACGAGGCGCTCACGAATTCGAAGCAGCCCTTTCGACGAGTCGCTCGCTGCTCACCGCTTTCATCACGAATTCAACGGCGAGCCCATCCTTCTTGCGACGCGCGACCGTAGGCGGCGGCAAACCGGCGGATTGCAGCTGCCGGTTTCGTCCTCGAGCGAGCGGCCGACTTCCTCTTCCGACTGCGAAGGTGGACCGGGAATTCGCGGCGAGAAGCCGAAGAATTTCGTTCCAAATTCTCGTTACACCGCGCATTTTCGATGAGAATCGGAATTTGGACCCGCGCCGATCGGAGATCGTCGGAATTCGTGCAGCACGAGAGGGGCAAAAGGCAAGTGAAGAGTAAAAGTGCACTGTGAGGAGGCGGCCGGAAGAATTTCTTTCGAATTTCCTCCTGCCAGCCGCCTAATTGCACCGCAACACATGAGAAATACGGTAGTGATTGGCGGCGGCCGCAAGCCGGACATCCGGCCGCCAATTTGCGCCGCTTTCGGCTGCCGCCCGCTCGCCGACCGCCGGTTTGCGTCACGAACGGGGCGGAAATTGGGGATGCGCCCACCGAACGGGAAGTTCGGCACGTCGGCCGATTGTTTTCGACCTCCGACTTCTCCCCACGTTGCACTCGACGCTCGGCTAATCGAATTCCGCTCGCTTCGACGATCGGCCGTCCGTCCGTTCGGCGTGGACGGCGGCTGATTGTCCAATTGGGCGGCCGGCGGGTCGACCGGATGTTCCCCGTCCGAACAAAGCCGCCCGACCGCCCTCGTGTTTGTTTGCCGGAATTACGCGACCAAAAAAGAACAAAGCGGCAAGAATTCGGCCGGAATGCTCCCTCCTGTTCGCGTCGTTTGATCGCGAGTGTTTCGTCGTGTTTGCGATCTCGCACTGTAGCCTCCGATTCACGTCCCTTTCAGGAACTGGGCTGTTCGAGTCCCTCCGCTTGCGGAAGCCGCGAAGGTCGCCCGGTCCGAAGTTCTCCCATCCGCCGATTGATTGGCCGAAAATAACCGCCCGATTGCACGGATGCGGACGTTCCTTCGAGCGCGTTCCACTCGGCTAATCCCCGCTGCTCGCCGTTAATAGAAGGCGATGAGATCAAAGGGACAAAGCGATGCGGTCAGCGGATTACGGTCATTAGCGGGTGAACGCTCATTGCCGCCGCTCTGCTCTGCCCGTTGCGGAGGTCGCGAATCCAATCGAGGGGCTGCAGAAAGCGGGGTGAGTACTGCGCTGCTCGGAGATTAATCCACCGCTTTTTGCGGAACATCTCCCTCTCGCTGTCTACCGTAAACACGATCCTCCTTTCCAATTGGGGCTGTTCTAATCTTGGAGCAGAGAAGGCAAATGTTTTGCAGGCAATTGCTCGCTGCAGCTTTCCGTTGATCAAATGGACAGTGCGGTGTTTCTGGGGGATTTGCGGGCGGCCGCGAGAATGTCATTCCATTAGAGGAGAGGATCAAGAGCATGACGAACTTCTCTCGTTGTTCTCCTCTCCTTTCGGCCGGCCGACTAATTGGGACGTCAATCGGACGGTCATGAACGCCCGAAGATCCGGCGGGATTAGCGGCGGGTGGGCATTTGTGCACGTCCGCAAGTCTCCGCACGGGGATAATGCAGAAGCAGGCAGCAGCGAAAACAAGGAGTCTTCTAAAGTACCGTCTTTCTGCACGGGGATTCCCGTTCGCTAATCCGTTTGGTCCAATTGCCTGCGGATTCCGTCCACCGGCCGGTTGTTCTCGAAACAAACGGCCGCTCGGAACAAAGCGACGAGCGGCGATTACCCACGCGTGAGCTCAAAACAGCCTGATCGCCGACGAAAACTCGCGGCCGAGCAGCGAACTCCGCCGATCTGCTCGCCCAATTTGGTCCCGTTTGTTTGAGGAAGAGCGGAGTGTTCGGCCGCCGTTTCGTTCTTTTCGACTTCGAATCAAACCGGTGGGCAGGGCGGCCGGCGGCGTCACTCGGCGGACAAATCCGAAGCGGATGTTTGCGGTCCGGAGGTGTCCGCTTTGTTGTGGGCGCGCATTCTCGTCGTAGCCGGGTTGTTTTGGCCGCGGGGATCGTCTGTTTCGTTCGGGTGGGTGGGGGGATGATCGTCCTCGAACTCGGGCGGATAAGCGGCCGGGGGATCGGGGGCAAAAATGTCAATCCGGTCGGCATTCTTCCGCGTACCGCGCCGCGTGTTCCTTTCTTCTCGCGCCCGAGTACCGACCGTAAGTCAGCTTTGTTCTGTGGGCGGCGAGTGCGGCGTCATCAAACAACAGAGAGGCGGATGTTTGTCTCGATTGAAGGGATCAACAAGGGGATTTCGTCGGGTGATCAGGCACCAACGGGCAACACTTCTGCCCAATTCGAACCCAGTAGACGTAGTCCGCACAAAGAGAACGTTGGGAACGATCCCCACCGTCTCGCGCGTGATCCAACTGCTCAAACACGCGCAAATCGCAGGCGTTTTGTTCGACGACGAGCAAACTCCACGAGTTTCGAACGGAATTCGGCTTTCTTGTGAATTCCATCGGCCTTCTCGCTTTGGAGTTCAAGAAGCCAGGCGGTTGCAAATCAAACGGGGGTTCAATTCGCTTCCAAACTCTTCCGTTCGATCAGGGAGGAGGGGGAATCTGCACGTCCACTTGGTCGCTGCAAGGACACCCGAACGGAAACGCGGGCGAAAAGACGAGAAACTTCGCCCGTCGACTGCGCCCTTTCGTTCCGGCGCTTCTAATCGAATTCCGTTGATTCGGGCGGCTGATGGGGCGGCGGAGGCGACTCGAATTGTCGACATTCATTAAATTTCCGCACTGAACGGTGTTTCCGGCTCGTTGTGTTTCGAAAGGATCCCCCTTTTGATCGAAAAGATCGTCTTGTTTTGCTCTTCGTTGCTCAAAGCGGTCGATCGGTTAGACGTTCCGAAAACCGAGCGAGGGTGCGGATCCGTCCGAGTGGTGACTTCCGGTGAGAGCGGAGAGGAGAGATAAGAAGAGAGGTTGTTGATTGGAAGAGCGAGAGAGTGAGTAATGAGAAGTCCGTTCAATTTGACGTCACGTGCCGCCCGCATCATAAGTCGATTGAGGAGAGCGGGAGGGAGTGATGGAACACTCCCACTCCTCCCGTCTTCCTCCCTTCCTCCTGACTATCGATCCGCCGTTAATGAGGGCGTTGTGAAGCGGTCCGCTCCGCCGCGCTGCCCCTCCCGAGCGACCGCCCGCCCGACTGATAAGAAGAACGCACTCCTCCGCCCCGTGCGCCCGTCGCTCGCCGCCTCGCGACGCCCAAAATCGATCGGCATTCTCGCGATTTCGATTCCCTCCTTCCGGCCGCCCGCTTCGTGACGCGCTTCGAATTTTTCGCATTCTTTCGTTTCCGCATTGGAAATCGAGCTTGGAGCGGGCAATGGCCAGCGATCACACACAACAGTTTGATGTTTCTTGTGAGGTTTGCTTCCGTCTGTTGCGTACAGACACACGCAATAATTAGCTCCAATCTGTCCGCTCTGCTCTTCGCTTCTCGATCACTCGTCTCCCGCCGCTCCCGACCGACCGAGCGACCGGAATGAACGAGTGGACGTGCGGCACGAGTTGGCGGGCGGGCGGGCGGCTGTCAACGAAACGCCGGCCGGCCCGCCGGTTCGAGTGCGCGAGTTTAAAACGGGCGATCGAAAGCCGCGAAGTCGTGAATCAAACGGTCGATTTTCGAAGTCGCGTTTGTTTTCCACCGGGCGGATTGACCTTTGCGTCGGTTGTTGATTGTGGCTGTGCGGGCGTCTTCGTACTCATCTCGCTCGTTCTTTGCATCTTCTGGTCGTCTTCTTGCTGCTGGAGCTGTTGTTTGTGGCCCGCTTGTTTTGAACGAGCGGGTGAATCTTCAGGCTACAAATCGGATGTTTTCCCGGCGTTCTGTCAACAGCCCTCATTGCTCATTCCGTTGCGTTGACCTCCAGACCTCAACGCCTGTTGCTTCGGCAGGCGGCACTTCCGATTTGTCACTTGAACTGCCAGCAATTAGCGACAGGCGGGCCAAAGACTACAGACGGGCAGGCAGACCGCAGATGTTTGAGGGGAAGCGGCGGGTACAAACCTCAAACGAGTGCGTGTGCGAGGAGTCGACAACTTTTGCGCACTTCCGAATTCACGCCTCCTCTTTCCTCGTCCCTCGGACTGCGTGGAGATCATCGCGGCCGAGCCGTCCGAGAGGCTCAACTATTTCGTCGGCATCCTTCGAATCAAAGAACAACGAAGAGCGGGGGTTGGAGGCAAGAGGAGGGTTGAGTAATCGAGTGCAAAGCACAAGGGAAAGCAGGGATATAAATGAATGGATAAGAGTCTTCTCTTTGTGATGTCAACAAGTCGAGGAAGAAAGCAATCCAATAGACGCGAATTGCCGAACGATCGCCGCCGCCTTCACGGCGCTCCCGATCCGGCGGCCGCCCGCCCGCTTGTCCCCGCGCGTGTTCTCGACGGCAGCACCGCCCAAGGTCGCCGGCCGACCTTTCCGTTTCGTCCGCCCGCCCGCCGCCGCTCCGGTCGGTCGCCCCGTTCGATGCGCCGCGCACTCCCGTCTTTGTCCGTCTTTCTTCTCCGCGCCGCCCCCGTTGCTTTCGATTCGAGCGGATTTCGCGCATTCGGCGAGTGGGCGACGAGGAGTGGCCGTTCGTTCGTTCATTTGGACGACGTGTTTATGCACTCATTTCGTGGGTCCTTCGCCCTCTCGTTCATTCGATCGATCACGCAGAAGCGGCCGGGCGGAAAGAAAGTAACGAGACGCGCACGCGAATTTGCACTTGTTTCTCGCCGCCGTCGACGTCGCCCGAAACTCGTCGAGAGCGCGGCGACGCGGCGATCTTTTGCGCCCCCGAACCGCCGCCTTCTTCTTCTTCTTTCTTACGTCTCGTTGCGAGCGTCTTCTTCGCGGTCGCGCAACGCCGTCTTTCCTTCTCGTTCTCATCTGCTGCGCGTCTTCTCGCCCGTCTAATGATCTTCTCGCGACTCGACGAGGAGAAGCCGAAAAGAAGTCAGATCACTCGCCGCCGCTCTTGGGCGTTACGCCGCCACGAGTTTCTCGCCCCTCGCGCTCTTTGTGAACCGTTATTCTTTTCGTTGACTCTCGATTAATCCGGCCACTTCTTTGAATTTTTGAGCAAAAATAACTGCAAAAGCGGCGGCCGGGGAGTTTGCGCGGAGTCGAACGTTTGCACGCCGAACGGCGTTTGTTTGCTCATCGAACGCGCCCGCCCGCCTTACAATTTTTGCAGATATTTCCGTTTTGCTCGGAGATGCCGATGGCAGTCGACGTAACGAGAGAGATCAGCGCAAAGTATCAACGCTTTACGCGGAGTACAAGATACAAACGAAAAGCCAAAGAATTCCGCTCATTCTGATGCCCCAAAAGTTCCCGACCACGGCCCACCGGACGCAACAAAGTTCACGAACGTGGAACTTCCGCCTTGAAGCGTCTCGAACATTCCAAGCATTCGGAGCTCGCCGCTCGGGTTCGAGCTTTGTGTTTGTGGCCGCCGAACGGACGTGAACGCGGGAATTCCGTTCGTTTCGATGCCGCCGTCTTGCGCTCTTCGAAATGCAAACAAAAGTGGCAACGCATTCTCGCGACTCGAGCCCGGCCGCCAGCGCGCGAGTGGGTCGTGTGGAGGTGGAAGTTGGAAGCGAGCGTGAGTCGGAACGCGGCGGAGGTGTTCGATTCGGAACGAACAAAATTCAAAGTGAACTCGAGAGCGAATTTTGTTTCCAACAACTCCTGGAACACGACGTTCGACGACGCGTGCGGCGGTTTGATTCAAGCAAACCGCGTGTGCCGCGAGTTTCTTTGCGTCGACTTCTTTCCGTTTATTTTCGTTCCGACACGATCGAATGGATCGCATCGATGCCGACTTTTGTTTTGCGACGCTCCCGGCCTTCCGCCATCACCGATCGCCGACGTCCACTTCTGCTTTTTACAAAACAAAGTGCAAGAAAAAAAGAAGGACGTGGCGGACGGCGGAAGGAAGGAAGGACGCGAATGATCGAAGACGTTCGTGCGGATGGCTCGACGCACTGATTTCTGCCGCTCGTGATCACGAAAGGTGGCGACGCTTCGAAGTTTCTTTGTTTTGATGAACGCTCGCCGTGTTCACTTCGAGAAGTTTTCACTCGCTCGTTCTTTCGCCTTCTTTTCGTTCCACCGGAAGCTCGCGGCGTGTTTGATGCGTCGATTTCTAATTGGATTCGCTCGCTCGCGCGTGATTACTGCGTGCGTGTAAACCAGGGACAAAATGGGTGGAAACGGCGGGAATCTTCGGCGGTTTTTGCTCTTTGAACTGGCGGCTCGAATTTCTCGTCGCGTATTTCGGGAACTTCCCGTTCGTTACGGTGGTCGGCCGGTCGAGCGTTCTTTGGCCCACGCAGTCGACAGGCGATCTCCCCCGCACTCATCGCCGCCCGCTAATCGAATTTCCACCGACGTCCAATTCGGAACTTCCGTTCGCACTTTGGGGTCAATCGGCCGCCAAAACATCCGCAAAACAAAACGATGCGCCGAAAATTCGAGCGCCGCCCGCAGCTCATCGAAAATTCGGACAAAATTGGCGCCGGTTTGACGCAAACCGCCGAACGGCCGAGCGGCGGGCGGCGTTGCGGTCCGGCGATTCCTTTCGCGGCGTTCCGGTCGGGCCGCCGGCTTCTTTTGATCCCGAACGAGCAGAGTGCCGCTTTGGAGTGGCTGCGCAATTCTGCAGCTGCAGTCAAAAGCGAAGCGAAACATTGGAGTCCGATCGACTGGAACGCTTGACGCACAACCTTTTGCTTCCGTTTTCCTTTGCTACGTTGCGGGTTCAACTTCGAGGAGAATCGAAGGGATTACGATCGAAATGATCGAAATCTTTCGACCACGATTGTCATCGTTTGAGCAGGCGGTCGACGGATTCGGCGGTTTGCGTGGGGCGCGCGTGTTGTGATCGATGCGGGGCCTCGCGCTCATCAGCCGCCTCGCCGCAGACAAGCGGACGCCAATCGACGCGAAAAGAAAAGAAAACTCGTCCCCGTGTTGTGGCAGCGGCGCAGGCAGGTGTTCCATCATTCGAACACAATTTTGGGATATCCGATCGCTCGGTTTGTTCACACCCCGCTCGCTCTCTTTTGGGTTGCTCGTTGCTCGAAGATTACCGTAGACAAAGCCGCTTCTTCTATCGAGTGATTCACTCGGCAACGAGGAACGGCGCGCCGAGTTTGCGTTTTCAATTTCCGCCCAAATTTGCCCCACGCGAGCCGCCGACCTTCCGGCCGGCCGCGCTGTTTGCCGAGCGGATCGGCCGGCGAAAAGAAGCCGACGAGGTGTGCGTGGAATGGGTGCGGCCGTCGACCCGTCTTTCTTTTCGTCCTTCCGTCTCTTTCGCGTCGTTCTAATGGCCGATCGACGGGAGAATGCGAGCGATTCGCCGCCGCCGTCCGGTCGGCTGGCTGCCGATCGTTCCGGCCGCTCGCCAACTTTCGCGCGCCTTTTCTCGTCTGGAGTTCGTTTACGGAGAGCGGACGCAACGGAGACACGTGCGTGACTCATCGGGGCGCTTCATCAACCCGAAAGCAGCAGGAAACTCTCGCGAACGCCCGCTGGACGCCGCCCGACGGCGAGATTTTGAAATCGGCGAATCGAGCGCCGACCAGGAGCTCGCCGTCTTGCTTCCTTTTCGCTGCCTTCCGGGCGCCCCGTTGCTCGCTCGGAAGTTTCAAAACATTTGCGGGCAAAAAGGACGACCAAAAGCGGGAGGCGAAGAAAGTCGGGAGCTCGCCGGCGGCCGCCCGTTGGCCCCGCCGCTCACCCTCCTTTTCGGAGGAAAGCGGAGGCGATCGGCGTTCTTTTTGACGTCCCCGCTCGACCAGAAATCGGCTTTGCGTGCCCAAAACGGAGCTCGTGGAGACGACCAGCCGGCCACCACCTTCTAATCACCTCGTGGTTGCGCAATCGACTTCACACACGCCCACCGTCTTTCATTAGCATTAGTTTACACTTGAACTCATTTCACTACAGTTGTTTTGTCCACCTCATACTCAGCTCATTACCGTCTACGATTGATTGGAAGAGCGGTTAATGAAACGGCCGGACCGTCCGAATTATCCGCCGCCCTTCCGCCCGTCGCTAATCTTCTCGCTCCCCGTTTGTCGTGTGTTTTGCAGCGAGCAACCGTCTTTTCTGCGGCTAATTACGCGCTCCTTTTGCGGCTTTTATTGCCTTTTTGATCCCCATTTCCTTCGAATTAATTCGAACACGTGGCCGCGGATTGAATCCGCTTTTTCCGCTCGGCTCTTCATTTCGAATTGGATGGCGTTTAACCTCGAGCTCATCCTAGAAGCGGAAGGAGTTTGCAGGAGTTGATTGAATTCGGGAATCGTGGGCGGCAAGCTTCTCTGCGCGTTTGGTTGCTGATTTTGTTCGTGCCGCGTTATGTCGAAGAAACGCGTGATGTCCGTGCTCATCCGCTTCTTTCGCGTATCATGCGTGGCTTGTCTTGCCGATTAGTCATCTCTTTTGTTGTTGCAGATGATGTCGACGAGTGCCCGAAAGCTTTAGTTGCGGTGGGTCGCCAGTGTTCAAAGGAACTCCCCGCTACTCTCTGTCCATCTGCCCGTTCGAGAAGGAGATCGTCGATTGAATAAGTGAGTTGTTTTTTCGCTCCCGTTGAGCTCTCTTCTACGGTACCCGCTCGCTTAAATTCGAAGGATCAGTGGTCAAAACGGCCTGTTTGTTGCAAATCCACCCACTTCTCCTCCTCGCATCCATCTTTCCTTCTTTTGACTCGCGCAGCTCGAATAGAACTCCCGAATCCAGCCGGGCGTGTCCGTAAACATTCGGGCGGAGAGCGGCGTGTTCGCGAATGTCGCGGCACAAAGGCGGAATGAGCGGAGGGCGGGGCACGAGCGGATTGGCCGGCGGCGAGGGCGGAACGGGCGGCCGAGTAAGTCGGCCGGCTTACCGCAACGGAGGGGCGGGCGCAAAGGTCGGGCCGCTCGAAAACATCCGCCTTGTGCCGTCGATCGGCGTTACGGTCTCGCTCATTCACGCCGGCGGCCGTGAACCCGGGCGGCAGGCGGGCGGGCGGTCAAAAATTTCGCGGAGTTCTCGGCCGCTTCCTCCAACCGCCTTCTAACTTTTGTATTCTCGTTTCAGATCGCTCGTCGCCTCACCGCTCCCAGCGACTTCCTTCTTCTTCCATCGTCCCCCCGAAGTGTTCTCTACCGACGTCTCGCATCACCAACTAAATGGTGGTGAACCTCCAGAAGCAGCTTCAGGATCAACTCTGTGTCATCAGCCAGCAGCAGCCGCTGTCCGTCGACTACGTGAATCAATACCCCTCGCTGTTGGCCCAAACGCTCCTGCTCGCGTCCAGCGCCGCCCAACTGTCGCCCACGTCGCCGGAGATGAGCGCCCAACAGCAGGGCTCCAACGGCAGTGTGAACGGTATGGAGAGTGAGTGCTTCCGTCTATTGCCCGTCTTTAATCGATTGTTGCAGCCGGCGGCTCCCCGTCCTCCTCGCATTCGAACTCGGCCGAGATGAACGGCGGCGACGCGGAGGGCGTGTGGAGTGCGGACATCGACCAGGCCTTCCACGAGGCCCTCGAAATCTACCCGCCGTGTGGCCGGCGGAAGATCATCCTCAGCGAGGAGGGCAAAATGTACGGCCGCAACGAGCTGATCGCCCGCTACATCAAGCTACGCTGCGGCAAGACCCGGACGCGCAAGCAGGTCTCCTCGCACATCCAAGTGCTCGCCCGCAAGCAGAATCGCGAGAGCAAATCGAAAGTGAAGGTGAGCGGATGCCGGGGCCGGATTGCTCACATTCCATTCGACTACAGACGCAGGAAATCAAACTGGAGGACCCGCAGACGTCCGCCCCGTTCGGCTCGCCGCACAAATCCGCCGCCGCCGTCGAGAGCGCATTCCACGCGGCCACTCACTCGACGGCGGCCGTGATTTCCGCCGCCGCCTCGATGGCCAACTTCCCGCAGGTGCTGGCGACCTCCGTGGCGGCCGGCTCGTTGGAGGCGCAGCAGACGAAGCTGAAGTCGCTGGCCGACGCGGCGGGCGTCACTTCCACATTGCTGCCGCCGGCGGCCGCCGCCCTGAAGCGCGAGAACGTCTCGCCGGCCGCATTCTCCGCCGCCGCCGCCGCATCGGCCGTCGGCAACCCGGCGGTGAGCGCCGTCTCCGCACTCCAGTGGCCGTACGCGATGATGCCGAACATGTTCAACAACAACGTCTACGGGAACCTCAACGGAATGTGAGCTGCTCGCCGCTCGCCGACCGCTCGGCCTAATCGCGTGTTTGTTTTTCAGGAGCAACGACGAGAATCTCTACCTGGCGGCCGCTTTCTCCGCCCAGCAGCAGATGAACGCGTTCAGCCCGTCCGCGGCGGCGACGTCCGCCGCCGCGAACACGACGGTCGCCGCCACGAATCCGCTGAGCGCCGCCGCCGCCATGGACCTCGGCAAACTGCTCCCCACGCTGCTGCCCAACTTCCCCGCCGCCGCCGCTGCCAACGGCCTCTTCAACGCCAACTCGGCGGCCTTGAGCGCGATCAGCGGCCAGCAGCAGCCGGACCCGATGCGAACGCTGGCGGAGCGTCGGATCGCCTCGCAGAAGCTCGTTCTCAACGGCTTTGTCGCCTACTTGGAGCGAACGACCGCCGACGGCGAGACCGAACGCGTCAACATCGTGACCATCCCGCAGTTCTCCGAGGAGCCGCTGGAGGTTCGTTGAGTTGCGAGGGCATTGAACAGGGTTGATTGTTTCAGACGATCCATTTGGAAGCCGTGAAGAAAGAGTTCCCGCCGGTGCTGGAGGAGTTATTCGCCAAGGCTCCTCCGGAGGCCTTCTTCCTCGTCAAGTGCTGGGCGAACGTCTCGTTCGACATCGACGACAACGATCAGTCGTGTCTGTATGCGGTGGACTCGTTCTACGACTCGCCCGAGAACTTCGAGCTCTCCATCTCGTCGCGCGTGTGTTCCTTCGGGGACCAGCAAGTGGAGAAGGTCGAGGTGAGTGGGGGGATTTCTTTTCGCTCTTCCGCTCTTTCGTTCCCAAAGCTCCTTATTGCGTCGATGCGCAAATCGGCTCTCCGCTCTCAAATCTCGTTGGAGCGCGTTCATTTCCCTAATGCTTTCAGGTCTACTCGGCCATCGAGAGCAGTGGTCCGGCTCCGCAAACGTTCCACTACCGGCTGGAGAAGTCGCCCATGTGCGAGTACATGGCGATCTTCATGCGCAAGCTGAAGTCGCTGGAGGATCGGGAGACGATGAACCGTGTGCTGGAACGCTTCACCGTTCTCCAAGTAGTCACCAACAAGCAGACCGACGAGCCGCTGATGGTCATCGCGTTCACGTTCGAGGTGTCGCCGGAGCCCGAGTCCAGCTGTCGTGTGTACAAACTGATTAATTGATCGATTTCTCTTTTTCCATGCTGCGGTTCTTGACCTCCACCTCGTCGAGGATAGTGTTTGTTGTTAGTGAGTGCTCGTAGCGAGTGAGTGAGCTGACAGAAGCGATCATCTTCTTCTTCCGCTCCAGGTATTTAGCGCCCATTTCTCTCTTTTGTTCTACTGGTATCCATTCAAGACCCCTAATTATTCTCGTATTTCTGTTGATGTCCGCATTTCCCACGCCCACCCACCTCCGATCGATTAGTTCCGCACGAATCCCCCGATTCGCCTCTTCTGCAGCCCGTTTACTCTCGTGTTTGTATTCAACGAATGTGCTCGTGCCAATTGTATTCACCCACCATCAGTTCTCAGTTAATATCAGCGCCGCTCCCCCGCGAATTCATCATCAAACAACCCCCGAAATTCTCAGTCGAATCCACGAATCAATCGTCTTCTCCCGTCGTTTTTACTCACGAGTTTCGTCCACTTTCGGCCAACTCCTCCCTCCGTCTGTTCTTCTCGTTAGTGCGTAGTGATCAGTGCGTAATAAATGGAAAGAAATAAGCCGAAGGAGTGAACGAGCGAGTGTTCGCCGCGGATTGATGACGTCCGCCCGTTCGGATCGCCGGCAATCAGCAGCGAGTGGATTTGCCGTCCGTCTTCCGGTTTCTCGCGTCGTTTTCGCTTTCTGTCGGCAATCGCTGATGGCGGCGCTTGCGAAACAACGACGATAGGATTGAAAGATCAGATGCAATTGAGTCGTCAGAAGGCCACCTTCACTCAACATAAAAATAAACAAATTACACGCTAGCCGCAACAAAACCTACACGGACTGGAAGCAACATCTGCAATGACCGACGATAAGACATTGATTCACGATCAGTCCAGCGGCTGGCTCTCATCCCCGCTCGAGATGCAGATGTTTCGTCCGCCCGCCCGCCCATTCGTTACGCTCTCGAAATTTCGCTTTTCAATCGGGCGCGCATTCCGCGCGGCACGTTCGCACGGCGGCGGCTTGCGGCGGCGAGGAAGACGGCGCGAAATCGGGGTCGACCTCGCCGATCGCCCGTCCGTCGCTTCCGCTCGTCCGTTTGCAAACCGCGCCGCTTTTTCGCCTCCGCCGCCCGTCCGTCCGTCGGCGTTGATCAACAGCCCGCCGATGGCGCAACGCCGATCCGGGCGGCTCTCGGGCGGATTCGCGCCCACTTTCTTTCCGGATGTCGGCCGGCGGAGGAGAAATCGGTTGACATAAGCGACGAGTGATTGCGAACGAGAACGACGGCGTTGAGCGTTTGAACGACCGGCTTTGATCCGAATTACCGTGCACTCACTCACTTCTCCTTGATAGTAACCAGTCCTTTCAGCGCAATGCGGCACCTGTGGTCGGCGGTCTTCCTCTCCGCACTCCACTTTCTCGTTGCAGCTGCCATCAATCCCAACGGTCAGCCCCACAGCAGCTCCCTCATTTCTCCTCTTTTGTTGTAGAACTGAAGCCGTGCTTCGAGCGATACGACGGCTTCAAGATTGTCAACGCCGTCCCGTTCCACAGCGAGTGGCGAATGAAAGCCGAGGAGTGGTGTCTGGAGTTTTGCGTGCGGGCGTCGGTCAGTCCACACTTCATCACAATCAATCAAGCGTTGTGTTTGTTGCAGAGCCGGTGCATCTCGATCGTCTACGACAAGCACTCGCACATCTGCCATTACTTCAACGTGAACGGGATCGAGAGCGAGAAGATCGCCAAGCAGCCCCGCATGGTCTACTTCCAGATCGCCGAGAAGCAGTGTGCGGGTGAGTTCTCCGTGCAGAGGAGCAAGCAAGCTTGTTGATTGCAGAGAAGATGCAGAACCGAATCGAGCAGGACGACTACTGGCGGAACATCAACTACTTGCGGCAACAACAGCAAGAAGCAAACGAGACAATCGGTGCAGCCATGCCCGCTCGGAGCGAGGAGGCGAAGTCGCCCGAGGAGCAGCAAGTGAGCGGAGAGCAGAAGACGACAGGAGCGCCCATCGTGGACGAGAACCTTCCGTTGATGTCCCAAGAGAACCCGCAGATGGCCGTCGAGACGCCCCGCAGCTACCCGATCGGAGTGGACGCGGAGCAGACCGCCGAGCAAACGGAAGCCACCACTCGCGCGAACGGAGCGGAAGAAGCCGAGCGCGACGTGGCCGCCGAAGAGGACGGCGACTTCGACGGCGATCCGATGAGTTTCGTCCGTCGCTATCACTTCGAGAAGGAGCTCGAAGAAGTCGGCCGATCCACCGGCTTGTTCGCCGCCGGCGATCCCAACGGTTTGGCCGACAAGACGCTCGTGAAGGTGAACGGAGAAGCCGAAACGACGTGTGAGTTCTTTCTCTTGTTAGGCATTGGTAAAAGAGTTGTCCTCTTTGCAGTTGCCTCGTCGGAATTCCCGTCTTCCCCGTCGACATCCACGACTCCCGAGTCAACCACAACGAGCACAACTGAACAGCCCACAACGACCACGACAACAACCGAAGCACCGACCACAACGACCACTGAAAGCACGAAGATGAGCACAACGGAGAGCACGACCACTTCGACCGCGCCGCCCACAACAACGACGACGACAACCGAACAGCCGACGACTTCGACGACCGAGGGGATCTCGATGAAATCCCTGATGACCGGCTTCAAGGCCGTCCGGCGGCCGTTGCCCGTGAAGGCGGAGCTCGAGGAGAAGAAGACGACGCCCGGCCTGTTCATGACCGAAGTGCGCCGCTCGCCCGTCCGCTCGTTCTCGGCCGCTCCGCCGACTGCCGGCGAGACGGAGGAGGCCGGAGTTCCCCCACCGGTACACAGGAAGACGGCCGTTCGCTCAACGGATGGACGAGAGCGGGCAGACGACGCGGAAGTCGGAGGAGTTGACGAAAGAAGAGGACGACGAGTCGCTTCTCGCCGCGAACAACCCGGTGGTTGACGGTCAGTTCGAGCGATAGAATCCTCACAATTCTTCTCTTGTGTTGCAGACTGCTCGGAGGGAATGCAGGAAGTGTGGCTGGCGGTTGAGAACTCGCAAGTGAACAGCTCCGTGCGGACGTCCGTGATCAAACTGGCCGCTCAGCCGTCGGAGTGCATGGAGTCCTGTCAATCGCTCTTCGTTCGTCCCCTTCTTCTGCTTTGCACTGATTAGTCGGCCGTTTAGATCGGGAAACACCCGTGCGATTCGTTTACGTTCAACGAGCCCGCGAAACGCTGCATTTTCCATTCGAGCCACGCCGGCTTTCAGGTGAAGCCGTCGGGCACGAACGACTTCAGCACGCGGGCGTTCCGCCGCTTCTGCTTCGCCGGTTCGTTCCCCACATAATCGACCTTCATTCCTTTTTTCGTTGCAGAATCCCTGACGCCGTTCAGCGACTGCAGCGAATTCCTCGCCTTTCGCAACTACCAGCTGGAGATCACGCCGCGCGAGATGTTCGAGGACCTCCCCACCGGCAACGAGGGGATCTCCGCCTGCATCGAGCTGTGCGTTCTCTCGCACGAGTTCCGTTGCAAGGTGAGTGCATTGATTGAGTGCTTGAATGATTGGTGGATTGCAGAGCGCCTCGTTCAACACACAAACGGGCTCGTGCTGGATCTACGACGAGCACTCCCTTTCGAAGCCGACCGCCTTCAAAGAGGCGCCGAACTCCGAGCGGCTGTACTTCGAGAACGGCTGCATCGAGATGCCCATCCCTGCCGGTCAGTTGCTCTCAACATTTTTCCAATCCACTCGTTGTTCAGAAGCGCGAAAGCAGGCCAAAGTGCAGCGAATCGAGCCGACTGTCCTCGACTACCGAAAGCTCAGCAAACTGTGAGCAGCTCTTGCGGCTGCTAGACGTTCGATCTTCTTGTGCCAAATACTCTCTGTAACCACATGTTACTTACCGCCATAATCAACGCGTAATAAAACACTGTACACTCATCGATGGAGGAGAATGATTGTTCGAAGTGCGGTGTGTCACGAGAGTTCCTCGCGCACTCACGAGTTCTCCGCCTTCTTGACAATGAAGATGGGCGTTGATTTCTCTTTCATCTACTCGCGAGTTATGACGATCGACATCGAAACAAAGACGAGATGTCGTTCGTTTTCATCGAGAATTTCGGGTTCTCGCTGCTGCGGCGGTCGGCGGTCTTCTTTGTCGCCGATTCATCACGAGCCTCGCCGGGATCGCTTTCGCTTTTCGGCGGGCGAATTGCGAACAGAAGGCTTTCGTTCGATTGCGGCGATCGTTCCCGTGAGTCAATCGTTCCTCGTTTGTTCTCCCAGCGATCAAGAGTCAACGGAAGACAGCCGAGTGATCACTTTCGACCAATCGATCAATGAACGTGCACTTTCGGTTGCTCTCGGCATTGCACACACCCGCACGCCACGCGGTCGCTCGCTGTGGTCAGGGTCAAGAAAGCGAGAGAACGAGCACGAAAGAGCGGGACTTCCGGAAGACAAATGCGCGCCGTTGTTTCGCTCATCCGCCCGTCCGCGTCGCGCGGCTGATCGGAGAATTCGGTCGACGCAAAGGAAGTGATCAGTCGACAACGGCGGCGAGAACAACGGGAACGAGAAGCGCCTTCTGCTCTGCTGCACGAGCTGATCACTTGACGATGACGACCGGCGGGCGGGCGGGCGGGAATGTTCGATCGTGTGCTCGGAATGTCGAGACGGCGGGCGGGCGAGCGAGGGCGTTGCATCACTCTTCCAGCCGACTGTAATTACCGGAGCAAAAATAACAATCATGAGGTTGTACTTTCGCCCACCGGGTCCGTTCTTTCGTGTCCGCGACCACTTCTTCCGCTTTCATCATCTTCGGAGTTCGAGTTGATGGACACTTCCTTCTGTTCTTTGCTGGCGAGCGGGCACTTTGGCCTGTTCGGAGAAGATGAACAACGGCTCATAGCCGGCTTCTGTTGCCGTTTTCTGCTCACAGTTTTGCCTAAGTCTAGTTTCTTCGACGACTAATCCTCGTTCCTTCATTGAAGAAATCGTTGTGAAAGGCCGTCTGCACTCCGTGTTCCCGTTTTGTTTCGAATTCGCGACTGATCGTCAATGTTACCTACTTGCTTGCTCTGCTTTGTGCCTCGTTGAGTGCGCAATTGCGATCGTTCCTTGCGTTCTTCCGATTCGATTCGAAGCGGCCGGCGGAGGCGATCATCCCGCTCGTCTGCATTTCGCTTCGTCCGCTTCATCGTCCACAAAGTCCCGCGTTGATCCGATCGAAGAAATGCGCGCGATTCGATTCGGTTGTTTGTTTCATGAAACTGCGGACGGTCACTCGTCGATGAATTGAGCTCTGATCGTTTGTTGGATTGGACGTGCACGCGGTTCTTTGGAGTTCCGTTGTTTATTTCGCTGCATTGACAGCTCGGCAGAAATTTGATCCAGGGCCGATTGCTATCGATTGCGGGTGAACACACAGATGGCGGAGGCGATTTAGGTTGTTTGTTTACATCTCGCTTTCCTCTGCTTCCTACACGTTTACGGAATGGGCGCTGGGCGAGAAACAAGGGACGCATCTGCTTTGCTTTTGTTCATGACATCGCTTCTCTTCACAATCGTAGTGCGAACAATCGACCTGAAGTCGAGAGCTAACGCGATTTCTTCCGCTTTGCGCACAAATCAGCTCACTTTTTACCTTTTTCTTCCGTTCGACCGAGCGGAGGAGGAACGGGGCGGGATTGGATGCCTTTCGCACGAGACTCATCGAGTGGAATGGATCGACGGAAGCGTGAACGAATCGAGTGCACGTGAACGAAAGTGCGGCGAGACTCCTGCGTCTTCTCTCACGGTTGCTCTCCCAAATGTTTCGATTTGAATCTTCAATTTCGGTGATCGACCGCATTCGTTTGGTCACTCGTTTTAATCCCCCGTTCATGAAACTCCCGCGCTCCCGCCCGCACGAACGGTCGACCGACTCGAAGCGAACGGAGCGGTCGAGCGGCCGGCCAGCGGGCGAGACGGGCGGGAGGGAGCGCTCGCTAATCGCCGCCCATCGTGAGGCGACGGCCGAGTGATCTCCCACAAGAATTGGGGCCAATTTGCAGACGGGGCAGCGGATCGTTTGCGTCGCGACAGCCCAAAGAAGAACTGCGGATTGTTTGCGACGAATTCGGATCGTCCAGCACCTCTTTTTTACGTGCTCTCTTGAACTTCGTGTTCCGCCGGGCTTTGCATCCGATCATTTACGGTTCTTTGAACGAGTGAACGGTGTACCTTGAGCTCTTACGGATTCTGCTGTCTTCGTACAGTAGTTGCGCGCTTATTACTTCTTGTCCACATCTTCTGCGATCGATCCCCCTATAAATATCGTGCATGAGTCGGCCGTCTGTTAATCGCATTAGAAACGGAGAAGACCGACGGACGGACGGGTAATGAACGAACGGCCGCATATCGCGATCGGGAATCCGCTTACCGCGCTCAATAATCGCGATCGAAGAAGACGGCCGTATTTAATCGACGCGTTATGTTCGGAGCTTCGTGATCGGAGCGCTGCCTTGGGAATCTTGTTTGACTGTAGACGACTGTGGAGAAACTGCAAGACTGCTTTCGTTGTCTTGCTTCTTAGTTGACTGTTCCAGTTCATCCCTTGTTGCGAGATCAATGCTGGAATGTTTTATTCATCGATGCGTTCGCTGCATAATCGTCGTGTCTCGCCTTCTTCGTCGTCTGACCTTGTTCACCCCGTTTGTTGCAGGTGATGTCCCGGATCGCGGACAAACTCACCGACCGCGTGGAGCCAATGGAAAGCGGAAACAACGGCGTCGCGTTGGGCATCCCGCCCGCCCTCATCGGCGACGGCCTCAAACACTCGCTGCCCGTGGCGGAGAGTGCGTGTGCCCAAGTGGAGGCCGGAATAATAGTTAGTTTTCTTTTCTGAATGAAAGATGATTCGAAAGTGCAGCAAATCCAATGACCGGAGTGAGGAACGGTGGTGAAGTGTTAGTTACAAGAAGAATTTCACTGAAAAAGCCCTACTAACGCTGCTCCCCATCAGCGGAATCTAGACAAGCTTGCTTTTGCCTGCCTTCGCAAAGATCACGAGACAGATGGCAAGTGACCCCAATTGAACAAAGCGGGAGCGAGCGACTACTTGCCGCTTCTCCCGCTCGCTCGCTTGGTCGCCGCTCGCCCGCTCGACCGGCCGGCGAGCGGAAAATCGATGGGCGGGCAGTTCGCGTGCGCACGCGTGTCGCTCGTCCACGTTCCACGTATTTTTGTCGCGAATTTCCGCGAATTCCCACCGTTTTGGAGCTTCCGGTTGGCAGTTCGACGGAGCCGAGTGGCTTCCCACCATTGGAGGAGATTGCTGAAGTTGTTTTCGTTTGTTTGCGTTCATCAAACGGATGCCGAAAGTTTGCTGTTCGCAGTTTATCGGCTTTTGATGTTCCGTCCGGTAAGAGCGGATGCTTTCAACTGATACGAGTTGTGACGTTCCTCCTTTGCCCAGCACGATTGTCGGCAGGTTCTTTCGAATCAAACCGGAAAATTCCTTGCTTGAACAAGCGAGCAGCTCGTGTACTTCGAGCTCCAGCGTTCTACTTCGCGTCTATTTTGGATACTCGCCGCGCATCCGCAATTACCTATATCGGTTTCTATTCACGTGTTCGTTGTCCGCTTCAGATCGACCGAGTGGTGGGCGAACTGCGAGGTGAATCGCGACTTCCGGAAGTGATTTTCGCCCGCTGATTTACGACCGAAGAAGCGCGCCGCTGCGAATCGACGGACGTGCAGACGGGGGGCGTTGGGAAACGAAGGATACGAACTACACGGTTTGTCATCTTCCGTCTGCTTCTCGTTGCTTGCTGCAAGAACTGCACCAGATTGCGCCGATCTGCAACGGATTTCCGCTCGCCAATTCGCCTCGATCTTTGAAACATTGCGGTTTTTGGCCCAAAGCTCGGGGAAACGGCGCCAAAACGAGCGCGCGAGTGAATCAGCCGGCGGAAATTCGTTGCGGATCGTGCGAGCGGATTTCCCGTGAGTGACGCGTCCACCCACTCGCTTTCGACGAGCTGCGCGAATCGAAGCGAGCGGGAGATTAGCGGCCACTGGGAACGACTCACTCACTCGCTCGCTCGCAATCACCAGCGGAGGCGGAGCTCAAGTGAACGTGTGGGAATTTCCAGGCGCGCGAGAGACGGGCACGTGCTGAACGACGTGAAGTGCGCACGACCGACCCACCGACGGCAGCAATGATGAACAGCCGACATCGTGATCAGAGCGAAGTGCGCAGGCGCCTGCTTCAAAACGACTCCTCCGGCGACGAGCGAAGCGACCAGAAGGGCGACCCCCGCAACACCGAAGACATCATGGCGCAGGAGGCCAACTTCGACGCGCCCGGCGGCAGCAACCTTCCGTTCATCTTCCGGCCGCCGCGCAGTCCCAGCCGCGAGAAGCGGAAGAGCGCCGAGGACGGACTTCTCATCCACGACCCCGTCGCGCAGGAGGAAGAGCGCCAATACCGCCTATTGTACGAGAAGACGGTACGTTTGCCCGCTTTTCTCGCTTTAAACTTGGGTCATCGGATTTGCTGCACGAAAGAAAGGATCGTCTTCCTCAATCAAAAGAATCCGTCCGTTCAATCGCCTCGTCTCGTTTTAGCACAACATCTTGCGGCCGTTCCTTTGGTTCCCGCGGATGAAGCACACGCTGAAGGACGACTTCGGATCCATAGCTCTGCTTTTGTTCCTCTACCTTCTCCAAGTACGTCCATCCCGCTCTTTCCTTCTTTCATCCGTCGCTTTCAGGGCATTCCATTGGGTTTGATCTCCGCCATCCCGTTGATCCTCCAAAGCAAAGAGATCACCTACGCGCAGCAAGCGGTCTTTTCGTTCGCCCACTGGCCGTTCAGGTACTCGCTTTCCTCCCGTTCTTGCATTGCTCTGTGTTCAGCATGAAGCTGCTGTGGGCACCGATTGTGGACTCGCTCTACTTCCGGCGGATCGGACGGCGGAAGTCGTGGATGGTGCCCTGCCAGTACCTGATCGGCGCCTTCCTGCTCGTCGTCTCCTACTACGTGCCGGAGATCCTCGGCTCCAACAATGTGGACGGAGGTGAGTGGAGCGACGAGTTCGGCATTGATCTTTGATCGTTCAGAGCCGCAAGCCCCGAACGTGTTCCTCTTGATGTCCGTCTTCCTGCCGCTCAACTTCCTCGCCGCCACGCAGGACATCGCCGTCGACGGGTGGGCGCTGACGATGCTCTCGCGGTTCGTCCACTCGTTTCCTTCCTCTCACCCACTTGTTTCTGCAGGAAGAACGTCGGCTACGCGTCCACGTGCAACGTGGTCGGCCAGACGGTCGGCTTTTTCATGGGCAACGTCGTCTTCCTCACGCTCCAATCGAAGGATTTCGCCAACAAGTGGATCCGCTCGGTGCCCGCCGACAAGGGGCTCGTGGAATTCGATGGTCAGTTCGGGAGAAGAAGTCGGTTTATTCACGAAACAAGAGAGCGAGCGAGTGGGCGGGGAGGGAACGGAGAGATTCGTGGGATTGCGGCGAGAGGGAGCGTTTGCGGGGATCAACACGTCCGGCCGAGCCAATAGAACGTGTCGAAGATCATCAGCTCGCAGCTGAAAGCAGACGGAGTGAGTGAGAGTGGGAGGGGGAGCGCCTTGCCTCGTGTTCTGGTGCTGATCGTAGATGGCGGACATTCCGTAGCCGCCGCGCTCGCTGATGATCACCGCGCTCCACCAGTTCCCGAAGCGACTCTCGGCCACTTGTTTCATGTGCCTGCAACGAACGTGTGGTCTAGGGTGCTCAGAAGAGCGCTCACTTGGCCTGGTAGCTGTATTGGTGCGGGTAGAGGCCGATCGTTTCGAGAATAATCTCACGAAGTTTGTCCGATTTGCAGTTGTCTTCTGAAAGGCACTTTGGATTGTTCGTTCCGACCATTCCTTTCGTTCTGCATTTCGTTCAATCGATTGCACTCTCGATCTCCGTCCGTCCGTCGATCGAATTCGAGACGTCCGTCTGTGCGGTGACGGCGAGCGAACGAAATGCGTGTGTTTGCCCACCGCTTTCCGGTTCCTGATTGAATTCGCCACGCTCGAGCGCAGTTCAATCGTTTGGCATCCGGTGGCGGCCGTCGGCAACCAATCAGTTCGCTCTTCCACTGCGCGCACTTTCAAAGAACACCCGAGAGTACCGTAGAGGGAAGGGAACGTCCGGTTTATCTCCGAACTTTTTCGACGAACTTCGCTTGACGGCGAGCACGTGCGCCCGAACGCGCGCAATTGGATTTGCGGAAAGCGGAACGAAAATCACTTCCGTGCTTCCGGTTTCCCTCGAGACGATCGGCCGGCGCTTCCGCTCGGCCGAACGACTCGGCGGCGCCCGCCGTTCGCCCGCTCGATTAGCGGCGGACGTCAAACTCGCGCGCGCGCGTCCTCATTCGTTAATCGAATGAGGTTGATCGAAAACAAAGCGAGCGAGCGAGCGGAAGTTCGGAGTCTCACGTGCAGTCCGCTGGATGGTAGACGGCGGCTGGACGACGAGCAGGAGGGCGACGAGCGCGAAGCACACGCCGCCGGCCAGTCGGAATCTTCGCTTCATGATCGTCTCGTGTGTCGCGGGCTGCAAGTCGAGCGGATCGAATCGATGCGAATGGAATGCAAAGTGGAACGATGCGAAGCGAAAGGACACGCGAAAATTGAAAGCCGACAATCGAATTCGAAGTTCCGCCTTCGCCCCCGGGCCGCCGGCGGCGGCGGCGATAAAACGGGGCGCGGATTCGTGGCCCGAAGATTTATGGGTTTGCGCGGATTTATGGCCGCCTCTCCATCCGCCTGCCTGCCCGCTCGGCCGCCCGCCTTTTCGATTGTTTCGGTTTGCGTTTGACGATGCCGCCGCGAACACCCCCTCGAGCAATGCCCCGTTCGTCTGGCCAGCCACAAAGTTCAATAGCGGAAGGAGGATTGCATAACAGCGCAAAGATCAACGGAATAAAACGGATGCGTGGATGAGTGGGGGGCTGACCGCAAGCAACACGCAACAAATAAAAGCGGGCCTTTCGGGCGGGGACGGACGACGTACTTTTGCGCAAACACTCCGCAACACGACGGCCGCCTCTTGCCGCTCATCCACACGCCGACTTCCGTTTTGCGGCAATCCGCGCGACCGGTCCGTGAGGCGGCGGCGAGTGCGCGACGCGAATGGAAGTGAGTTCAATGGGCGGCAAGTGGGCACGAGTTGAAAAGCGAGAGAGAAGTGAAAGCGGGCAAACTTTGTGGTTGAGGGACGAACGAATCGCTTTAATCGAATCAAAACTCATCCCCTTTCTCGATTTCAGGCTTCGTCTTCTTCTGGGGATGGGTGTTCATCGTGTCGACGACGCTCGTTCTCATTTTCAAGCACGAAATCGACCACTCGCTGCCCGGCAACAGCGTCTCTCAAGAGTAAGTCCACTGGAGATGGAGATCGTTGGGATTCGAAGCAGAAACGAAAAGCGGGGGTCCACGTTTAGTCGGTGGATTTACAGCCGTCATTTCGTCCCCCTTTTGTCCAATGGGGACGAATAAACAGACGGACGAGTGGGAGGCGGCCAACCCAAACTCATCATCGTTAATTTGGGCTCGTTTCTTTTTTATGCACTTATTCACTCGCTCCCCTCTGGCTTCAGCGTACAGTAATCGTTTGGTTGCAGGAAGGGCGAGCCCGTGAACGAGGAAGAAGAGCTGACGTTGGGCGTGGCCGAAACGTACTCAATCCTCGTCCGCATCCTCTGCTTGAAGCCGATGCGCATCATGATTGTCGTGCTGCTTACGGCGAAGATCGCCTTTGCGGCCGCCGACTCGATGACTGACTTGAAGCTGATCGCGGCGGGCATCACAACGGACAAGATCGCGAGCCGCGCCATCTTCCTCACGCCCCTTCAAATCATCCTGCCGTGGCTGTTGGGCAAACAGACGGCCGGGCCGAAGCCGCTGAACGTCTTTCTTTGGGCATACCCCTACCGGTTCGTTCATCTCTTACTTGTTCTTTCAAATCGCTTCCGTTTGTTCAGGATCTTCATGGGAATCGTGTTCGCCGCCCTCGTCTACTGGACGCCGTCCTTCCGCGAGCCCAACGGCGAGTACCCTTACTTGTATTACGTGATTTGGATCGGTGCTTACTATTTGCATCAGGTAGTCACTCATTTGCGTCATCTTCTCATCCAGTGCCTTCAGATCTCCTCGTACTGCATCTTCCTGTCGATGATGGCCTTCAACGCGCAGATCTCCGACCCGAAGATCGGCGGCACGTACATGACGCTCCTGAACACACTGAACAACCTCGGGGGCAACTGGCCGTCCACGCTCGTTCTCTCGGTCACCGACTTCTTCAACCGAAAGAACTGCGTGTCGGTGGCGACCAAGACGTTCGTTCCTCGTTCTTCCGACCGCTTAGCCTCATTCAATTGCAGGGTTCTGGGCACGTGCACCGTGAAGGCGGACGAGGACCTCTGCAAGGCGGGCGGCGACGTGTGCGAGTGGGTGGTGGACGGCTACTACATCTCGGCGGGCATCTGCACGATCATCGGCCTCATTTGGCTGAAGATCTTCTACACGCGCATTCAATACTTCCAGAAGATCCCGCGCAGTGAGTGGCGCGTGATGAAGAGCGGCAAGTAGAGCTCCGCCTTTCGTTCTTTCCCTTTCGATCATATCAGCAAGCAACACCATTCCTTCCGCAGTTCCCGTTGTCACTTCCCCTCTTCCGCCCATTTTCAAGCCGTGTGTTCCCTTCGCTCGACGGGGAGATTCTCGTGTCCGTGTTGTGTACATACGATTGATTCCCGCTGCTCCCTCATCGTCTTTAGGCAACCCCACCCAACTAGTCACTTTAATCGTCCAAACGAGCTAATCCTCTCCGTTTTCTAACGCATTTCCTCCCTCTCGTTTAATTTATTTCTTGGCCAAAGCCCTTCCTTCCTTCTATTGAGAATTGTCGTGTGTTTCCTTCTTGTTAAACAAGAAGCTTTCGTGAAGAATCGAGGCCTGTTTATCGATTGAGAGAACGTCGGAAATAAACGAAGAACATTCACGATGGTTCTCATCAACGGAAGGATGAGCGAGTGGACGGTTGCGGAGTTGCCTGAAAGTCGAAAGAACTACCGCCTTATGCGAGGGCTCTGTACAAGGAAAGAAAGGAGTTGAAGGACACGGGCGTTTAGAAGTTTATTTAGCGAAAGATGTGTGTTCGCACCCACAATGGACTCAAGATGCGATCAAATGCATCATGCGACAACCGACAACAACAAGAAAGAATCCCAATATCTGTTCACAACAGACAAACGAACGACTCCAGCTGCTCAATGGCCGGCGGTTTCCTCGATTCGCTCCCGTTCGCGCTCGTACTCGTCGGCGCTGAGGAGCGTGCGGCGGACGACGTTGAACGGCATGGAGGGCGTGATGCCGGCCGTCCCGACGAAGAGCCGCGGGTAGCTGAGGACGAACAGGCGGGCGCACAGGAGGTCGAGGCGGGGCGGTTGGAGCAGGAACGTGACCACTTTCTTCGTGCGGCGCGGCTCCGGCACCGCCGACTTGCAGCCGCCGTACGTGAACACTTGGCCCGCCTGAAAGCACACAGTGAACGAACCGATCGATCGCTGAATCGGTTGGAGGCTCACGTTCGTCACATCGGCCGAGTGGAAGAAGACGCCGCTCGGCAGCACGTGCTTCGATTTGGTCCACCGATTGGTGAGCAGGTCGTAAATCCAGACGTCGTCCAGCACGCGGTCGACCTGATGCGCCACTTCGACCTCCTCGTCGTCGTCGTCATCGAACTCGACGACGCGGACGGTGCCGCCGAAGATGGCGATCCGGTGGCCGTGCTTGACAAGGGCGTGGCCCTTGCGGGTGATCGGGTAGAGGGTCACCGGATCGGCGTCCGTTTTGAGCTCCTCGAACTTGTTCGTTTCGAGGTTGAAGACCGTCAGCTGAAAGCAAAAGAAGCGGGTGGATGCAGTCAAGTGGAACGAACCTTCTCGAAGTCGCAGTAGAAGACGGAGTTGCAGCCGCCCATCGAGTACAGCTTCCCGTCGTGGTGGAAGGACTCGTGGCGGTAGCGGGAGGTCGGCTCGTCGGCCGTTCGACTCAGCCGACGGCACGTGGCGCGACCGGCGTGGACGACGAACTCGAAGACGGCCATCAAGTAGTCGTGGCCCTTCGTACCGCCGATGATGTAGATGCACAGCCGGCCGAGCGGGTCGTAGCGGAAGGCCGTGGATTGGCCGTAGATGGCGGGCGGCTCCTCAGCGCCGTCCACCTTCAGCGCGGCGATGCGAACGACGTCGTCCTGCTCGAACGTGCACTCGTAGAGCGTGTTGGAGACCGCTTCGCCGAACGGGAAGCCCGTCCCGCCGTACACGTAGAACTTCGACTGGCGTTCGTGCGGAACGAAGGTCACTGGAACAAACAAACGAGAATGATCGAATGGAAGCACGTGAAACTCACGAGAGAACGAGGCCATCGTGTCCGCGAACTGCCCGACCAGCCGGACGGGCGTCCACTGGTTCGTGAGCAAATTCATGCGCCAAACGTCGCGGAACGTCGCCGACCCGTCGTGCGTCTCCATCGCGTTGTAGCCGCCCACCAGGTACCTGCAAACAGTCGGGAAACAATCGAAGCAATGAACGGGGACTCACAGGTAGTCATCGGTCACGAACACGCGATGTCCGCTACGTTTGCCCGGACCGGCGCGTCCTGCTGCAAACCGGAACGAAGTAATCAATGAAAGAAGGGAGAGGACGAACTCTTGCGACTGACGACCACCGGCCGCGTGTAATCCGGCCACTCCATCGGCGGAACGAAGGGCGGCGGCGGCGGACCGAAGCGTTGCACGATGTTTCCAATTGTTCCGGTTGTTAGAGGGAGCTGGAAGTCTACCTGCAAGGATAAGGCGGCAATAAACAACTGATATGTCAAAAGCAAGTATTCCAAGGTTTACTCCGACCTTTCGACAGCTAAACAACCCCCTTCTTCGTGCGTTTAGCATCGATTTATTTCACAGACATTGGAGCAAACGAGAACGAAGTGAAGACTGAAGAATCGGGGGACTCGAATAAACGAGACGAACATTGAGCTTAAAGTTCGCTGCAGAGAACCGTTTTGGACAAGAGAGTCGACTAATTAGAGCTACGAGAACGAAAGATCACACGAATCGAGAGCAGAAGGAGGATTACAAGAAGTAGGGAGCGACCACGCGTTCGGGCACCCGTTCCGCGGTGTTCGGGACGGCGTCGAAGTAGACGACCTCGCGCTGCAGGTCGGAGTCCAGCTTCAGCACGGAAGCAATGTTCCCGCAGCGGTAGCAGTAGTTCGGGGCTGGAATTGATCAATGAGGGAGGAGAAGAGATGAACAATGGACGTACCGGACCAGACGGTGGCCAGCTTGTCGCCGAACATGTACTTGAAGCCCTCCATCACGAGCTGATGTGAGCGGCAGATCAGCTCGAGCCCGTTGTCGTGCATGAACTCGTTCGCAATGTCCGCACCGAATCGCTGCAAACGAGCGAATGGAAGACTGAAGGGAGGGGAACTCACGTAGCCGGCGCCCCGCGCATTCACCGCCCAGCCGTAGTCCATTTCGTCGGGGTCGGACCAGAGGAGGTCGCAGAGGACGCCGTGCGTGTTCACCTCCACGTTCCGGTCGATGTACTTGAGGGCGGAGATGCGGCGGAGGTCCGGCGAGAGGCCGCCGTGCACGCAGAACACCCGCTCGTCGATCAGCGCCGCCACCGGCAGGAGATCGAAGACCTGCAAGACGAATGGAAGGAATAGAAGCGAAGAACTCACCTTGCAGCAGGCGTTCCACACGGACGAGTGCCCATACTTCACCTGACACTCCTCATAGAAGCCGTACTGCAGCGAGACGCGGCGAGTCTCGTGGTTCCCGCGCAGCAGTGTCACGTTCTCCGGATAGCAGGCGAGGATGAGGAACAAGTAGGTGAGCGTCTCCAGGCTGTAGTAACCCCGATCCACGTAGTCTGAAGCAGGGAATGAGCGAAGTGAATGCAAAGGGAACAAACCGCCGAGGAAGACGTATTTCGTGTCCTTTGGGTCGCCGGCCGTCTCGATCAGGTGCATGAGGTCGTAGAACTGGCCGTGGATGTCGCCGCAGACGGTGATCGGCGCCTGCAGCGAGACCATCGACGGCGTTTTGATCAGCCGGTGGTAGAGCCTGAAATCGACGAGAATTTGAGGGAAAAGCGAGGAAATTCAGAGGGAATTCGAGAGGTTTCGTGAGTTCACTAATTATTGGTCGTTTATCGACCAAATGCGAGCAAAACAAACTGTTTAATCAACGAGAATTCGACTCACATCTCGCACAGTTGGAGCATCTCACGTTGCGGCAGGTAGCGGCACTGGACGACGTCCGGCAGCCACTTCTGCGGGTCGATCGTCGACATCGCGGAGGCGACAAGCTGAGTGGACCGTGGAGTCGGTGGAAGCGGAAAGAACACGAAAACAAAAGCGAATAGTCGGGACGACGGCCGACGAGCGGCGGGCGGCGGCTCGACGGGCGGAAGGCGTGCGGGCGAAGTTTCTGATCGATTGGGCCGCTCGTTTGTCGCCCCTCGAGTTGAAAGAAGAACGTTGATTTCGACCGTAAAGCTTGCGGTTGGAACAGCCGTGTGAGTTGTGCTCATCGTTAGTTCGTGTTCGAGCAAAAGAAACAGTTCTCTTTGATGAAGAGAACTCCGCGATTGTTCTGTGTGAGGGTTGCGGGAATCACGTGTGAACGAAGACTCTCTCATCCTCCTGCTTTCTCGCGTTAATTGAACAAGAAAAACAGCGGACGCACGCACAAAGAAGAATGCCGTTTTTTGTGCAGATGGCAGAACTCGCGAGTAGGGGCTTAAGATGAACGAAGGGCGGCAGGAGACGGTCGGTGGCCAACGGTAGAAGGCTGTGATCAACGGCCAGCTTGTCGGAGTGGGCTGCCCGCACTGCCAGCCCAACTTAAGTTAATGCATCTTCCCAGCGGTCAATCACCAACGCTAGTGGTTGCACAAAAAGACGGTGGCATCGTGAACATCCGCCAACCGTGACTCGTGGCTGCCGACCGAAACTCTTTGCCGTGCGGAGTGCAACACAGGTTTATTTTCTGATGACTATGCAATGAATAAAACGAAGCATAAGGTAGACTATACTGCAAAGAGTTTGTGGTTTAAAGAAGTTTTTAGTAGAAAGCAGTAAACAAGATGAAAAGAACCAGCGTGTGACGGCGCTTCGCGCCGTCCCCAGCTGGGGGAGTCGTTAGACTGGTGCGTATCGAATGCTTTTGTCGACTTCGTTGGACAAACCGAGTGCTTGTTCCAACAAAAGAACGTTGAGCAACGCTTCACAAACGTTTTAATTTGATTGAAACTCGACGAATTGGCCGTTTCTGAAGGAAGACGGCCTGTTAACTCTATCCTGCTCTTAGGGCACCACGGAAAACCGATCCGAACTCCGAAAGGTGCAGAAGAATGCAGTCTTCCAGTAATCGCCCGCATAACACAGTTCGCTATGCGCGAACAATGCCAAAGTGTTCGCTTTAATGCCAGCAAGTGGAAAAAGCAAGCGCTGATAGCGGCACTCAAAGAGACCGACCGCAACGCGCAAGCGCAGAACCCCCACCACAAAACGATCAATTACTTATCGGCAGCCAAGCGTTGAAAAAATCAGAGACGGTAGTTAGAAGAGCAACCCTGAGCTCGACCTTTCTGCCAAGTTTCAGAGGAATCGGTCCATTTCTCTCCAAACCCGCCGGGTGTTTGCGCAAAATCGGGGGTTCGGTTAGCGGGCATTGCAGTGGCCACGTGGGCCAAAAACGAAAACAAACTGCACATCACTGGAAAGCCCGGATTCTGCGCCTTCGAATGAGCCCACATTCATGTCATGACGTCAAAAGCGCAATTAGAACGACGCATTTTAAATTGGCCAAAAGTTTTGAAATCGACACACAATTTTTCTCCGATTTATACGTTTTTGTGTTTGACCCAATCAACATGAAAACAACTGCAAAACATGCGCAAGACCTTTTTCTAGGACTATTTTGCTCGGTTTGTGGAATAAAATTCGGACAGCCGAGAACGGCGCGTCCGAGCGTGGACCTCTTCGATTTTGCGCCCGACTTTTTTGATTTTTGTCGATCACAACTTTCTTCGACGACATTTCCTAACGATGCCGTCAACTGATGGAATGTTCCTCGTTTCAAGGCGCATCTTTTCGTCCACAGGGCGGGTGAATTCGGACGGCGGCGCAGAACGGTACGGCGCGGAACGTCGGCACGGAACGTTGAACGTGCCCGCCGCCGGTCGAAATGCACATATTTGAATTTCGCGCATGCGACTTCCTCTAGTCAGAAAAAATTTCAGCTCAATTGGAGCAAAGCGCTAAAAGTTGAGGTGCGGTTTGTGACGGACAAACGGACAATTTTACGCGCTTTACGGAGGGATGAAGAGAACGACGGTCTGTTCGGTGTTGAGTGGTAGTCGTGGAGAAGCGGACGGAATTTGGGGGATGTGGATGTCGTACGTGGCCGAGAAGTTGTACGTGCCGTGGAAAAGCTCCCTGAAAAAGAAAGTTTTTAGTGATTGCTGGCTTTTTGAGACAAGACCGCGCGCATCGTATGGATCTCGGCAAAAGAAACAATACCACTGTTACCGTTTTTGCCCAACCGGACGTTCCCAGGAGACGCAGCTCATCAAGTATCGCAACTTTCATCTCACGCGGCTGAGTAGGCAAATATGGTAGTGGTCTCTTGTTTCTCTTGTCGAGATCTACACAATGCGCACGGTCTTTCCGTGAAGGCCAATATTCGCTCAAGCCTTCCCCTATTCCAGACTGGATGAAAATAGTGTTGTTCGCTCGCAATTGGAACAGAGCAAATGAGTCGTCATTGGGGAAAACCGTCAACTAAAAGACGCATCGTTTCGATGATTACTCGTCGAATCAATCGCGGACTGACCGCGTCAACCACCGGTGGAGATGCTGTGAAGTTCAGCGAATAGAACTGAATGTCCTGTTGGATGTACAACTCTCCGCTTGGGGCGAACGAAAAACAAGGCTGCTCCCACGTGTAGTTGAGTTCCGGCAAGCCGGAAAGAGCGCCGAAATCGGTGAGTTGCGTTTCTTCTCCGCTTTGTAAATCCAACAAGAAGACGTCTAGTCGGTCCAGTTTGGTGCTGTTGTAGGAAAGAAGCCAACGGTAGAACGCCTGCCCTTCCGGCGATTGCGGCCGCCACGCCCAGAAGGCGATCGTTCGGCCGTCCGGAGCGAACTGAACGCCGCCCTCGTAGCCGAGCGTGTTCGTGATCTGAACGGAGTACTCAACTGCATTCAAGCGGGATGCCCACTTGCTTCGGACTGTCGATGTCGCCCAGATGGGCGAGGTAGAGGTCGTAGTCGCCGCCCCGGTTGCTCGCGAAGACCACTCGCTGGAAGTCAGGCGAGACGACGAGTTCGCCCTCAAAGAACGCGTTGTTCGTGAGTCGCTGTTTGATCGTCCCGTAGCGATTCATTCGGAAGATCTCGTTCGCTTGCGGCAAGTAGTAACCATAACAAGCACTCCAACCATACGCGGAAGAATATTGGCAAGGCAGTTTGTCTTTCCTTGAACATTCCGGTAGATCGAATGCAACGAAGCATTGCTGCAATCACACGTACGTCATCGCAGCAAACGGAGGAACTTGCGGCGTAATTCGCGATCGGCGAAACGACCAAAACGTCTCCATCCCCGTCCTCCGTCAGAAACCGCGCCCAGTAAATGCTCGAAATGCCGGGGCCAAATGAATTTGCTGATGTAGTCACATTGCTGTGATTTACGTCGATTAGAAGGGCCTAAATTAAATGTCGGATACCCGCAATACGATTGACTGCGATCGCTTACCGGTCTGTTAGAATTCGCAGGTAAGGCCAGAACTCTAGTAGCCGTACGACTAAAACGTCTACTTGCTTGCATCGAGACAGCAGTATTATCACCTGACTTTCATGTGCGCGGCCACATAATCCCACTCCTTGGCAAGCTCGGAAGCATTTTGAACAAACATTGAAAACCGAGCGCTGGGATTAGCTTTCGTGCCTAACAATGGCCACAACAATTCAGTAAATCGGATAAAGACAGGCGTTCATACGTTTTTGAACCGGAAAGGTTTTGTTCTGCCCGAAAGTGGCGAGAAACAGTTGAAACTCGTCGTCTTCGGTGTTCTTTGCGACAAAAGTCACGTAGTCGACTGCTCTGATTCGAATCGTGTCCACCTGTTTTGCTCCATTACGAATAAGAACCTAAACCGATTGAAACAGCCGTTCAATCATTCACCGCCCTTACTTCCTCGTCGCCGTCCCGCAGCCAAACGGAGCTCTCGCTCGTCCGAGTGTCCAGACGAGTGTAGAAGAAGCGACCGCTGCCGTCTCGCAGGAACTTCGGGTTGAGGAGCGAGTAGTCGGGATCCGCGAGAAACGGCGCCTCCATTGAGAAGCTCTTGTTTTGGAGCTCGCCGAAGGACGTGCGGTAGATGGCCGCATCTTCCAGCGTGAGGATCCCGCTTCTAAAGAGAGTATCACTCGAAGCAACTCTCCACTTGGTCACCTGGCGACTTCCCGCTCGTCCTTGGGCAGGCGGACGCCGTGGAAGAGAACCCAGCTGTCCTCTGTTGTGTCCACCGCATCGAACCCATCCACCCAGCCGGGCACGTCCCACGAGGTCGAAAGCCGCGAGTACAGTGGTTAGTTATTAGATTAGCACTCTTACCGTTTGGTAGTGATCTCGCAGGTAGAGGCGGATGGCTTCCTCACCGGCGAACGTCCCGATTCGCGTGCGATCACTGTAGAACAACCACTTGCCCCACGTCGAGTAGTTCACCAGGCTTTCGACCGCCTTCGAGATTTGCTTTGTTGACCAGAGTAGTTGTATAATCGTTGGTATTTCGTTTTCCACACGTTCCTCATGCATTTCCGCACCTGGAGACAAAACGAAGAGTTGTGGAAGGCTCCTTTCACTTACAGGCATTCTTCGTGTTTTCGTCCAAGTCAGATCGATCGCACCGAGAAGGCGGGCAGAAGGCGGCTTCGGTGAATTCGTCGGACAGCTTCACGTTTCGGAGGGCCTGCAATCAAAGATGGCCGCTTAAGACACGCAATGGAGACCCACGGAGAAGACGGTGCTCGAAACACTCAGGTCATCTGAAAACAGCCAGTCGATTGTCTAAAAACCAGCATCTACGCGCCTTTTATGCGAGATTTGTATGACGCCGTTTCGACGACCTCCACGACTGCAGCCTTCTCTTCGCCGATTCCAGTCGATAAAAGAGAGATCGGTCGATTGGGAGCGGCCAGGTCGATTCGGTAGACGTGATGGCACTTCGTTTCGTACGGGCCTCCTTTGGCCGTGAACGTGATCGACTGGCCATCGGCGCTAAAAGGCGGAGTGGAATGCAGCAAAAGAAGAGTCCACCTGAACTTCGGGTCGGAGTGATCGCCGCCGTCGTTGGTCAACAGCACCACTTGGTACAGAGAAACATCGCTGGCCTCCAACACTCGTAACAAAAGAAAGCAGCCGTACAACGGCCACATCCAAAGCAGCAGTGGCTATACACCAGATGTCTTCCACCTTTTTATAGAAAAAGAATCGTTGTCGCCGCTTTTTCATCTCCCTTCTTCCTTATCTTCGGGAACTGTGGGAGGCGGAGCCACAAAAACCTTTCTTTTAAATCCACGAGTTTATTGACCGCAATAAACGAAAATACACGGCATCAATCGGTTATGTACGTGGCGAGGCTTATCGTTTGGTTCGCGTAATCGTAGACGAGACAATTTTCGTTGAAACTGAGAGGAAACATGACCGTCGGCGTGTTCGTGTACGCGACGTCGTGGTTCCACGCGCCGAAGAAACTGATTCGGCCGATGTAGAGGTCGCAACTCGCATCGCCGTCCCAATCAGAAGCAATCGAAAAGGCGAATTCTTGATCGCCGGCCCTCACACGAGCCTCGATTGTGCCGGAGCAGTTTGTTCGATAGGAATTGTCGTACGTTCGGTAAACGAAAAGCGCGCCTGCTCTCAATGCCCGCTGAATGATCTCGTCGGACAAGAACACCGGTTCGCGGTCGACGGTGTCAGCCGAAAAATGAATCTAAACGAGCATTGACGTTAGAGTTGTGGCTTCAAGCTTACGATGGGGTTTTTATAGGTGAGACCGAAGATCTCCATCGTGTCCGCACGGAACATCCACTTGTCCTCGAACGTCGGGAAGCGGGTCCAGTTCGTACACGGCTCATCGCTTGGAAGCCCGCCGAAGTAGAGCATTTGTTGGCCATAACCGTCGATGGGGACAGAGGCGACGATTGGAGCGGGGATGAGCCCTTGATTGAATGCCTGAATGACGATGTTGTGCTCGCCCGGCGCCAAGCCCAAATAGCCGCTGCTTTCGTAGTCGAAGGTGCTGCAATCCGCTGATTGGAAGCAAGAATAAGAGCGAGCGCCCACAAGTAATTTACGAGTTTTCCGACCATCAACTGCGCGCTCTCGAAGGCGAACACCTGCGGCGAGTTGTCGCCACCAGTCCAGTTGTCGTGAAAGTGGAGGCGATCGAGAACGAGGTCGCCTGTTGCCTTCCAAAAGTCCCCTCTTTGTGCCGTCCAACTGATCTGCAATTCCGTGTGGCTGGTCGATTCCGAACGGTAGTTGCTGTCGGCAACCACGTCTATGACCGCGCAATCCCGCGCCCATCGCCGTTGTTTCTCGGGCAGACATTCCGGTGAACAAACTTGTGGCCCAAAGTCTTCTGCAATCAATTTCCTCTATTGATCGTCTTAAAACCAGCACGAACCATTGGCGCACACTGGAGCGCAGCGAACCGGCACCAGGGCACATGGGTCTTCTAAAAGCACCACGCCCGAAAGCGCGGTGGACAGTCGGAGGGGAACGCCGAGTGCCGGCGTTCCAACGTTGACGTCGCAAAAGACCTGGAGCCGGTCAGGTAACGAAAAGCAATAATTTCTTACGTCGTCCCAGATTACGGCTCTCCGGATGCTCGACGATCGTGCGCTCCAAACAATGAAGCAGACCACAAGAAATAGACCAGTGCCGTTGTCCCGCATTGTTCTTTTGGCCCTTGAAACAGTTCACATATCAATTCCTCGTTCGTTGCGAGTCGAAACAGCGAGAAGTAGCAACTCCAATTCGTGATTCAGCTTTGCAACACGATCTACGTTGTCTGCATGACCGTTTCTTAATCCCAACAACTCACGGCTTAACGAACGTTCAAGAAACTCGCCGCATTTCAAACTTTTATCAGCGGAAAGAAGACCTCGTGGCTTTCGACTGCTTGAAAGCGTCGAAAATAAGCGGCTCATAGCCGCCACTTCGCCTTTCTTTTTCGAAGACTTGGAAGGACTGAGCGCGACTCGCAAAGAACCTTAAGCTCCAAACTTTCGTCCACGTACAACTCGAAATGCGTAAAGGTCGATCCGCTTTCGAATGCGCAATACCTCGTTCTGCCGTACGGACGTGGCAAGGAGGAAAGAAGCTTTGGAGGCGCCAGCGGAGAGAATCCTTCCGCTTTGGGTCGTCAAACGGGACAGGCGGACAAAGTTCAAAAAGAAACAATAATCGCGACATTTCTTGCGGTGTTCAGCAAGCGCTCGTAAGCTGTTGCTCCGTGAGAGAACGCCAAAGTCAGTCGCCTTTGCTCATCGCACATCCAGAAGAACAGTTGGCTTTGCTGGCGCTCATTTGGCTCAACACACAACAGGAGAATTCGTTCGATCCTCACTTCTTTCTACGGTGTGTAACAGACGAGTTTGTTCTACCGAACTGCCCACCAATTACAAGAAGTCGGCCACGAGCTCGCCGTTCGCGCGCGCAAGCGGGAGCCAATCGGGCAGCCGCTTGATCGCCGCGATGTTCGCCTTGGCGATAGCGACGATTCGCCGCTTGAAGGCGGTCGGCTGGTCGTAGAGGGCGGCCAGTTCCAGCCACTGCATCGCGTTCTGCGGCGAGAGTTTCGGATTGATCAGCTCGCCGCAAATGGCTCGTGGAAAGAGTAAAGGATTTGCATCATCAACACCACTTCAGCTTGCCGTTCAATCGAGCCGCTCATTTGCCCAACGCCCGACCGGAATGAGTGGCCGCGTCTTCCCGCTCCTGTTCGCTTTCCTCTCCGTCGGGATGCCCAGCAAACAGTGGGGGAGGCTCCGTCGACGACGACCACGACGACGACGGAGACCGCGACGGCGGCAGACGCGACCTCCCAAATCGCGACCATCGTGATGATCGTCTTGTGCCTCTGCTGCGGGATGGGGATCCTCGGCTGCTCGGCCGTCTTCTTGGCCCTCGGGATTCACGTGGGGACCAAAGTGAGTTCTTTCTTTCTTTCTCTTCTCTACTCACTTGTTTCAGTACGGACCGCGGCACGGCTATTACCACCACGGGATTTACGTGCCTTACAATCAGCGCTGGGGACCTCCCGCCTACGCGAACGGACCGCAGCAAGCGCCGGTCGGCCCCGTCCAGCCGGCCGATGGGGATGACACGCGACAGAAGACTCGCAATTGGTAATCCCTCCCGTCTTTTTCTTGCACCGTGAGCGTGAATACGATCGAATGAGTGTTGAAGAGCAGAAGGCAACTTGCACTTTTCGTGTGGTCGGAGCAAAATAGCAGCAAGCTTCTTTGCAGGTGGTTTCAGAACACCGCTCGGATTTCTTTCTTCCGCTCACCCGTTCGTGTGCGTCGGTCGGCTGCTCGCGCACTTCGTTTCCCCGTGTTCTTCGGCTGCGGCCACTCGTCCACTCGCTCCTACGCGGGCGAACGGAAAGACGGCCGGCCGGCAGCATCGCAGCGGCCAGGTGATTGCCGTCGATCCACTCAACACTCCTATCGAACGCCCGCCTTTTGGAATCGACCGTCGAAGTCGCGGCCGGCAAACGCGGGCGAGAACGGCGTGCGGTCGGAAGCGAGCGGTTGGACGGGTTGCTCGAGAGAAGATTTCTTGTACTGGTTTTCGATCACGATCGTCGACATCGCTGCAAGCAGCCGATCAGCGCGAACTCGTCGTGCGGTCCGGAAAGCAACCGAGAAGACAACGGCTGCACTCCTCGACTTCTCACTGTCAACAGGAACGATTGCGCAAAGCGCGACGGGCTATTCGACCGCCCTTTTCGGCTGCGCAACCTCCCGCAAGCGGTCGTTCAAAAGCGGCGACCGATGAGCGGCCAGCCGCCATTCGGCTCTCCCGCCTTCCCGCCGGCCGCCCGCTCTCTTCGTTTCCTCCCGCTCATTCCTCTCGCTTCAGCTTCCTTCCACTCGATTGGTTGCTCTGCTCCACGGAATGCGCGCGCCGCCGTGGATCCTCGACGGACTCCTGCTGCTCGGGTGCGGGCCGTTGATGGGAGGGGCGAAGGCGCTCTACAACCCGTTCACTTCGGCTTTTCCCAACTGCGTGACGAAAGTTGAACAAGGCGCCGCTTTGTGAGTTCTCGGCGGTTGCTCTGCTTGATCTTCCGCTTGTAGCAACCTGACGAGCTGCTCCTCGGTCAAGATCGCGCTGCAATGGGACGACATCGTGGAGCTTGGGCTGTGGGTGGACGGCCTCTACGGATCGGACACGTGAGTTCTCACTTGTGCTCGCTCATTGACTTCGGCTTTCAGGGTCGAGTGGACCGTCGGCGACACGTGCACCTTTCGAGTGGAAGGCGTGCCGGAGAGCAGTCCGAAAGGGGGTCAAATTCTGTAAGGCTTTCCCTTTGTTTCACTGATTAGCGTTCATCACCAGGGGGCGTACTGCACGACGTCCACTACTCTCTCGTATTCCTCAAAGAGACGGGCGAATTGGTTTCGTTCTACGACGACAAGACGTTCTGCGACGGGCACGTGCTGCGCGAAAGGGCCGACAAAGGACGTTGGCGCACGACCGTCGAATTCAATAGCAAGAACGTGGCCGTGGAAGCAGTCTATGTCTACGTGAGTGCATTTGCGGATTAACTCGAAATCAACTCAACGTTTTCAGCAAGTGAGGCCACCAAAACCGTGTGACTTCGGCGAGTATCCTTACCTCCCGAACACCACGAGTACTTCCACGACGAGCACCGTAAGCCGCTCGCTTTCGTTTGCGCTCACTCCCTGCACTCGTTTAGACCTCAACCAGCACCACGTCGACGACCACAACGACGCTCCCGCCGACGACCACTGGGTTTCTCCCACTGTAATCGTCAAGCCGCTCTTCCTTTTGACCTCCACGACCACTCCGGTCCCCACAACGACGTCCACGGTCAGTTGGGCGCACGTTTGCTCGACAACTCGCTTTTTTCAGACGACGGAACCGACGACCACTTCCACGTCGACGAGCACGGCGAAAACGGTCAGTTCTCTCTTTTCTATCCGTTTGACTCGCATTTCGTGCAGACCACGTCGTCCACCACTTCGGAGACCACGAGTCCCTCAACGTCGACGTCTACGAGCACAACGACGCTCGCGCCCACTACGTCCACTGCGTCGACCACCACGCTCCAGCCGAGCACCTCCACGACCTCCACGAGCTCCGTAAGTCGCCCATCTCTCCACTCGCTCTTTACACTTGCCGTTTCAGACTGTTGCGACGATACCCAACAGAATGAAGTTCCGAATGATTGAGTGAAGGAGTTAATTCACGCTCTACGCAATTCACAACACGCACGGGGTGATGAATCAGAAGCGGGAAGGAGGACGGGAGGAGGAGGGGAGGGAGGGAAGGAAGGGGAGGTGGGAGGGAGTGCTGGCAACCTCGCTGGAAACCACACTGAAGAGGACGCTCGAATCGGTCTCCTTTTATAGGCGCCGGGCGGGCGTTGAAACGCTGCTTTCGCAAGCTTTCGCAACGATTTCCTAACGGTTTCCCAACCGTTTCGCAAGCCGAGAGGCCGCCCTCGCTACCCGAGCGGTGAATCGCAAGAAGGCGTCATTCCTTTCGCAACTCTTTCAATCGAAGCGGCCACGCCTCTCTCAATGAAATCGTTTCTTCTTCCTGCTGAGAGTTCGTCCTTTCGGAACACACGAACGTTCCGACACAGACCACAAGCTCCACGAGCTCCACGAGCAGCTCTTCGTCGACTGCTTCGACCAGCACGACGCCCGTCGCCACGACCTCGAGCAGCACGAGCTCGGCCAAACCCACGACTCCGAGCACTCCAAAGAGCTCGAGCACTTCGAGTTCCACGACGACGGACCTTCCGGGCACCGCTGCGCAATCGACGGTCGATGCGCTCGCTGCGGGCCTGCTTCGCCCGACTGCTGCTGGAGCGAAGGCTGCGGACACGGCCGCTCTCGAGGACTCGCAGGACGGCGGTTTGAACGCTCTGATCATCGGCTTGATCAGGTGAACTCCTTCTTCTCTTTGCCCTCACTGATGCTCGTTCAGTGGCTGTCTCGCCCTTCTGCTTCTCCTACTCAGCATCGTCGCCTCGCTCGTGTACTTTTTGGTGATCCGCAAGCGGGCCGCAAAGAAGAAAACGAAGCCCAGCGGTGGCGAGAAGACCGACGGCAAGACAAACGACCAGACAAAGACGGGCTACACGGATGCGACTCAAGCGGCCGACGAGAAGCCGAAGAAGGTCAAATCGAAGGGCGCGCAGGCCTTCCGCGGCCAGAACACCGGCGACGTGAGCTCACCCCTTCTTTCTCTAAGCCATTCTCCTCGGTTTTCAGATAAATCGACGAGAGCTCATTCTTGTTGGGGGCAAGAAGTGAGCGGACGGCCGCCTCCAGCTCACGTCCAATCGATGCCCGCCGTGTTCTCTTTTGTTTCGTTCTGTGTGAAAACCCCGAGTGGAGGGGTTCTTCTTTTCGATCATGTAGAAATAAATCGGTTTGCTGAGTGTCCGAAGAGTTAACGGAATAGGAGAACACGGAGAGGTTGGCCTTCGACCGTTGAAGTGAGACGATCCCCGAGTTTCGCGCGGAATCATTCATTTTATGCGAAGTTTGACGTCGGCTGGTGTGAGAATCTTTGCTTCGAAAATAAAATAACGAGGACTGAACGGTAAGCGAATCTCTGCAATCGATTCAGATTGTAACGTCCGCTCCCGACAGGTCTTCTGCCCACTGGTTGGAGTCACGGCCGGGTCAGTGCGCAGAAATAAACACGATTCCTCTTTGACTCGGTGGTCAAGGAATCGAAGCCACAACTCGAGGGCTCAACTGGCGACTCGTTTACTCGTTTGCTGGGTCCAACGGCCAAGAGCAACGACAATAACAAGACGAATGCATTGGAGACTCTCGACCGCGCTCCCTGCCTGCGGTCTTGCACTGCGACTGACTGAGAAACCCTCGAGGATGATCGGAGTCGATCCTCATTTTACGCGTCGTTCGGGCGGCGCTTTGCGGCCATTCCGTCCGTCGTTTCGAAACTGGCCGTTCGGGCGTCCAGCAGCCACTCACTTATTCAGGCGGTCGTTCGCTCCGCGGCGCGCAAAGTCTCGCGCGCTCGCCCTTTTGATGACTCCTCATTTTGGGCGCTGGCTCGCCGCCTAACAATAAGCGGCCGGCCGTTGGTGTTTGCCCGCATTTCACTCGCGCATTCGCCGACCGCGCGTCCGCATGATCCCGACCGTCTAATTTTATTCGGGGACCCCATGTTCTCAACTCGCGGCCGGACTTGTTTGCTTGTCCGCCGTCCGAGTGGCCGCTTGGATGATGTTTTTGGCTGCCACTCCTCGTCCGGAAATTCGTCGTTTCCTTCGAATTTCTTCCCACCGAGGGACCGTCCCACATATTCCGCTTCGTTCCGTTTTTGCGTGATCACTCGCTAATTACTCGCGGGTTGCCACCGCTCCTGATTATTCTCTACCACTCCATTCCCGTGTCCTCTCTGTCCGGCGCTACGCACCGAGCAATTAGCAGCGGTCCAAATTCATCGAATTCTCTCCGTTCTTGCCGCAGATTTCGTTGCGGGCAGGGAGGGCGAATTCCTTGAGGTTTTGACCGTTCGCTTTCCTTCCGCTTGGTCAGATGCTCGACCGGAGTGATCCGCTGTCCTTCGCTTGTCGTTTGGGCCGTTGGGTCGTCGCTTTCAGGTTCCTTCGATCCTCCGGTTGGTTCCCTTTGGGCGTCCCGCCGGATGCGCACGAGAGGACGGCGCATTCGGGACTCATGATCATCCGATCGATGATTCACTCGGTTCGTTCCGCTTTTGCTCTTGCTTTTGGAGTCTTCTTTGCTTTTTGCTCATGAGTTCAGGTTCTCGAGTTCATTAGTGAGGTTGGGCCTCCGCTGCGCCTGCGGCGAATTCGATAGCCGTCGCCTGTCGGCTATCACAGTGTACGCCCTTGCCTTCACGACCTCAAACAAGAACAAATTCGTTTTAAATCTTCGAACTTTCCTCCCGTTTGTCCACTTTACGATTGCGGCCATGTTTTGTTCCTTCCGAGCGTCGTTGTGGCCGCCCGAATTCTCCGTCACGCCGCCGGCCGACCTCGCGATTTGTAAAGCGCGGCGAGGAGCCGCGGAGGAGGCGGGAGGCGAGCGGAAGCGATTCCTCGCTCCTCCTTCCGAAAAGGCGACGAGAAGTGGCCGAGGAATGCGGCGATTATTCACGGCAGGCAAAAGGGGGAGGCGGGCGGAAGCCGGAAGGCGGCAGTTGGCGAATAAAAGCAGAACTGCACGACAGCTCTCCGATCACTTTCTCTCTTCTTTACCCACTTCGCTCCGCGATGGCGCCGATCCGCTCGTTCGTCATCCTTGCCGTCTTCGCGCTCCAAACAGCCGACTGCGCGCCCTTCCTGGTGACGAGCGCGTGGAAAGGACGAGGAGCCGTGGGTGCGGACGCGGCCGCCGAACCCGTTGATCGCCGCGAAGCACGATTCCTTCCGCGTCCAGTGCTATCAGCTGGGCAAAATCGAGCTGGCGGACGTGAGTTTCAAGTGGTGGGAAGACGGGCATTCGTTTCGTTCATCCGCTCATCTTTTCATTGTTTCAGTTCCTGCCTTCCCCCTACCGGAACCAGCCGGTGAGAGATCCACTCGCCAAGACCACGACACCCACGACGACGGCGGCGGCGGCAAGCGATCTGGAACCGCACATTCGAGTGAAACGCTGGAGATTGTTCGGCGAGCCGACTACCGCGGCGCCCTTCCGCCACCCGCTCCTCCCGCCGCGCCCGCGCTACGCGTGCGAAGAGAAGTGAGTTCATTGCAAGAGATCGGGACCACTTGCTTCTTCTCCGCTTTCTCATTCCGTTTGTTTCAGTGTCCAGAACTACATCAAAGCGCGCTGCAGTCCGCCGGCGCCCCGTCCGATGCCCAAGCGCCTGTCGAACGACACGTTCATCAAGGATAGCTCGGTGCTTTGGGTAGCGCACGAGAGCGGTGAGTTCAGGGGGCAGAGGACTGGAGGCTTTGCTCTTTCCGCTCGTTTCAGAAGGCCGCGACGCGAACAAGCCGCTGCCGCGCGTGTGGGACGTCGTCCAGGAGTGCTGCATCGACATCGCACACCAGTGCGATTGCTTTTTCCACTTCAACGAACGCGGCACGCTCACCGAACGCGTCTGCAACGCCGTCCTCACCGCCGCCTTCTACCGCCCGCGTCCGTGCGCCGCCGGGGCGCCCGCCGAATGAACACAATCCGCTTTCATTTGATTTCACATGTGGTCTGCTTTCATCGTGAATAAACTCTTGCTAAAGAGCTTCCGTTCTAAGTTGTTCGATAGAAGGAGGCTTGTTTCGTTTCGTAACTTCAATAGATTCGCGTGGCACAACCGGACGCTTTTCGCGGCCAAAACAGAAGCAACTGCTCTCTTTTTTGAAGAAAAATGGTCCGTTGCCCGACGGAAGCACGCAAGAAATCGGCGGAATGTGTCGGCTATTCGGCGTGATTACGATTCGAACAAGAGCAAACGGCAAGAACGAAACCGAAGTAACTGGATGGGCGGCTTCAAGCGGGTGCTTTCTTTCTGCAGCCGGGTGGCGGCAGTCAGAACAGCCACTGCCCACAAGTTTCTTGGTTCTTCCGTACGCTTCGCCTTCCCAGTCGGCCCGAGTAGCATCCGAAATCTCTCCGATCTTGTTGAAGGAGAGTCAATCGACTTTGAAGCTCGTTCTCAATCCAACAGGCAGCAATAGAAAGTCCGAAGCGACGTCCACTCGACCAGCCGCTCACACTCATGAGTGACGAGCGATGCTCACTGTCCAGCAAATCTTTCGTTTGTTTTGCGAGACTCGGAGCGACCGCCGAATTCGCGTTCAAACCGTGTTCTTTTTAACGGTTTCTCTCGATTTAGAACTAAGTAGTTGAAAAGACTTCGGTGCAAACAAATTCAAAAGAAACCACAATTAAATTAGACGGAGTAATTGGGCAGAGTCAGCGTTTGCTGTCTTGCGACCACCATCACGGATTTTCGCGAAAATTGTCGTGAGATCACCCGCCGGTAGATCGTGGACGTCACCAACGCGTCCACAGCATAGAAGACCTGAACACGGAGCATGAGCAGTGGAAGGTAGGTAGCTGTACCGTTGGGTAAGGCCCCAGTGCTGACTGGTCGATGAGCAACGCCAACGTGAAGTACATGGCTGGTGGAAGGAAGTTGAAAAGAATTTCGCTGACGATTGCGTACGCCGCGATCAGATTGTTCTGCAACCCCTCTATTCGAAGAGAATGCATTGCTTTCGCTTACCTTCCGCTGTTGTTGCTGCATCGCGTTTAACTGCTGCTTCCCGTGTTTGGCGAATTTGAACAAGAAGATGGACGCGAACAGGATGTTGAAGAACGAGACGACGAAACGAGCCACACTGAAGATGAGCCCTCGAGTTTTCGTCAGCGGGCAGGAGAACGTGCCGCAGCCTACAAACGAAGTTGAGAAAAGAAGGAGCAAAAAGAACCTACTGGTTGTCTGCGGAATGGTCTCGATCAGGGCCGTGGCGACGGCACACGAAAATCCGTAGACAAAGGTGAGCACAACTGCTGTAGCCGTGAAGTGGCTCTTGCTCAGCTGGTTGTTCATCAGAGGTCGGTAGATGATCACAATTCGACTGACCAACAGACACGACAACGAAATACTCAGACAGATGCCCGACGAGTAGAGGAGTTCGCCCGTCCAAAATGAAATCGGTCCGGAGAAAGGCTCTGAGCATCAACATTAATCGCCTAATCAACCCTTTAGATCTGCTTACCCGTTCCGAAGCTGAAGAGCAGCAGGTAGCCGATGTGAATGACGCCGGCCGGACAGACGAGACACCAAATGAAGATGTTGAAGATCAGGTAGAAAGTCAGCTGTTGCTTCAGACGAGTCGAGCAGACTTTGTAGAAGAGGAAGAACTGCGAGACTCCAGAAACAAAGTAGAAGACAACGATAATCGAGTACTGGACGCGGAAGAGCAGCGGCAACATTGGGGGTTTACTCACGGCTTCTATTGAACTCGAATTCGTGGGGTTGTTCATCGCGTAGGCGGTGGACGGAAGGAGGAAGCAGAGGGCTCGTTGTTGGATAGAAGGAGTTCATCCGAGTTGGTCGCTCGACTACAATCGGCGGAGGGGCAGAGCGGCAGAGGGCGGGATACCAGCGACAAGCAGCGTACATCAGTAATGAGTAAGGATTACAAAACATCTGGACTTCCTCGTTCGCCACGGAGTTTGTATTCGTTTTGTGTCGCGACAAAAGCCGAGTGCTTCGTAAAGGAATTCAAAAAACGCGTGTCTCTCCATGACGTGTGCAGTGGGTGGTTGAGAAAGGTCAAGCGTAGAGAAGAGGAACTGGTGTTGTGAACCCGTCCGTCCACTTTCGCGATCTCCTCTTCTCCAAACTCGGCGCTCATCTCTGCGACAAGTGTCGGCAAATGGAAGAAATTCAGTTTGCACTGGCCGGCTCTCGCTTTGTCGGCACTGATTTAGAAGAACGTGGCGCACACAAAGCAACAAGCAGAAGAACCACGGCAATTCGTCTCCGTCCACCAATGCAAACATTCAAGCAAGTTGCAAGTGAACAGCCCCATTGCCGTCCCGCTCATTCCATTGTACTCTTACAGAAACTCCCGTCCCACAAAGGCTTAGGAGATTTGCCGCCATCCACGTCCAATCGTCCACTTCTGATGACTCGCCGGTGAGGACGTGCTTCCATTCGCAACTCTTTCGTGGGCTACGTGCTTTTTCTCCTTTCGTTCGTTACTCACCAGCCTGTGACGGCGCTTCGCGCCGTCCCCAGCTGGGGGAGTCGTTAGACTGGTGCGTATCGAATGCTTCTACCGGCTTTCCTAGAAGTAAGTGCTCGTCGCAACGGGAGAACGCCGAATCGTGATTTACAAACGTCTGAGTTCGATTGAAACTGCGGGAATTGCCCGTTTTTGAACGACAACTGCCTGCTTACTCCATTCTGCTCTTAGGGCACCAAGGAGAACGAAGGCGAACAGTTGAAGTGGCTTGCAAACGCGGGCATTGGGCATGACTGTGCGCAGAATGTCGTTAAAGGTTTGCGAAAGGTGCCGAACAGTCTGTTTTGATCCCAGCATGCGAAAAGAGTGAGTGTTGGTTGCGCCGCTCGAAGAAACCGACCGCAAAGCCGGAGCGCATAACCCCACCCAGAAAATGATCCATTACTCATCGGTAAGCAAACGTTTGAAAAATCTGAAACGGTGGTAAGATGGGCAACTACGTGTTCAATGTTTCTGCCAAGTTTCAGAAGAATTCGTCCACTCACGTCCAAACCCGCCCGCCGTTTGCGTGCTATCGGGGGTCTGGTTCGCGTGAGCCGCAGTGGCCAAGTGGGCCAAGAACAACTACAAACTGCACATCATTTGAAAGTACAGATTCTGCGTTTTCGAACGAACCTACATTCATGCCACGACGTCAACTGTGCGAGGAAAACGGAGAAATTGAAATTTGCCGAAGTTTTCGAACCGACACAAAATTTCTCTTCGAATTTCTCGTTGTGAAATTGGCTTTCAATCGACGCGAAAGTAGCATCAAAAGATGCGCCAAACCTTTTTCTAGACAGGATTATTTTTAGTTTTTTGAATAAAATTCGAAGAGCCGAGAACGGCGCCTCCGAGTGTGGACCTTTTCGATTTTCCGCCCGACCTTTTCGACTTTGGGCGATCACAACGTTCTTCAACAACATTTCCTGATGATGCGGTCAACTGATAAGATGTTCTTCGTTTCAAGGCGCATCTTTTTGTCCACGGGGCGGGGGAATTTGGACGGCGCGGCAGAACGGTACGGAGCGGAACGTCGGCACGGAACGTTGAACGTGCCCGCCAGCGGTCGAAATGCACATTTTCGGACTTCGCGCATGCGAGTTACTCTAGCCCAGAAAAATTTTCAGCTCGATTGGAGCAACGGCTAAAAAGTTGAGGGTGCGAGTCTGACGAACAAACGCACAATTTTACGCGCTTTACGGGGGGAATCCTGTATTTTCGACATACGCGTTGTTCGATTGCTGTTGAGAAGGAATCATCGAGCTGCCCTTTCCTCCAAAGGACAGGCAGGACTTTTCGAGGAGTGTGCGGCCAGCAACAAAGCAACGAGCAGAAGGGGCTGGTCACTCGACTCCCCTCCATAAGTGAGTGGTTGGCATTCGCTCCGTTCACTCCACACAACTCCGATCGAAATGGCCGCCTGCTTGCTCGTGCTCCTGGCTTCCGTCATGATCGTCGCCGCGTCCGCGTCATGCATCGGCGACTGCGAGGTTCCTCCCTGGGCGAACCTTCTTGGCGGGGCGATCGTTCTGTCCATTGTCTTGAGCTTCGCGGGTACCTGCTGCTGCAGCCGTTTGATTCGTCGTTAGTAAGTTCTCCTTCACGTTCCTTCACTCACGGCATTCAGTCTTTCAGTACAAACTTAATTACCGTGCGGCCGTCTAAAAGGCTGCTTCCAACTCAGGGCATTCACCGGTGATCGTCACAACCTCCCATTAGTCCTGCGATGGCGGAGCTAGAGACTCATGCGGTGGGGACTCCTGCCCATAAAACTAAAGGAATAAACACGCTGGCCTTTCTGTTCAGCGGCCAGAACGGATGCTGAACGACGAGCCGGCGAGAGGTGCGGAGATTGCTCTCATCTGCCCGTCTTGGAGGGCAGCGCGGTACGAACAACCAAATCCCGTACGCATTCATTCCTGTTTGCATAATCCAATGAAAGACGAACGCTCCAACGTCGATTCGGTTCATTCAACACACACTTCAACCTCCGATCGAAATGGTCGGTCGCCTTTTCGCTCTCCTCCTGCTCTTCGCTTCGATAAACGCCGTCCGGGCGGAAGCAGGAGCGGCGGCTGTCACCGTCGGCATGTACGCGGGAGTCGCCCTTGTCTTCGTACTGGTGTCCGCGAGCGTCGGTGGCGGCGTCGCCTTGCAGTACTACTGCATGAATCAAGTGAGTCCTCTTAACCTTCACCCATCGCTCCTCGGGTCCTTGCAGAGCATCGAACGGGAGCGGGAGAACGTGGTCGTCTACAACACCGTCCAACAAACGCCCACAAACCGGCACGTTGTTGTGCGGCGCAATTGGTGACTTCCGTGCGGATTGTTGCAAATAAACTATGCCTTTGGGTGAAGTTGGGGGGCAGAGAGAAGACGAGGGCTGTCGGCTGGAGGTGAAGCTGGCGGGGCGACGGAACGAAGTGATTGGTCTTCTTTCCGTGAAGGCGCTCATCTCCATCAGCCGCCGATTAGCCGAGCGAGTGGTGCGTTTCATTCAAGCAGACGTCGTGTTTGTTGCGTGTGCCGTAGCTGCTCGCCAACGAATCCCACTGTCTACCCATCGCTCGGTTTGCACGTCCGTCCGCACAGTCCGCTGCCCTCAGTTCACTCCAGCAATCGACCGTTCACGTGTTTATTCCATCTGCACTCCACCAAACAGCTAGCGGCACCAACGCATACGCACGAGCAGGGCGACGAGGCCGACGGTGCGCGCGAGCAGCATGAGGCCGCCGAGGCAGAGGAAGTTCGCCCACACGCCGTGGTCCTCGATGTCGCGCCGCCGGAGCAGGTCGAGGCCGGTGGGCGCGGGGCAGAACTCCTCGTTCGGGGGCACGTAGGGCGCCCAGTCGCGCGTCCGGTTCAGGTGCTCGCAGCCTGCCGCAGAGGAGTGGACGGCGGGGCGGCGGGACTCACCGGCGATCGGCCCGATGTCCGCCCACTGGTTGATCTCCAGGCCCTCGAAGCCGAACCGGAACCACGACAGGTACGCCAGCCACTTGAAGTAGACGGGGATCGCGTTGAACTGCAACGAGACGAATAGAACGATCGTTGTCGAGTGCGGACGTTGATGAAGTAGCCGCCGAAGAGGAGCATCGGCAGGACGAGCATCGGGACGATCGTCTGCGCCAGCGACTCCGTGCCGAAAATGCAGGCGCCCGCGTAGGCTGCAACGAACGTGCGGGCATTGCAGAGAGGGATCCCCCGCCCACCGATCGAAGTGGCGGTCCACGCGAGCAGGACGTTGAAGGCGCAGTGGACGGCGAACTTCGAGGCGCGCCGCTGCAGGCCCGCCATCCAGTAGGTGATCGTCGCGTAGAGGAGCGGCAGGACGGTCACCTGCGGCAGCTCGGCCAGCGATTTGCCCACGTAGTAGGCGGAGGCGGCGTACTGGCCGGCGCGGTGCTCGCGCGTCACCACCGGGAACTCGGCCGTGATCACGTGGATCATCGGGAAGATGAACAGCGAGTTCATGTCGCGCGCCGAGTTGTAGAGAATCGATTCGAGGTTGACGACCGTGGGGCCCGCGACCGGCGTCTGGAAGTTCACCGTCCCGATGGCGATCGCCGTCAACTACGCGGGGGTTAGTCGACGGATCCCGGAACTCACGACGATCTGCACCAGCCGGACCCAGACGAGGATGGGGTCGCGGAGGATGTTCTTGAGGGCGCGTCGGAAGAGGACGCCCACCTGCACGCCCCAGTGGACGGCGTACGCGCGCCGCCGCCGCAGGTCGGCGTTCAGCGCGGCGTCCGTGAGCGCCGCCGAGCGCTCCGCCCGCGCGCGCTCCTTACGGCCGGCCGCCGTCGCCTCGAACTGCTCGCGGATGAACTGGGGCGGCGGTCACTTCATTCTCTGGTCCGTTCTCACCTTTACGCGGTCCTCGAAGGAGGCGTCCGAGTCGGCGGACGTGCGCGAGAGGATCCGCATCGCCTGCAACCGGGAGGAATGAATGAAAGGGTGAGTGGAGAGAACTCGCGTGCTCGGCGGGCCCCGACTTCTGCGGACAGGTGAGCTCGTCCTCCTCGTCGCTGGACTCCTCGCCGCTGCGTTTGCGCACGCCGGCCGCCTGGCGGTGCGCGAAGAAGGGCCGCGAGATGGCGGCGAGGAAGGGCAGCACGGCGGAGGGCGCGCCGAAGAACGCCACCCGCCCCTCGCCGCCCTCCCGCGACAGGAAGAGGATCCTGCAAGCAGCATTGAGAGCAGCGATCTCTGCGCTCACTTGTCGAAGAGGTTGAAGACGTCGTCCGAGGGCTGGTGGATGGTCGTGATCACCGTCTTGCGGTCGTTCTTGGCCAGCGAGTGCAACGCGTAGGCCACCTGCACGGCCATGAAGGAGTCCAGCCCGCTGGTGGGCTCGTCGCAGAAGAAGAAGTCGGGGTCCGTCAGCAGCTGCAACCACAAATGAACTGCTGATCGATCGAGCGGCCGCTCACCTCGCAGGCGAACGCGAGGCGCTTCTTCTCGCCCACGGAGATGCCGCGGCGGACGCCCGGGACGCCGATCAGCGTGCGGCGGCACCGCTCGAGGTTCATGCGGGCGAGCAGCTCCCGCACGCGCTCCTCGCGCGCCCGCGCGTCGTAGCGGGCGCGGTCCATGCGGAGGGCGGCGGCGAAGCGGAGCTGCTCCTGCACCGTCAGACAGCCCATGAACAGGTCGAACTGCTGCACGTAGGCGGACGCGACGCGCATCTGCGCGGGCGTGAGCGCCTGCCCGTTCACGAGTACGCGCGCGCCCGCGTGGCGCCGCACGTCGCGCTGGTCGATGTTCGTGAGCACGTTCAGCAGCGTGCTCTTGCCCACCCCGCTGCAATCCGCAGATCAATCGATTGCTGGATGACGCCCACCTGGAACCCATGATCGCGATGCACTCGCCCGGTTTCGCCGTTCCGTACACTCCAAGCGGGCGGCGGTGAGTGGGCGGCCGGCGGCGACTCACCTTCGCGCAGCACGACGCGCTCGGCCGCCCGCTCGCCGCCCCGTCGGCAGCAGGCGCGGCGGCGGCGGTCGACCAGCGAGACGGTGAGGTTGCTCCACGAGATGTCGCGCCCGTGGCCGCGGTGCGCGTAGACTGAAAGCGGGGGAGCCGAGTGGGCGTCGGACCGCGCGGGACGCACAACTGTCGGCGTTGATCGCGCTGCGGATCGTCGGGTCGGCCGAGTCGGCGCTCTGGAAGCCGCCGGCTGCTGCTCGCCGTCGAGAACTCACTTTCCGCGCGGAGGCCGACGGCTTCGGGCGGGCGGACGAGGCGGCGGACGAGGCGGCGGACATCGCGGAGGACTCGCGACCGCCGGCTGTTCGTTCGAATGGGTGAATTGCAGAGTGAGTGGGCGGAGGGAACGCGCCCCGCACGTTCATTCCGATCAACATGCAATCGGGTCTACTTCATCTCGCGTCAAGAGTAAGCGGTGAGAAAACGAGTGCAAGTCGATTAGGAGTGGATTGAACGTTCCAGTTAGACAACGGTACAACAGCGAACAAGTTACGAGTGGACGGTTTTGTTCACGTCTGTCTTCCTTCTCTGGACACAAGATAAATTGTCCGAAAACTGCTCTTGTCAAGTGGTGAGCGCTAATTGTCGGAAAGAGATGATGCGCTTCACGTTAATGATTTGTCAAAAGAATCCCATCTTTTCGCTTACCGTTTGATTGCGTTGTTTTGCGCGCAATCTCCCCAAATGTTCACAATCGCCCCGCCTTCCCCACGCGTTTGGAAAGTGGGCGTTTGTCCAAAACACAAACGAGAATTCGACGGGCAACAACTGCCTTCTCTTCTTTAATCCCCACTCACCCGGAAGTCCCCAACAATCGTTTGCACTCGCCCACCAGCCACCCACTGCACGCGTTGAAAGGCGGGAGAGCGGCGGCGAACGAATGCAAAGCCGAGCGGGGGCAGCGCTCGTTCACGGCAGGCCGGCGGGTATAAAAGATGCGCGGAACACGGAGAAGACAACCATTTCCGAATGGGTACTCTTTTCGTCCTTCTCCTTCTTCTCCTCCTTCCGATCGGAGCGGTGGGCTCGGCGGACGCGAAACTGCCGATCGGACCCCGACTGGCGGCCTTCCTGAACGCGAACTCCCGGCTGTTCACGGTGAGCGGCCACTCGTTCGCTCACGCCCCTTCCCTCGGTTCAGGCCCGCCGCTATGCGCAGTTCGAGAACAAAACGCGGGCCGAGTTGCAGCGCTTCCTGGGCGCCGTCCGCCCGACCGCCGCCCAACTCGCCGCCGTCCCAAAGGCCGTGAGCGCGGCCGCCGCGCCCCCGACCGCCCCGCCCGCCTCCTTCGACATCCGCGCCAAGTGGCCGCGCTGCCGGGCGACCTTCAACCGCGTACCCGACCAGGCGGGCTGCGGCTCCTGCTGGGCGGTGAGTGCTGCACGGGGGAGTGCGTAGACGAAGCGGCGGCTTGCAGGTGTCGGCGGCGAGCGCCATTCAAGACCGCCGCTGCATCCGCTTCAACGGCACGTCGACGGCCGCCTCGCTGCCGATCAGCGCGTGGGACCTGACGACCTGTTGCGCCGACTGCACGCCCTACGCGTCCGGCTGCTCGGGCGGCTGGCCGGCGGAGGCGTTCCGCTGGTTCGTCGAAGCGGGCGTCGTCACGGGCGGCCCGTTCGGCGGCGGCGGCTGTCGGCCGTACGCCGTGGCGCCCGGCCGCTCGCCCGCCGCCTCCACGCCCTGCCAACGTCGCTGCCAGCCGAAGTACACCGCGAAGACGTACGCCCGCGACAAGCACTTCGGCCGCCGCGTCTCCGTCTTCTCGCTGGACAACGCCGCCGTGCAGGCGGAGATCCTCGCCGCGGGCAGCGTGGTCGCGACCTTCGACGTCTACGAGGACTTCTACTTGGTCGGTCGCCCCTCCCTTCCGCCCACTCAGTCGCCCGCTTTCAGTATTCGAGCGGCATCTACGCGCACACGAGCGGCGAGTACGTGGGCGGCCACGCGGTCCGGATCGTCGGCTGGGGCGTGACGGGCGGCGTCCCCTACTGGACGGCGGGCAACTCGTGGGGCTCCTCTTGGGGTTCGTTTCTCGCCCGCCGCCAACTCCTCACCCGCTTGCAGGCGAGAAGGGATTCTTCCGCATCCGTCGCAACACGAACGAGGTCAATTTCGAGTCCTTCATCGTCACCGCCTCTGCCAACAAGGATTGAACGCGAGTGTGGAGGGCATGAACAAGACAGCGAGATTGTGAAGTAAATAAACAACCGGCAACTGCAGTTTCTCTACCGTCGGAAGGGGCAGCTCCTCTCTTTTATTTCTGCTTTCTTCTCGCCGTCCGACCGACTGCTCGATGTCGGCCGCCTCGCCGTGCTGCATCGTTTCGGTGGACTCGTCGGAGTTGCTCGCGTGTGTCCACTTCAAGGATAGACGAGTGACCGTCGAGGGGGACAAACTCTCGGCCCTCGTCTCCGCTTCGACTTCTTCGGCCGCCCGTCACCGCGAGCGCCTCGTCGAACGGGTGGCCGCTGAGGTGACGCGCAACTTGCGGACGCGAGCAGGACACGCCCGGCCGCGCCACTCGTCGCTCTCTTCGTCCTCCGACTACGGACGAACTTGGCTCTTTTTGCGGTGTCTTTGACCCGATTCGAGTTTTCTATGAAGCGTCAAAGAAAGCAGCTTCTTGTTCGCTCTTGTTCTTGCTTCGTGTTTGTTACGCCTGTTCGTCACTGCACTTGCACGGCCCAGCCCCCCGTTTCTCGACCCCAACCAGCTGCTCTCGAGAGTTTATTGCGTGAAGAAAGGTCAGGAGGATTGGGGGACGGCGACGTGGAACTCCTCGCACTTCTTGAGGAACTCCCTGCAAACAGATTAACACACCTCCAAACAGAGAGCGTACGTGAGGATGGTGGCGAGTTCGAGAGCGCGGTAGATGGAGTTGTGGCCGAGGCCGCGGTGGGGCTCGAACTCCACGAACTGCACGAGCGGGTTGCTGCGGCAGCGAGCGTCGTAGAGCAGCCGGCCCAACCGGAGCGGGATGATCACGTCGTCGGCGGCTGCAAGCAGTCGGGCGGGAGGAGGGGGCGGGGGACGGACCGTGGAGCATGAGGATCGGGCAGGTGACCTTCTTGATGCGGTCCTCGGAGCACATCACCTGCAACCGACGAGGAGAGCGATGAAGGACCTCAGAGAGTGCTCACGAGTCCCGCCCGCATCAACGGCCGCACGACGGCGAGCTCGAAGAGCGGAAAGCGGCGGTAGGGCAGCGAGTAGGGATGGGCGTGCATCGCGTCGCGCAGGTTGTTGAACGCCGACTCCAGCACCAGGCAGTGGGGCGGCGTCCGCTGGGCGCACAACTCGGCCGCCACGCGCACCGCCACGCCGGAGCCCTGCAAGCGGTCGGGCGGCGGTGAGTGGGCGGGCGGGGCGGACGGACCATCGAGTGGCCCCAGAGAACGATCCGCCGGCCGGGGCACTGCGCGCGCACGTGGTCGAAGACGGTGATCGCGTCCCGCACCACGCCGTCCTCCGTCGGCAGTCCTGCAGCTCCCTCCGTCCACCCCCTTCTCTTCGGTGGACTCACCGGTGGAGTCGCCGTAGCCGCGGTAGTCGAACGAGATCACGTGGAAGTTCTGCTCGGAGAGGGTCTGCAACGAGTGGGAGTGAAGAGCCAAAGGGAAGGAGGGCTGCCTGGTAGAGCTGGCAGCGATGGCGGGAGGTGCGGTCGTACGAGTTGCCGTGGCAGTAGACGACGACCGGCTCCTCGGAGGCCGCGAGCAGCTCGGCGATCTGCGCGTCCGTGGGGGCGGCGGGCAGCCGGGCGGCCAGGCGGGCGGGCAGCACGTGCCAACAGCCGAGGATCGGCTGCTCGGCCTCGTCCTCCGCGAAGCGCCCCTGCAGGTAGAAATTGCGGCCGGGCGAGCGAATCCCGTGCGCCCGCAGGTCCGCGTAGTTGATGCCGACCGCGCGCACTGCAACGAGCGAGCAGGAGTGGCGGGCGGGAGGACGGCGGACGGACTGAAGTTCAGGAAGAAGACGTGCTGCGCGTGGGCGGGGAAGAGGAAGAAGCCGAGCGGCAGCACCACGTAGACGACCACCAGCGTCCCCGCGAGCACGAGCACCGAGCGGACGAACGCGCTGCAAACAGGCGGAAGGTGAGGGGGATCCTCCCACTCACCGCAGCAACTGGGCGGCGGACGAGTGGAGGCGGCGCTGGTACGAGCGCTTGAACGCGAGCAGCGCCGAGTCGTCCGCCCGCGGCCGCCCGTCGTCGTCGCGCACGCAGAAGTGGAGGACGAGCATCGTGGCGAGGACGCTGCCGGCGACGCCCGCCGCGACCTCCAGCAGCGTGACGGCGTGCAGGCGGTCGTACGCGCGGAAGAAGAGCGGCCAGAAGCGGCTCTCCGCCAACTGCGAGGTGCGCGGCGTCGCCACGATCCGCGACTCCAGCGGTCGCGCGGTCAGCGGCGTGTCTGCAAGCCGGAAGCGTCGAGATTGCCGACCGATTGGCCGAACGAACCCAACGGATCGTCGGCGGCGGCGGGCGGGCAGCTCTCCGCAGTGGACGCTCCGCGCGGCGAGCCGCACGCGCACCGAGCGGTCGCCAAGCCGGGCGAGCGCGCGTCGCGGCGTTGGGCGGACATTCGAACCACGAGCAGCAGCCGCCGTCCGCAGTGCCGAAAGAAGAACATCGCGACTGCCAGCAGATGGGGGTCTCCTTCATGCAAAGTGCTGCGGGCGAAAGCAAGCGATGAAGGCGCAATTCCCCGGCTAGACATGCAAATTCTTGCCGTAGACGGTGGAATTCTCTTGTCCCACATTTGAATCGTGGCTTCGCCTTGCCGCTCGGCTGTCTCAAGCGTGTGCGCTCCGCTCCGTTTCGATGGTCACCCTCGGCTTCCTGCTCCTCCTCGCCCTCGCCTTCGTCGGCTTCCCGAGTGCGGAAGCGGTGATCTTCGAAAAGTTCTTGATGAACGCGCACGCCTACAACATCAACGCGACGGTTCGATGCAACGGGCGGCCGGTCACGAATGCGGTGAGTCTCCCCTCTCGCCCCAACCTCTGCGCTTTCAGCGGATGGCCGTCTACGAAGCCGACGTGGTGGGCTGGGACCTCTGCAACGTGCTCCGGACGGACAAGACGGGCACGTTCCACGCGCAGGGCTGGGAGGCGGAGAACACGCACCCCGACGAGCTTCGCGTCTTGATGCACATTTCCTCCCCATTTTTCACTCATCTTCGTTCTTGCAGTGATGTTCAGTGCGGCGGGAAGTTTGGCTGTCTGGAGCACAAGATCGAACCCGTCTGGACGCCGGGCAAGTGCACGAAGAAGGTGGAACAGCTGGGCGTCCTCGACTTCAACGAGGGCGACGTGGAGCGGTGTGGGTACGGCTTCGCGGCCGACATCAGCGCCGAAAAGGACCCGCGCCGCTGCGAAATGGACCTTTTGCCGTGGGGATAGTCTTCCGTTGTTCGTTTTGTCGTGAATAAACCCTGTGGATGGACTCGTTGGTTGCTCGAAGCTCTTAGAAGGAAAGCGCTTTGTGGGCTGCTTCTTTGTGTCTGCGGTGGGTGCAATCGTTTGATCTTCCGCCCGTCTCGCGCACTCGTTGATTGGTGTTAGAGAGGTTGAAAGCCGTGTCACACGATCCACTTATTTCGTTTCGATCTTACGGGCAGTAGAAGGCGGCTTTCTCATTCGCTCGCTCTTGCCCTCGTTTAGTTCCAAGCTCCTGTGCAACGGCCGTTCCGCCATCTCCGACGAGAAATTCGAAACGTCCGCTCCACTCGTCGCGCGGCCTCCCCGAAGAAGCAAACCGGTGGGCGCCGTCCTCCGCTCGAGCGGCCGCTTCGTGTTCCCGACGGACGGTCGGCTCGTCCCGCGGCCGGCGGGGCGGTTGGCCGGGAGAAGTCCAGCGGAGAGCAGCGCGAGGCGAAGGAGAAGACTGGGAGCGGAGGGAGAGCGGAAAAAGCCGTGCGGCAGCCGGAGGATCGCCGGTCAATCCGCTCGTTCGGCGGCCAGCTCCCGTCGATCAGCGCGTTGACCATTGAAATGCCGCCTGTTCGGCAGCTTTCTTTCCCGACGCCTTCCGCGGCCACTCGGCAGCAGCGTCGAACAAGAGGCCACCGACGGCGGCTTCCATTGGGCGTCCTCCAACGCCCCGAACAGTTCGCGGTGGACGGCTAACGACCCAAAAAGGCCGGTCGACGAGCGGGAAAAGAAACGCGACCAAAAAGAACCTTTAGAGTGCCTTGCCCAGGCAGCCGACCAGGAGCGATGAAGCTATTTAGTCGATCTGATGCTGCTAAGCTGAAGGGGATACGTACCGGTTGCCCGAGAAGATGTGAACCCCAAACACATGCCGACTTGAACTTTATCAGCTTAGCACGCCGCAGTCGAACCAGCGACCCGACCGCCCCAGACCACTCGGCCACGGGACGCATTGCTCGGGAGCGGAAGCGGCGGGGCTTGAGTCGCAGGTGGGCGGGCCGTGCGCGCGCTTGCTGGTTCGTTTCCGCTCGCTCCCTTGTTGCGCGATCGCGGTGGGCGGGGTTCGAAATCCGACTGCCATTCGCTGCAGTCAAGTAGTTGCAGCCGGCTGACTGCAGCCAAGGTTTCGGAAGTCGGTCGGGCGCCCACGGGTGATCACCGAAATGAAACGAACCTTCCGAATGTCCGCGTTGCCGCCGCCGAACAGTGGGAAAATCGGGCGAGCGTGTCCGAAAGTTCTCCGCAAATCCGCGACCACTCTTCCTTCTCAATAGAAGCCGCCGAAATTCACGACCCCAAGAAAGAAAGGTCCATGATCGGCGAGGATCGCCGTGATCGAGTGGCACCCAACGCAGCGCGAGCAGCAGCTGCGGTCGACTCGAAACGATGACGAGAAGAAGCGATTCGAAATCTCGTCGTTCAGCTACACGAGGAATCTTTGTTTCGACCACATTTTCTGCAACCAGTGAAGAACGAGGAGCTCGCCGCGTTCGCTTCTCGTGGGCGGCAGCCTCTCCTCCCGTTCCGTCGATGCTCGTTCACTATTGCGCTTTCACGTGCGTTCGATCGATGTCTGACTGTTGATTGAATAGGCCAGCTAGAAAACACACGGTTTAGAGAGGGACAGTGCCCGAGAAGCCGCCGAAAGCGGGGAGCAGCGAGTCGAGTTGCGAAAAGAGTTGCTGGGCGAAGTCGAGCAGGAAGGCGCCTTGGAGATGCCGAGAAGCTTCTCGACGGCCTTCAGGAGGCGCTGCAGGCAGGCGCCAAAGACGACATTTGGGGGCACATTCAGGAGACTGCGCACCACGCCGTCCGCTCGTTTCGGGATGCAGAGGGCGGGAGCGGCGAGAGGTCGGCATCGAGGCGCTTGAGGAGCGGGGGCCGAGGGGCAGTGGACGGTCTGCGTGTGGGCGCCGGCTGTCGGCAGCCGCCCAGCAGCCCGCTGACCTCGCCGACCACCGGCTGCGCGTTCCCCAGCAGTCCCGAGAGGAGATTCTCCATGACCGGCGAGTCTTTGGATTGAAGGGAACAGAGGAGTGGATGGAGGAATGAGTGAGTGAGTGGAGGATGCCGACTGCCTTCCGACCGCCCGCTTTTACACCCGCCGTCCACCGCTTGACCGGCGGATTGGAAGGCGACAATCCGACTAAAAGATGCTCCTTGGTTTGATCAAAGCAGGACGGAGTCCAGTAGAACGGGCGAGCTGAACAGAACGATGAGCAGCAGAAGACAGCTGCATGCAATTCTTCTCCGCAATCGTCAATGGTCTTCCCGTTCACGCACTCGTGTCCAACCGACGGGGAACTCATCCGTCGACTGGAAGAAATCGAATGAGAGCAGCGGAAGCCAACCAGTCCCTCCGTTTTGACGAGGCGCCTACTGCCGTTCGAGAAGGCTTCTGGAGGAGCGGGCCGTTTGGATCAACGGACGGTCGTCAAAACACAAACTAAATGAACGAATTTTCTTTGAAACAACCAAACAACTGCAAGAGAAACAAGCCGCTCTTGCCCGTTCTCCGATATCGTTGGCAGTCGAGGGAGTCACGAGAAGACCGCATAATCGCCGGAAGACGTGAGTCCATCGCCGTCTTTATCGAAGCTGTCGAAACGCTGTCGGCCACCGCTCTGCTGCTTGTTTGCCTTGGGGGGATGGTCGCCTCGAGCTCGAGGTGAAGCCGGCTTGTCAGCGGCGTCGCATGCGACCACGCACACAACACAAACCGCAACTGCGGCGGAAGCAGAAGAGAAGTTCGCTCCTGACCGGCCGCTCCGACCACACCACCCGAAGGAAAGCGATGCAAATTCGCCGCTCCTCTCCGCCCTGCTCACTCGTTCACTTCACTCCTCGTTCCAACCGAATGGCGGCCGCTTGGGCGCAAGTGGGCGTGTGGGCGGTGATGAGCGTCGCGGCGGCCACGCTCTCGGCGGCGGCGTGCGCGGGACGGCGGAAGGCGGCGGCCGACGGGAAGCCGCCCGCCATCTCCGCGCCGAGCGAGACGACGGACGGCGGTTCGAAGACGATCGCGCGGCCGCGCCTCACGAGCGCCGACCGCTCGCCGCCGCCGTCGGAGCGGCCGGCCGGCAGCGAGACGACCGGCGACGCGGAGCCGCCCGCCTCCACGCTCTCCGTGCTCCACTTCGACCGGACGGACACGATCGTCCCCGCCTCCCTCACCGCCGAGGAGCAGCGCGTGTTGCTCGAGTGAGTCCTCCGTTCATCTGCCGACTGATCCCCCGGGTTGCAGGTCGATGTCGCGCGGCGCCCGGCAGCCGGAGGGCGTCGCGGTGGGCGCGCGGGCGGCCGCAATCCAGCGCGTCGTCATGTTCGGAGTGGCGGACGAGATCACGTGGAGCGAGGAGTCGAGTGCGGCGCCCGCCGGTTCGTCCCGCCCGTCCGCCCGCCCAGTCGGCCGCTTGCAGACGAGCCGGTCGAGAATCTGGAGCCGCTGCTCGTGCGGCTCGTGCGCAACGGCCCGCGGCAGTTCGCCTTCGACTACGAGGAGCTCGCGGACGTGCTGGAGCGCGCGACGGGCGTGTTCGCAGCCGAAAGCTCGCTGCTCGAAGTGCCCGTGCCGTGCGTCGTGTACGGCGACTTGCACGGCCAGTACTCGGACCTCCACCGCTGGCTGAACCTGAACGGCTGGCCGCCGGCGACGCGCTCCGTCTTCCTCGGCGACTTCGTGGATCGGGGGACGCACGGCGTGGAGGTCGTGGCCCTGATCGCCCTCCTGAAGCTGCAGTTCCCCGAGCGCGTGCACGTCGTCCGCGGGAACCACGAGGAGGAGTCCCTCAATCGCGCCTACTCCTTCTACGACGAGGTGTGCGCCCGCTTCAACGAGGACGATCCCAGTGCGCTCTCCCTCCACTCCCGTCGCTCATTTGCTGCTTGCAGGCGGCCGTCGAGGCCACGAGATGTACGCCAAGTTCAAGCGCCTGTTCATGCACCTGCCGCTCGCCGTGTTGGTGGGCGGCCGCGTGCTGGGGATGCACGGCGGGCTGTCGCCGAAGCTGCGCTCGCTGGCCGCCGTCCGCGCCATCCGCCGCCCCATCGACGACTTCGACGTGGGCTCGCTGGAGTGCGACCTCGTGTGGTCGCACCCCGACACCCGCGCGCCCGACGGCGCCGGCTTCCGGCCCAACCTCGAGCGCGAGCCCTGCAACGGCATCGGGCAGCTGTTCGCCGCCGACACCGTGCGCGAGGCGGCCGAGCGCCTGGGCGTCGACCTCTTCGTCCGCGGCCATCAAGCAAGTTCTCTCCTTTAATCGATGAATTGCTCTGTAGGCCCCGCTGCACGGCTACGCGCTCTTTGCGGACGGCCGCCTGCTGACGCTCTTCTCGGCGCCCGGCTACAAGGGCAGCAACCCCAAGGACGTGAACATGGGCGCCTGTCTGGAGATCGCCGCCGACATGCGCGTCTCCATCAAGCAGCTGCAGGTGAGCGTCGCCTACCGCCGTCTGCGCGTCGAGGAGGCCGAGCGCGCCAAGCGGAGCCGCAAACACACGCCGCGTTTCGTCGAGAAGAAGACCGTCCCCTTGTGATCGTCCACGAATAAACTCTCTCTTTGGCGGCGAACTTGAGAAATCGAATAGGCGCCTCTGCGAAACAAGCGAGCGGGAGAAGGCCTTCGTAGCAGAGCGGAGCAAGGACATGCGAGGCATCCGATCGGGACGAAGCCCCACGAATCAAATGCCCGCCGACAAAACTCGATCGTCCACTCTTGTATACTTTGCTGACCAAACAAAAGGAATTTGCATGTCTGGACGGCAAATTTGCACCTTTCTCGTTTGAGATTTTGCCCAGCAGCAGCGAGAGCGGCTTCACTTCTGCCAACAATCGCTCGTCGCGGTCCACCGTCTTCCGCGCGGACTCCACGAATCACGTCGCAGACGAGGACGCGCGACGACCTCTGATGGGCGCGCGGATGACTGCGGGCCGCTGCCGCTCGTCTTCCACCGACCGCCAGCCGCCGACCGGCTGCTCGACGAAATCGGCTGACTTCTTGCTGCAATCGCACTTTCCGTTGAATCGAGCCCATCAGATCGGCAACGTGCGTCTTATGGACGTCCCCGCTCATCGACCCCCGCCCGCTTCCAGACCGCCACCGTCCTGTGGATCCTGCCACTGTACTTCTCGCAGCGGTACTTTGGCGGCCGCGCGGTTCCGTCGTACGCGTGCGCCCTCATCTGCTGTTGCGTGGCCGAAGGGCTCTTTCGGAAGGGCGTCCTCGTGCCCGACCTCACCGCCCAGCTACCGCACAGCCGCGGCTTCGGGCTGCACCCGGTGCACGGGGAGTCGGCCGTGAGTTCTCCGCACTCATCCACCCACTCACCCACTCCTTCCTTCCAGTTTTGCCCGCCGGCCGTCCTGAGCGCCCTGTTCGAGGGAATCTTGGACGGGAACCACGCGTACGAGATGAGCGGCGTGCCGGCAGGCAAACGTTTCTGCGTCCCCGAGGCGCTGAGCGCCACCGGCCAGCAGATGCGCCAAGTCGAATGGCAGTCGGGGTACCGGACGGACGTCTACGATTTCCTGCAAGTGTACCTCGACGCGGCCCTTTCGTGGTTCGATTCACTCGCTTCATTCCTTTCCAATGTTTTCTTTGCAGTCCCGAGTTTGCCGCCCACCCGCAGCTCTTTTTCGTGCTCGCCATGGCTTCGCGGGGGATTCTCATCGTCCTCCAGCGAACTAACGGCGTGGTTGCGGCCTTCGATTCGCATCCCCACGAACTCGACGGTACTTTTTTGGCCAATTCCTCTTTCATTTGTGTGTTTGAGGCGCGTGCATTCTGAGCGGACGCGTGGACCGGCTGGCCGAGTTCGTGGAGGCCTTGCTCGCCTTCTGCTACGACAATTCCTTTGGAATTCCGTTCGAACAACAAGCAAGTTCCTACGGCCATCCTTCGATTAATGCGGTTGATTGCAGCGCTTGGTGCCGTATTCGATCCACCGAATCGAATTCGACGGACAGTTGACGGCGGCCGACTGCCCACTCGCCCGCCCGCCGCCTCCGCCCGTCCGGCTGCACGGCAACTCGCGGATCTTCCCGTCGACTCCCTTTCTGCAGGTCACCCAGCGCGTGGCCGTCAACATCGTGAGCGCAATGAAGCGCTTCGTGCACGTCCGTTCCACGCCGGACCGCTGCCAAGCACAAGCGTTACCGTTGTCGTAGTTCCAATAAATGAGTACGAGAGAAACGAAAGCGATTGATAACGTCCAGTCCGGAGGCGAAGCCGATCATCGGCAGCGATTGCTCAGCCGCACGCTCGCTCCTCTGCAGATGAAGAAGAAGACAACCCGCGGACTGGCGTACGCGAAACGAAAGTGGTCGTTCAACGGCTATCGCTGCTTCTCGCACACGTACGCGCCGTTCACGACCGGCCGCCTGCTGCTGGAGTTCAGATTCGGCGGCTACACCCTGTGGGTCGGGGACACGCACACGGGCGCTCAAAAGTAGGCTCTTCCTTTCCTTCATCTCTCATTCCTTCATCGTTTCAGGAAGTTCAGTAAAGCTTGTAACGAGGAACTACTGGGGGAACCGCTCGACTGCTTGCGCCTGGGCAGAAACCACTTGCTGATCCTCACGCGCGAGCGGCGCGTCCAACTCCGATTGACCGAAAAGCCCGCGTCTTCCACTGCAACGATCTCCACCGCTTTTTACGTCCCGCAGTCGGCATCGGGGAGACCCAGTCCCGCCTCATCTCGCTCACCGTCCATCCCGACCGCTTCGTCTTTGCCGTCCTTCGCAACGCGTCGAGCGCGGAGTTTTACGAAGTAAACGTCATAACGCGCGCCCTCCGGCCGATCGGCTCGTTGGAGATTGCGGGCGGTTGGATCGGCGGCCTCCACGTGCACGCGGGCCTCTTGTACGCGGTCGGGCGAGACCATTTCCGCATCACTTTGATCCACGCGATCGATCCGCAGAACGGGCGAGTCCTCCGAGTAGTGGATTTGCTAGATCGCAAAGAGGCAAGCACTCTTCTTACCACACATTCATCCCCCGTTGCAGGCCGGAATCAACCGCCGTGGCTTCTCTCCGACGGCTCTCGCCTTCCACGATCGTTCGGTCGTCTTTTTGGAGCAGGTGCTCGTGCAGACGGAAGGGCGAGACGATTCCATGCTGCAGCCCCGCTTGTGCCGCCTGGACCTCCGCAGCGGCGGGCGAGTGGACGACCGTCGAGACGCCGGTGGTCGCCGAGATCGTCGCCTCTTGTTGGCACCTCGAGTGGGTGGAAGAAGGGGAGGACAACGCATGGGAGCCCGTCGACTTCCTGCACGCGGACAAAAATCGCGGAGTTACGCTCCACGTGCGCGCGTCGGAGGACTCAGCAAATGACAAAAGCATCTCCAGCGGAGAGGCCACTTGGATATGGAACTCCTACCGCCTGCCTGGGTAAGCGGCAGAAAGACGCTTCTTCCAACTGAACCTCTCGTTTCAGCCAACCGAAATCGCTCCTCCGCACTTTTTTCGAAGCGCCCGACCCCGCCGACACCCGTCCGCACCCGAAGAACCTCTCCCTCGAGCCCATCTACGACTGATTTCCTCCGTCTTTCTGTTTCTTTTTTGATCTGAAGCATAAACTGCTCCATTGATTCGAACACAGAGTAAAAAGGAAAGAATCCACTTATCTATGCCCCCATCGTAACCAAAAGAAATCCGCCCAACATAAACGACTGGAACGTCTGTAAACGAAATACGCACCTTTCTTTTCTGCAAGCGATTGTTAAGTGGGAGTCACCGGTTTGATGTCGTCGATCTTCTTCTGGATCGCCTGCTTGACGTCCTCCGCATCAATCGTTTTCGTCCGTTTGGTGGCTTTCTTCGGTGAATCTTTCGGCGCCTCGGGATTTCTGTTGGTTGCTGGACAGGAGCGGCGGTCTTGGATTACTCGACTACTCTCAAGGCGACCGATCGCGTTCGCTTCTGCACTCGATGTAGTTGCCCTCTCGACCAATCGACGCAACAGAAGAACAGCCGAAAAGACACTCCCGATGCAAATCGCGACCAAACGAAACGAGCAGCACGCGAGCGGCGATCGGCCGCCCACTCACTCATTTGGACAGCCGCCCAGAGCGATGAACCAGCCGCCCAGCTCGCAGACGACGACGCCCACGGGCTCGCAGTGCTCCTCGTCGGCCGCCACCAGCCGCCGCTCGCCGAGCCCCGCGCCGCCCACCGACTCGGAGGCCAACCGCCGCTCCGTGCGCGCGTCCATCGACGAGGCGCCCTGGTGAGCGCTGAAGGACACTCACTGATTGATTGACCTTCCGGCAGGTTCCACGGGTTCTGCACGCACTCGTACGCGGACGAGCGGCTGCAGCAGGTGGGCGACTGGCTGGTGCGCGCGACGGAGGCGCGCCACAAGACGGAGCTGCTGATCAGCACGCGCGGGGCCGAGCGGCGCGTCGTCCACCTGTCGCTGGCGTACGACCGCCCCACCGACCGCTGGCATCTGGGGATCGTGCGCTCGAAGCGGCCCAACTTCGCGTCCATCCTCGACCTGCTCCGCCACTACCAGCGGCACCGGCTGCCCGGCGTGCGCACGCCGCTCAAGAACGCCGTGCTGCGCCCCAAGTGGAACGTGCAGCCCGAGAACATCCGCTACGACAAGAAAAAGGACTTCCTCTGCGCGGGCAACTTTGCCACCGTCTACCGGCAAGTTCAAGAGAGCAACCGATTGATCCCCTCCTCCTGTTGCAGCGGACAGCTGATCCAGGGCGATAAGCGCGTGGAGGTGGCGGTGAAGGTGTGCCACGAGCTGGCGGCCGAGGACGCGACCGCCTCCAAGGCCAAGAAGTCGATGTTCCGCGAGGGTCTCATCATGTCCTCCTACCAGCACGCGAACATCATCCAGCTCTACGGCATGGTGCTCAACCGGCCGCCCGTCGTCATCGTGCTGGAGCTGTGCCCGGGCGGCGCCCTGCTCGCCCACCTGCAACGCGAGCGGGCGGCCATCGGGCGGGGCGAGCGGGTGCTGTACGCGTTCGAGGCGGCCAAGGGCATGAACTACCTGCACCGCCACCACTGCGTCCACCGCGACCTCGCCGCCCGCAACGTGCTGATCGGCGCGGACGGGCGGCTGAAGATCGCCGACTTTGGCCTCTCCCAAGTGCGCCCCGAGCAGGCGGCCGACGGCGAGCAGGAGGCGGGCGGCGCGCAGGTCCCGCTTCGCTGGATGGCGCCCGAGACGCTCAGCCGCACGCCCAAGTACTCGAAGAAGTCGGACGTGAGTTCCCGCTCATTCTCCTCAACTATCCCCCTAGGTGTGGGCGTTCGGCGTGCTGCTGTTCGAGGTGTTCGCGATGGGCGAGAAGCCGTGGCCCGACGAGCCCGTCAAGCAGATCGCCCGCTGGATCCGCAAGGCCGCGATGCCGCCGCTGCCCGCCGACACGCCGCCCGAGGTGAGCGCCCTCGTGGAGCGCATGTGGTACGTGGGCACCCTCTTTTTTACACTCCCGCTACAGGCAACTGAACGCGGAGGAGCGGCCGCCCTTCAAGGAGCTCCTGCCCGCCTTCTTCCGCCTGCACGCCGCCGTCTACCCGCCGCCGCCGCCCGCCGACCTCACGCTCTCGCGCCTCAAGGGCGTCCGGCGCGTGCCCTACGACCAGCAGCTGGAGCCCGAGTTCGCGGTGGACGCGCTGGACCTGATGAGCGCGCCGCCGGCCAGCAACGACGGCTGGACGCGCGAGGACGCCGCCAGCCCCGACCAGGCCGCCGCCGCCACGCCCTCGCCCCGCACGCCGCGCGCCCGAACGCCCGGCACGCGCACCGCCGAGAGCTCCACCGTCGTGCGTCGTCGTGGCGCGTCCACTCGTTGAGAGAATAAACAAGATTCTGTCTTTGTGAGTGCGGGTGTCTTGGCAAGAAACAAATAGCGGTTGGGGTGATGGCGGGCGGAAGAGTTTGGCGACTGGTAACACGCCACCCACCACGCGTGCAAGAGAATGCTTTCAACGAGATGCGGTCGCCAAAAGCGTCCAAACTCTTACTTCCTGTCGCTGCGTTTCAATGGAAGTAACGTTCTACTCATGCTCTCCCCCAAAGAACCAGCAAATAATGACGTTCATTTAAAGATATGCAATCGGAGGTCATTGTATTAATTTCGCAGTCGTCGAGCGTAGAGACGGGCGTGGAGACGTCTGTCGCGTCCGCGATTAATTTCTCTCTTTCCTGCCGCTCCGTCCCGCGTCAATGGCGTCCCGCCCGGGCAGAACGCGAAGCCGCCCGTCGGACCCTCGCCGCACTGCCGACTTCGCGTTCTTCCCTCCCGTTGGCGCACCGAGCGGTCGGACTTCCTCCTCCGCCGATCGTGAGCTGAAGAACAGCCACGTCCTCGGCCGAACATCAAACGGACGAACACAAAGGACGAGGCGAGAAGCGAACACCAGCGACACCAAACGGTCCTCGTTTCTTCCCATTAGTTCCCGCTCCATTTAGTTCGAATTAACTCCACTCGTTTATTCCACGACGTCCTCAAGTCTATCGGCAATTCCCGCAACGGCATCCATGGGGCCCCAGTCGTCGAGCATGAAGACGGGCGTCGAGACGTCCCTGCACGTCCAGGAGACCTTCAGGCCGAGGTCGTTGTACCGGCGGTTGGCGTACGAGCGGAACTCGAAGAGGGCGCGCTCGCCGGCCGGCAGGCGGATTTCCTTCGCGGGCGTCGAGGTCTGCAGCGGCGGTCAGCGGGCGGCGGGGGCGACTCACCCGACAGGGCAGTTGGATCCACTCGCGCGGCGAGTCGGCGCCCGAGAAGTGCGCCCAGCGGACGTACTGGTCCGCGCTGCACGCCCGGCCGTAGCCCAAGTGGACGAACAGACGGAAAGCGCACTCCATGCCGGCCGGCGGCACCACCGTCCACCTGCAAGCGGGCGGTGAATGGAAAGAAGACGGGAGAGGACCGTTGAGTCGTGTTCTCCGGGTAGGCGTCCGGGTAGCCGATGTTCGTGAGCACACCCTCCGGCTCGTAGGTGGGCGCGAAGTCGAAGAAACGCGACCCGTCCGGCCGCTCCTCCTCGCGGGCCGTGAAGTAGAGGGCCGCGTAGCCGCCGGCCGCCACGTCCTCGTCCGTCTCCAGCCGCAGCAACACCGAGTTCGCGGGGCTCATGTGGGTCGGCGGCGGGTACATGCCGCAGTACGTCGAGTTCACCTCCGGCGTGCTCGCGTTGAACAGGATCTACGGAAAGGAGTGGGCAGTGAATTCATTGGGGCCATTGGACCGCCCGCTCGCTCCCCCGCACTCACCGTCAAAGAGTCGTGGTGGCAGTTGATCATTCCGTAGTTATAGAACGAGTAGCCGAGGCCCGGCACGCGCCGTCCGCCCCACGGCGACTGCTGGGCGCCCTCCTCGAGGTTAAAGTCGGTGAACACGAGCAGGACGCGCCGGCCCTCAGGCACCTCGATGGTCGTCGTGCACGTGGCGTTGTGGCCGTAGGGGCGGGGGTAGTTGGGGCTCGTGACGCGCCCGCTCGCCCACCGGTCGCCCGCCGCCACGGAGATCGTCCGGTTGCAGGCTGCAAGCGGGAGAAGCGAGTGAGGGGGATTGACAGCCAGTTTCTACTCACAGTCGAGCACGCGGTACTGCAGCCGGAAGTGGGCGGTGTACTCGCTTTGCAGCAGCTCGGAGGTCACCAGCTGCACAAAGGAGGTGCGCGAGACCCAGCGGACGGGCGCGTGCGTGCCGCAGAAGCGAGTCGACCGGCCGCCCGCCTCGCGCTCCTCCGCACAGGCGGGATGCTGGCAGAGGGCGGGCAGGCCGACGTCCCGCAGACTCGCGAACTCGTCCGTGCAGTCGGGCGTGCGCGACGTGAAGTTGAAGTCGAGGAACGTGATCTCCAGCGGCTGGTTGCCCCGCCCGTGGAACACGTAGCGACAGCGCCGATGCCGCTGCTTCGTGCGCGTGAGACCTGATCGGAAGAGGAGTGAGCAAAAGGTGGGCGGACTGACCCTTCTCGCCGTGGTACTCGATCTCGCCCGTCGTGTTGTTCGCGAAGAAGACGCCGCCGCAGGACTCTGCAGAAAGAAGTGAGCGGCGAGTGGGAGACGCGAACAAACCGCCCATGTGGACCGTCCGGTACGTGAGGTTGAAGCCGCCGAACGCGTCCGCCGCGTCCGTCTCGAAGTACACTTCGATGCCGCCGTCGAAGCTCTGAACATTCCGCGGGGTTAGTAGACGGAAAGGAGGGCGTACGCTCTCGTAGGCGATCGGCAGCTCCAAGTGGGACGGCACATCGCACGTGGGGCGCAGGAGGAACGGCGAGACCGCCTTCCGCCCGTCGTAGATCTGCACGAAAGGGAGGTGAGTGAGCGGACGGAGGACTCACGGCCAGGAAGTCGTAGCAACGATCGCTATCGTCCCGCCGGCGAGTCTCCAGCTCCAACGAGTTGAGGCGAACGAGGACGTGCTTCCGCTCGCCGCGCGCCGGCTGGATTTTCCACAGACAGCGCAGATTGTGCGGGTACGTGCCCTCGGCTGTAAGGGGAGGGAGGAGCGACTGCCAGTCGGCGGTGGCCGTCAGCTCGCCGCCGCAGCCGCCGCGCGGGCCCAGCGTGGCGGTGAGGACGGCGAAGAAGCCCTGGGCGGCGGAGGAGCGGTCGGAGACGAAGCGGAGCACCGCGCGGTTGCCGCCGGTCGTCCGGTGGCCGTCGGCCGGCACGGGCCCGCACAGCCGCCCCAAGGACGTCTCGTTGCTCGCCGTGGGCCCATCGAACAGCTCCACGTAGTCGAAGAGGCAACCCTCGCTCCCCTCCACGTTGATCTGCGTGAACCTGAACGGGCGGAAGGTGAGCGGCGGGCAGCGTGCACTCACTTCACGGCGATCACCGAATCTGCGGGCGCCGTGATGTTCCACACGCAGTCCAGGTCTGCAACACGCACCCTACGATTGGATGGGAGTGAACGAACCTTCGTGGTAGGGCAGCGGGAAGCCGGGCGACGAGACGACCGCCGTCGATCGCTGCCCGCCCTCGCCCAAGTTGATCTCGCCGCCGCACTCTGCAAACAACCGGTCGAACTCGCCGCCCACCCGTTGGACCCACCGGCGACCGCGTAGCTCAGCCGGAAGCCCCGACGGTTCTTCCGCTGCGGCCCGTCCGGCAGCCCGCGCGCGAGCGTCGCGTTCGAGACGAACCGCACGCCGATCGGGCCCTACGAGCAGTAAAGTGAACGGAAGAAAGGAGAAGAGAAAGCGGACATTGACCGAGACGACGTCGTTCGTCCCGTCCTTCTTGAACGAGTCGCCGCAGATCGTGAGCACGACGCGCTTCCGCCGCACGTCCGTGATCTCCACGAAGTCGGCGTTGCAGCGGCGGCCGGTCGTCACTGAAGCGAAAGAAGGGTTGAATGGAGAGCGAAACGTGGAAAGCGGCACTCGTCTCTCGTGTTCTTTTCAGTTCGCAACAAGAAACTCTTGTTCTAACTATAAAGTAACCGGGAACACGATTCAAACCACCCGCTCTCAAATCCACTCGTCCATCGGTGCGTACCGAGCGAGTTGTCGAGGTCGGCGTCCACGACGCGCAACGTGACGATCTGGACGCCCTGCTCGGTCTCCGGGTCGATCAGCCACTCGCACACGCGGTCCTCGTTGGGATAGCCGCGCGGGAAGTGCGGCGACTGGACGACGCCGTGGTTCAGCCGCAGCGTCGTGCCGCAGCGCGCCGTGGTCGTCGAGTCGGAGCGGAAGTACACGCGCATTTGCGTCGAGTTGATGCGGAAGGGCGGCGGGAGGCGCGTGTCGCAAAGCGGACCCGCCGCCGCCTCTTCGTGGTCGTAGAAGAAGAAGTACGTCTGCAACGGGTCCTTCTCGCGCGCGTTCTGCTCCGCCGTCACGTTCACGAAGTCCTTGTGGCACTGGCTGGACGGCTCGACGTCGAAGCGCGTGAACGCGAGCTCGATGTGGAAGCCGGGCGGCACCGTCACGAACCACTCGCACTGCGCGTCGTTCGGGTAGTCGGCGGGGAAGCCGGGCGAGCGGATCACGCCGCTCTCCGCGTGTGACGTGAAGCCGCAGGCTGCAAGCGGTGTAACGAATGAAACAACTCGTGGGGGCTCACTGCCGTCCTCGAAGTGCGTGAATCGCCAAAGCGCTTCGAAGCCGCGCCGCACGCCCTCGCCGTCCGAGTGGAAGCGGAGCGTCAGGAAGCGCCCGTGCGACTTGAGCCGGCGGAAACGCTCGGGCATCGCGAACTGCACGTCGGCGCCCTCCTCGTAGCACCACCGCCCAACCACCGCGTGCCGGTCCTCGCCTGAACGAGCGGGAGTGAGCGGAAGAATGAAGCGGCCGGCGGGAACCTTCGGAAATCTCCAGGAAGTCCTTCTCGCAATCGACAGAGTGCTCCAAGTCCAATCGAGTGATGTTCAGCTGCAAGCGAGGGTTGAGAGAAAAAACGCGGTGATGTTCCTGCCTCGACCACTTGGCCCTCGGGCGCCTCCAGCACCCAAATGCAGTCCGCGTCGTTCGCGTACGCGCGCGGAGAGCCAGGCGATTGGATGCGGCCGCTGTTCCCGAACTCCGCTGCCCGCACGTGCCCGCCACAAGCTGCAACGAAAGGAAGGAGTGAGCGGAAAGCGTCCCAAACAGACGATTGAAGACGACGCTCAGGTTGAAGCGGACGGTCGTGTCTTGCGTCCACCCGTGCCCGAACGGGTTGTTCGTGACGAACACGTCCAACTGCGGGGCGGCGAACACGAACTCGGCCGTCCCGTTGCGCACGGTCGCCGAGCAGAGCAGCTCGTCCACCGGCCACGCGGCGGTCGCGGAGTCCGTGAGGCGGACGCGGTTGTCGTGCGGCGAGCAGCCGGGCGCGTCCGTGCGGCCCGCCCGGAAGTTCGTGAAGCGCAGCCGGACGGTTTGCCGCTGCGGGTTGTCCACGCGGATGTGACAAAAGGCTGCAACGAACAAATGAGTGTGAGGAGGAAGAGGCCGCCCTCACTCTTGTACAAGTCCACGTAACCTTGCTGCTGAAATTCCAGCGATCACTTCCGCTCTCCCGCCCGCACTCACCGCCGCGTCGGAGCGGTAGCTGAGGTTCGCGATGCTGAGGTCCGTCGTTTCGATCACGTGGTGCATGCAGGCGTTCGAGTCGAACTCGGCGTCCACCTTCTGGTAGCGGAAGCCGAACGGGCGGTAGAAGCGGCTCTCGTTCAGCTGCTGCAAGTCCACTGGGAAGGCGGACACGTAGCCGGCGCGACGGTCCTCGTACGCCATGCTCATGATATCGGTCGTGCTCACGAACGTGGTGCGGTTCTCGCAGAAGCGGCGGGTGGACGCGAAGAGCGAATGCTCCGTCTCCTGCGGCCCGTTCCACACCTCCAGGTCGGGGAAGCACCAGTCGGCCGCCTCCGCCGTGTAGCCGGTCCAGCGCTGGTAGAAGCCCTGCAATCATTCGTGTACACTCGCTAAACGACTGGCTGTACGTGGTCGTCCTCGTCCTCCGTGACGAAGAAGAACTCGACGCGCCAGCGGTGGCCGATGCCCGCGCGGAAGTCGAACTCGCAGCGCAGGCCGGGCACCACCCGCTGGTCGCGCGTGTGCACGAAGCGGACGCCCTCGTCGTCCGTGATCTCGCCGCCGCACTCCTGCCGCTCCACCGAGAACTCCAGCTCGAAGCCGCACTTGCGGTTCGGGCAGAACATTCGGTGCAGTTTGCCGCCGCCCGACTGCTGCGACGAGTTCGACTGGAAGCGGACGTACGTGAGGGCGCTGGTGAAGAAGTCGGTGGGGTCGTCCACGCGCTGCATGCAGGTGGGCGGCAGGAGCGGGCGGCCGGTCGCGTTCTGCTCGCGCACCTCCAGGAAGTCCCGCGAGCAGTTGGCCGAATAGGCGAGGAAGAGGTACTTGACGTGCGTTCGAGTGATGTGGCCGCGCGGCGCGTGCACTCGCCACTCGCAGGTCTCCTGCGGCGGGTACACGTCCGAGAAGTTGGGCGAGGTGATCGTCGCGTTCGCGTCCGGCCGCAACACGACCGTCCCGCCACAGGCGGCCAGCTCGACGGTCGCCGTCCACGCGGGCGAGGGCGTGTAGTTGTCGGTGGAGAAGCGGACGAACAGGTGCGAGTCGGACGAGACGATCGTCGAGGGCGCCCGCTCGTTGCAGAAGCGGCCGACCAGCGGGGCGCCGGCCGTCGCGCCGTCGTGCACCTCGAGGAAGTCGTCCGTGCAGCGGTCGGGCGACGCGTTCTGCAGGTTGAACGTCTTCGGGTCGACCGTGAACTTCACGCGATGGCCGGGCGGCACACTCAACGTCCAGCGGCAGTCCACCGAGTTCGGCGTCACGTGCGGCCAGTCGGGCGATCGGAGCTCGAAGCGCCGCGTGTGCTCGTCCACGTGGATCGCCTGCGAGGAGCACGAGTGGACGATCTCGCGCACTTGCAGCCGGTAGCCCTGCAATCCGTCCGTTCACTCCTTGCTTTCATTGACGAGAACGAACCCGTCGGGGCGTCGAGGAGGCCGCCGAGTCGAATTGGATGAAAACGTGGCCCGAGCGCGCCGTGAAGTTGAACGCCTCCCCGCCGCACGCCTCCACCACGCGCCCCTCGGTGCGCATTGAGAGCGGCATGTCGCTGATGGTCAGCACGTCCGTGTCGCACTTGTTCGCCGCGTTCCGGGGCGCCAAGTCGACGTCCACACTCGTGATGTTCACATCCCGGTTCGTCTCGAGGATCACGCCCCACTGGCAGCGGTGGGCCTCGCGGTACGTGTGCGGGTAGTTCGGAGACTCCAGCACCACGTCGAAGAGTCCCTTGGTCGCCTCGATGTACTCAAAGGTCCGACAGCCCACGCGGTATTCCAGCGAGAAGCCCGCACCTCTGCGGGAGCGATCGGAGACGAAGTAGACGAACGCGTTTTGGTCGTAGTTCACGGCGATCTCCCGCCCCACCGCCCCCTTGTCGCAGTAGTGGGCAAGGTGCCTGGACTCTCTGCAACCAAAAAGGAAGGGTGGTCGGAAGACGGCCACTCACTGCAGCTCCTTGAACGAGTCCACGTCCCGCGAGGTGATCACCACGTAGTCGTACTCGCAGCCGTCGCCCTCCTCCAGATCCAGCTTCTTGAACTGAAACGAAGAGGAGCGGTTAGGAGACGCAAGCCTCAACTAACGGTGAACGAGATGCCGCCCAACATCGGCCGTCGGATTCGCCACTTGCAGCGGAGGTCGTTCGCGTAGACGCCTGCAAACCGCGGAGATCACTCGCCGCCCGTCCGCCGCTCACCGTTCTCCGTCGGCAACTCCAGCGTGCGCGGCTCGTAGCCGACGGGCAGCTCGCCGCCGCACGCCGCGAAGTCGCTCGTTTCGGTCGGCAGTCCGACGGCGCCGCCCGTGCGGTTCGCGGCGTCGGGCAGCACCTGCTCCCACACGAGCTCCAGCTCGGCGCCCATGCGGAACTCGGGCACAAAGACGGTCACTTCGGAGGCGGGGATCACGAACTCTGCAGAGAACTCAAAGATCAAATGAGAAATCTCATGCAAACCTTGGACGAGTCCGCTCGGCGTGTCCGAATCGACGGCCGTCGGGTCGAAAATCTCCCCCTCGCGCAGCCGGACGGTCGGCTCCCGGCCGGCGGCCGCACACGCGCGCCGCTCGCAGTGGTGGTCGAAGAGCTGCAGCTCGAGCTCGGCCCGCTTCAGGACGCGCACGCGAATGAACGAGGCGGGCGCGGCGGCCGTCAGCTGCCAACTGACCGACCGATCGGCGTCGTCGGGGTCCAGCCGCTCCGCCCACCAGAAGTCCAGCTGCAGGCGGCCCGACTCGCCGCTCACCGCACCGCCCAGCTCTGCAACGGGCGAGAGCATTGATCGGTTGTGGAGTTGATCGCACCTTTCTCGTAGCTGAAGGAGAACTTGGCGTCTCGGCCCTGAATCGCCGTCAGCTGCTCGTTCTCGTCCTCCCCTTCTTCCTGCGAGTCGGTGGCGGAGCGGGCGGTTTGTTTCAGCCGAACGAACAGCTGGGAGGCGACGAAACGCCGCCGCTCGACCGCGCCGCACAGCCGCGCCAACAGCCGCCCGCTCTCGTTCGTCTGGCGGATTTCGACGAAGGACTCGGCGCAGAAGTCGGACGGCTCAATAAACGTGTCCCTGCAATCAGGCGGGCGGTCAATCGGGCGAGTGAAAGGCGACCGCACAGAATCGTGACGACCGCGCGGTTGCCGTCGCCCGCCGCCAGCGTCCACTCGCAGTCGAAGGCGCCCGCCAGCCGGCCGAGGTTCACGCGGCCGCGAGTGCTCGGAAATTGGCCGCCGCAGACTGCAAATCGTTGACTGATTGCTCGCTTCCTTCCCCGCACTCACACGTGGACTCCGTGTCGTAGCTGACGACGAGCGACTGGCCGGCGGCGATCGGCGCGACCGCCAGCGTCACGGGCGTGTCGCACTTGACCGTACGCAGGGGCTGCGCGCTCAGCTGGTCGTAGGCCTCGTTCAGGACGATCCTACAAAGAAGTGAAGGGAGACAACGGCGACTCACAGGTTCTTCTCCTGCCCGCAGCGGGCGCGCACTTCGATGGGCGAGTCGTTGCGCAGCGAGCGGAAGTGCGCGACGCCCTCGAGGCGGACGAAAAGCGGCTGCGCGGCGCCGACCGCTCCGTCCGCCTCGTCGCGCTCCACGCGCAGCTCGCAGGCGCGCTCGCCCGTCACGAGGCCGCCGAGCTGCGTGTGCTGCGGCCGGCTCGTCGCCCACAACGTCCCGCCGCACGCCGCGAACGCCTCGAGATGGAAGCCGACGGGCGCCTTCTTCGCGGCGTCTCCCGACGGGACGGTCGGCTCGTACGGGGCGCCGTTGAACGTCACCGTGGACTACGAGAGAAGTGATTGATTGCTTGCGCAGTTGAACTCACGACGTTGCGGTTGGAGCGGACGAGGACGGGCCGGTCGATGTCCACGCAGATGCGCTCGAGGGCGCCCTTCTGCGCGCCTGTGTAGCCGCCGGTCGGCCGCTCGTAGGGGCCGCCGAAGAAGGCGATCGAGCCCTCGATGTAGCCGAGGGCCGGCGAGCAGCTGCAAGCGGGCGATCACTCCTTTCCGTTCTTTCCGAACGAACCGCGTCGATTGGGAGGGCCGGTGGAGGAAAGCGGCGTTCTTGCGCGCGTGCTGGTTGGGCGTCGCGTAGGCGCTCAGGTTGAAGGCGACCGAGAAGCCGGCGCGCGTCTCCAACTGCCACACGCACTCCACGGCGCGCGCGTAGGCCTTCGGGTAGTTGGGCGAGCGGATGGTCGCGTTCTTCTCTGGCGTCACTGCAACAACCAATCGCTCTGATTCCTCCGCTGATCACTTGCCGGTGATCACGCCGCCGCAGCTTGTGTTCAGCGAGAGCCGCTCGAAAGTGATGAGGGCGCGGAAGACGCGGCCATGGCGGGATTGCGTCTTGTTGGCGGCGAAGTCCAGCCGCAGCAGGAGCTCGTTCGTGTGCGAGAGGTAGAGGAGGTCGTACGAGGTGCCGCAGAACGCGTCCTGCGCGTAATCGACCGCCGTGTTATGCGCGTCGATGCCCGAGTAGAACTGAACGGCGATGAAGGAGAGGTGAAAAAGGCGAATGAACGCACCTCCAGCCCGTTGAAGGCGTCCGGATTGGCGGGGTCGCGGCGGCAGTTCGCCGGCACGTCCGTGTTGTTCGTCGTTCGCGCCACCGGAGCGATCGTGTGCAGCTCCAGCACGTGGACGCGCACCACGAAGCCCACCGGCGCCCGCACCGCCCAGTCGCAGCGGCGGCGCGCCGAGTCGGCCGGCGGCACGAAGTCGGAGAGGTTGGCGGCGATCGTCGTTCCGTTCTCCAGCACCCGCCCGCCGCACCCGACCGTCGACCACGAGAGGAAAAAGTGGTTGTCCGCATACCCGCCCGACTGGAATTTGAACTCCAACTCGTTCGATCGGGACACGATTTCCTGCGGTTCGAGCGTGTTCGCGCAGAAGCGAGTTTCTTTCGCGTCATCGACTTGCACGCCGTCCTTCGTGCCGATCGTGTAGTTCACTTGCACGCGGTCAATCTGCAATAAATGAGAGCAGAAAGGATCGAGTGGACTCGCTTCAAGGAAGTTCAGCAAACAATGGCGCATGAGGCGAGTCACGTCCCGGACGCGGAAGGAATGGAAGACGACGCGGAGACGGGCGCCGGGCGTCGTTCGAATTCGCCAGTTGCAGCGTCGCCCGACGTCCACGGGGTGCGGGTAGCCGGGCGACTGCAGCACGCCGTGCGGAGCGTCCAGCTCCACGTCCTCGCAGAGCGTCCGGAAGTGCGCCGTGAAGCCGAAGAGGCCGCCGTTCACGGAGCCGCCCGACTGCGCGTAGCGAACGACCAGCCGGTTGCCCGCCGAGTCCACGGGCTCGGGCGCCGTCTCGCGGCGGCAGTAGCGCTTGAGGACGGCGGCGTCCGCCCCCTCGTCCGCCAGCACGTCGATCGCGTTGCGGGCGAACGGCGCGCAGAGGCCGCCGCCGTCCGCCGAGTCCAGCTCGTCGATCTTCTCGAACTGCAGCCGGATGCGGTTGCCTACGACTCAGATTAGGCGGCATCTTGTGCACGGGACGAACCGTGAGCGACGGCGATCGACCACTCGCAGCTGAGCATCCGCGAGTCCTTCTGCGGATACTGCGGGGCGGAGATCGCGCCCGCGAAGCCGAAGATGTACCCGCCACACGCTGCAATTAAGCCCATGAGCAGGACGAAAGAAAGGTAAAGAAAACTCGAAGAAGACTGCTCGTAGGCGACGCGGAAGGCCACCTCGTCGGCCGACTTCAGCGTCAGGCGGAGGAAAACCGAGTCGCCCTGCGACTCCAGCCGTCGCACTTGCCGCCCGTCGCACATCTCCGAGTGGACGTCGAGGCCGGCGAACGGCGGCGAGCTCTCGTCCGGTCCGTTCCTGCAACGAGTAGAGTAAGAGGAACAATCACTTGAAACGCTGACCGGATCATGAGCTTCCCGCTCTCGCACGGCATCGTCAGGTTTTCAACGGTCAGCAGCACGCGGTTCATCACGGGCAGCTGAACACTCCGGTCAGCGGGGAGAACTCGAAAGAGCCCACCGAAATGCGGAAGGTGCACGAGGTGGCGCGCGGGAAGTCGGTCGAGTTGAACGCGATCACGCCGCTCGTCTCGGTGAACGTCCGGTCGCAGTCCGTCTTCAGGTCCACGGCGTCCCAGTGTGCCGAGAAGCCGGTGCCCGCCACGGAGCGGTCGCTCAAGAAGACCACCGACAGCCGGTTCGACTGCACGAGGATGGGCGGCGGCGGTCGCACTCCGCAGAACCTGCAAAGGAGAAGCGAGTGGGTGAGCGAAGAAATGGGTATAAGTTGGAATAAACAGTCTAGAGCAAAGCCGTTCAATCAAGTCAACTTTGCTCTTCTTTTCCCCACGGCCAGCGCCGACCCCCGCACTCACTCGCCCAGCAGACGGCCGTGTTCGCGCTCGTTGTCGTAGAACTCGTAGACGCGCACGACGTCGAAGCCGCAGTCCGCGCGACTCGCCACGTTCTCCACGTCGAACGCGTCGAACACCAGCCGCACGCCCTGCCCGTCGTCCTGCAACTCCCATGAGCACTCCGCTCTTCTTCCTTCCGCCTACCGGCTGCACGATGTCGTAGACGCAGTACAGTTGAGACGGGTAGCGGTCGGGATAGCCGGGCGACGTGAAGCGGCCGCTCCGGTCCGTGAACACCGCGCCGCAGCCGAGCGGAGTGACCTCGTAGAAGACCTGGAAGCCGAGGTTGTCCGCACTGCCGCTCGTCGAGTACACGACGTCGTAGTGCGAGGTGCCCGTCGCGACCACCTCGCCGTGGGGCGCCACGAACGGAAAGCGGGCGCAGAAGTACCGCCGATTGAAGTGGGCGTTCGTCGAGTGGCCGCCGGAGAGCTGCAGACGACGATTGAGGAAAGAAGAAGCGAGGAATGCGAACTTGAACGTAGTCCTCCGTCATGTTGTACCGCCCAGGCATCAAACAAGGCAGCGAGAAGCGCTTCAGGCCGATGTACTCGAAGCGGAGCCGCACGTGCTGGTGCGGGGCGGCGAGCAGGCGGAAGGCGCAGCGGAAGGCGGCGGCCGACGGGGCGCGCAGGTTCGGCGAGCGCAGCGTGCCGTTGAAGCCGACGGTCGGCGGGAGGGCGTGCAGCGGGACCGTCTGCTGACAGACGGGGCGGTAGCGCAGCTGGAAGCCCCGCCCGGCCAGCCGTCCGTCCGTCAGAAACTGCAGCTGCACGCGCGCCCCCAAGTGCAGCTGCATGCGCGGCGGCGGCTGCTCGTTGCACACAACGAAGCGGAAACCCCGCTCCAGGTTCACGTCCTCCTCGCCGGTCGCCGTGGCGGCGTCTTCGGACGCGATCACCAGCCGGTCGCCCGGACAGCCCGTCTGGTTGGCCGCCGACTGGCCGCGGATGTCCAGCGAGATGAATTCGAGCTGAACAGGGGAGGGGGATCAGTGCTGAATTCCTGAACTCACCTCGATGCTCTCCATCTCGTCGAGCAGCGAGTTGTTGAAGGCGCCGGTCGCGTCCAACGTCCACACGCAGTTCAAGTCGGGGAAGTAGGCGTGGTCGAAGTTGGGCGACTCCAGCACGCCGCTCACCTCGCCGCGCGCCTGCGGGTCGAACAGCCGCAGCTCGCCGCCGCAGCCCTCGGGCACTGCAACGAAAGGGAGGAGTTGCTCGTCGTTCCGGTCACTCACTCTTCAGACTGCGGTAGGAGACGGAGAAGTAGACGCGGCACATGGGCGACTCGGCCGTGTTGTTCGTCGAGGCGGTTCCCAGCGGGCACTTGGCGAGCTGCTCGGCCGAGGCGGCGTACGAATCGAGGCGGAGGCGAACGACCGCGTTGCGGCCGGACAGCCGACGGACCGTCGGCTTGGCCTCCGTCTGGCAGGTGCGCAGCAGCCGCGAGCGGCCATCCGACAGGAACGAGTCGTCGAACACCTGAACGAGCGGCGATGAGAGTCGAACAGCCGGCCACTCGCCTCCAGTTCGTTCAGCGTGCAGTTGACGAGCTCGCCGGAGAGCATGACGGTCGTCTCGACGGTCAGCTCCAGGAAGTGGCCCGCCTGCACACTCACGTACCACAGGCAGTCCTCTTCGGCCCGCTTGCTCGTGTACTCGAAGTGGCCCTCCGGTTGGTGGAAGCGACCGCCACAGACTGCAAGCCGAGGGATGAAGGCGAGATGGAGAGTAATTACGTTTGTCCGCAGATTCCCACTTGAATCGAAGGGTCGTCCCATTGACGGGCGTTCCGGGTTGGTACTTGATGCCGAGTTTGTTGCTTTCGGAGTAATGCGGTTTGAAGATGGACGTCTGGAAGAAGATTGTAGCTGTAGGAAGAAGTGGGGTATACCTGGCGATCCTCGAAGCAGTACAAAATGAAACCGGTGTGATTGGAGTCGATCGGTTCTCGCGCGTAGAGTTGGAGAAGCTCTCGCCCTTGGCAGCTGCGCGAAGTGTTGACGCCTTCAGGCAAGATCCACTCGAACGAGTACTTCACGACCTTGCGCGTGTCCGGCAGCTCAACGATCGCCGTGCACTTTGGTTTGTCCGCATCGAAGTCAATGTTGCCCGCCGGCTCGTGCGATTTGATGAGGCAGGAGTCCTCGTTCGCCTCTTCGCACCGATCGCCCAAGAAGCCCGGCCGGCAGTCGCAAGTGGCCGCGTCCCCGTTTCGCGTGCAGTTGCCCCGATTGTTGCAGTAGTCCGACTGCACGCAACGATCCACGTACTGGCACGTGCGGCCGTGGAAGCCGAGCGGACAGTAGCATCTGTACTTCCATCCGGTCGCCGAATCTTCGGTGGGCACGACCTGAACAAAAGCCGGTGTCGTCGTCTTGCGGTGGTCACTCACTCCGCAAGAGCCACCGTTCGAGCAAGTGCATGTGTCGTAATAACTGTAGTGATCACATCCGTTGCCTTCTTTAAGCCCGTCGCCTCGGTAGTATTTCGGACAGACACACGCCTTCTCGTGCTCCAAACATTTGGCGTTTGAAACACAGGGGTCGGGATCGCAGAACGGGATCTTCGTGCACATTCTTCCGTCGCCCGTGTAGCCTGAAGGACGAGAATTCAACTGAAGACGACCTCCGCTCCAACCAGCTGGGCATTGGCCACAGCGATAGCCGCCCTTCGTGTTGATGCACTCGACGAGCGGATCTTCGGAGCACTCGTTCGTTGAGGAGTGGGCGCACTCGTCGATGTCCGTGCACTGGACTCCGTTGCCTGCGAGGAAGAAGCAACCAATCATCTGATTTCCGTAATGAACCCACCGATGTACCCGCTCGGGCAGAAGCCGCACTGAAACGAACCGGGCAGATTCAAGCACGAGCTGCCCGGGAAGCACGGCGCGTCCGCGCACTCGTCGATGTCCACGCAGGTCGGATTGAGCGGATTGTTCGTCTGCCGGAAGCCCCACTCGCAGATGCAGTCGTAGGAGGCGAACTGAACGGAAGGATGAGGAGAAGAGAGCGGAGTGCCCACCTTCGTGTTGCCGTTGTTCGAGCGATCGAGACAGCGCCCGTGCGGCCCGCAGATTTCCGGCGAGCGGGAGCAGTCGGTGTGCTCGAACTGACACAACGGGCCGTGCCACGCGGGCGGGCAGGCGCACGAGAAGCCGGCCGTCCCGTTCGCGTTGTTCGAGCATGTGCCGCCATTCTGACAGCCCGCGTGCGTGCCGCTGAAGAGGCGACACTCATCCACGCGCTGCCCACACGTGCGGCCCTCGAAGTGGGGTGGGCAGAGGCAGTGGAAGTCGCCGAACAGGTCGATGCACGTGGCGCCGTTGCGGCACGGCGCGGCGGCGCACTCGTCCGTTTTCATCAGTCGCAGCAGGCGGTCCACCTGGCCGCTCAGCGTGGTGATCATCTGGACGAGACGGCGGTTCGTGCGCTGTCTGGCCCGCGTGTCGTTCAGCCGCTTCATTTGGGCGAGCAGGGCCGCGTACTGCAAGCGGGAGTGAGTGGGCGAACGGGCGGACGAACCCGCAGCTTCAGCCGGGCGACGTCCGTCCGCAGCGACGGGAAGAACCGCTCGACGGCGGCGTTCGAGCGGCGGATTTGGCGCATTCCCTCCGCGTTGGCGGCCACCTGCTGCGTGAAGGTCTGCATTTGGGTCTACAAAAAGAAATGAACAAAGAGAAGTTGAGTGGACGAACTTTCGTGGGGAAGAGCGCGATGTCGAGGTCGCCGAAGAAGATCTGCCCCTCGCGGCGGCCGGCGAACGTGATCGTCTTGTTCGGGCCGGGCGTGAAGAAGAGGTTTCCGTTGACCATCACGATCCGCGAGCTGCAGCGAGCAGACATGAAAGGCGAGGGGGGGCGACTTGCCGCTGCTCGAACTCCGAGCCCACGACCATTCCGTTCAGCGCGTTCTCGCGCCCATCGGCCGGCGGAAGACCGGCGATCCAGACGACCAAGGAGCCGAACAGTCGGACGAAATCGCCGTGCATTTCGACCTGCAATTGGGGAGAAGTGAGCGAACGTGAGGAGCGATGCGGTCGCTGCCAGTAGAACCGAACGGAATAAACGGTGCGGTGGCTAACGACTTCCGATTTCCCAATCAACGGTTGACGGAAGAACGGCGACCTCTGCATAAACAATCGCTCGAGTCCGGCCGGCTGCAATTCGATCCGCTCGAGCGGCCGAGAGGGCGGCGATCAACGCGGACCGCGCGCTTCTGCCCGTCAATCACCGGCCGGCCATCACACGAGGCGGCCAGTCGGCGGAAGTGGCGGAAGAGAACACACAGCGACCGGAAGCTCGCTCAAATTGTTTGTTTCGAGCGATCATTCACACGTCTTGCTTGCGATCACTTGTCAGAAACCGCGTCCCACTGACTTCTAACTGTTCGTAGACGTTTATCGTACAAGACCGAAGAGAATTCAACAACCGGGATGTGAATAGCAAAAGAAGCGAAGGACCACGAGAATCCAACGCTTAAGGCAGCAAGTCGAGCGGCTTCATGTTCGGGTACATCGAAGGTAGGATCTTCTTGCCGGGCATCGTTTCGTTCAGGAAGAAGTGGAAGTTGAAGTCGCCCTTTACGTTCGTGTTGTGCTTCCGGAAGGCGTCCATTGCGAGGTGTTCGAGCGAGTCGACCGTGCTGAAGCGAAGCGGTCAAGCAACAAAAAAAATGGTTAGAAAGGACTCACTTGAAGAGGTAGCGTTCGACGTTGTATCCGCCTTTGAATCCTCTAGATCGCACGATCAAGAATCCCTCATCTTCGCCGCTCTCCGCATTGACCAACGGTACAATCCGATGCACTTCGCCGACGTCAGCCCAAAGCATCTCCCACTTCGCTTCTTGCAGGTTGCAGCGATAGGCGTCACACGTGTAGTACGGCGGGTATATGTCCTCTTCAAAGGTGAGGACGTACACGTGTTGCACCGACCGAAAAGCTTGGCACGGCACCTGAACGAGAGCGGAAGCAGTCAACTGTCTTCCTTCCACGAAGGAACTCACCTCCCACTCGTCGTTGTTGCGAGGAACGCGGCCGGCCAATCCCCTTGTATTGCAGGACTTTTGTTCGATGTCGTAGACACGCAACACGTCGTACTCCTTGGCGGAGACCCCGAACAATGACCGGCCGTCTTTGCTCAGTTGGAAGAAGTTTTCGGCGTCCTCCACCGGCTTCGTCCAGTCCACCTCCAGGCGGGCGTCGTTCACGTGCAGGCGGCCGAAGCGAAGCTCGTCGTTCTTTAAATGCAGCTGGAGGACCGCCTGTTTGACGTCCACCCCCGTTCCGGTGACCTCCGTGAGCACGTAAGCGGGCGCCGAATTGTGGGCGGCCAGCTGGATCATTTCAAAGCTCTCGTCCTCTACGTGCATCCGCAGCAGCCAGAGGCCGCCTTCTCCGAGGGCGACGATCGTCGTCGGGTTTACGAGCAGGAACTCCCCGATGCTTCCGTCGAAGGACGACTGTTTGGGCTTCAGGAAGCTAAACATCGAAAGAAATCAAGTGAGAAAAGTGAGAAGAGGACGTACAGTTGAGCCTGGCGAACAAAGTCGACGATCAGCAGCTCGGAGAACTTCTTGCACAAGCAATACGCGTAGCGGCCGTCCCGTGAGCAGCAGACGATGCTCGATCTCTGAACGGGAAGGAAGTGGAAAGGAAAGCGGTGAAATCAACGCACCTTGCAGAAGAATTTGGTCCAGTTTTCTCTTTTGTTGTGGATCGGCAGTTTGTACTCAACGGGAGAGTCCGCTTGATCGCTGGCATCCTCGTCATCTTCGTCCTCATCGGCCGAATGATCGAAGGCACCCGCTTGTTCTTCGTCATCCGCCATTTCGATCCAACAACCTAAACTCGTCAAATCGCAGGCGAAAAACGGAATAAATGTGAAGGAATCGAGAAAATTGGCCACTCGCGCGAATCAAACGACAACTTTCGGCGATAAAACTCGAAAGAAACATGTCAGTTCGTTCGCTTTCCACCCAAAATGTTTCGCTTTCGCCCGTATCAGAAAGGAGTGAATCAAAACGCTGAACCACATTTCGAAGCAAAATGCGAGCGACCCGCAGAGCGGAAAGCGCGCGGGCGCACGCACACGCTCTTCCTCGCTCAAACAAGCGGAGACTCTTCGCTTTGAGCGCGAGGCCGTCTTTTATTAAACGGAGGTTTACGCTCAATCATAGGCGGCGGATCGCGCGGCGTTCGACGCTCGATGGAAAGAAGAAGCCACACTCTTACTCGAGCCGAAATGAGAGTTGGTTGTTGCAAAAGGCGACTCGCTCAACGGATCAACTAGATGTGGAGGGATCAGTTCTTTGCTTTTGACTTCCACCGCCGACTAACAACAACAACAGTTTATTTACCGAAAGCACACGAGAGAAATTACAGGCTTGTTAGTAAGCAGCGTTAAGATGGGAGCCGTTGGTCGAACACGCGAGTGATCACACGAACTCGGCCATGAACTCGCCGTGATCGCGGGCGAATTCGGGCCACTCGGGGAGCGCCTTGACCGCCTGAGCGTTCTCCTTGACGAAGCGGACGACGCGCTTCTTGAAGTCCAACGGCTGGTCGTAGAGGGCGGCCAGTTCGAGGCGCTCGATCACGTTGTCCAGCGACAAGTCCGCGCTCATCCGTTTGCCGCAAATCTCCTGAACGAGCAAGTGAATGGGCAGAAAGGAAGGGAACTCACCGCCAATTCGGGCAGCTGGTACTGGGAAGCCAGCGGGAAGAGAAGGGCAGCCATCTCGCCATCGTCGCTCACTTCTCCCGTGTAGAAGTAGCGGAGGAAGCGGTCGACGACCTGAGGATCGGCTTCCTTGATCTCGAACACGCCTTCCTCCCGCTCCTTGAAGTCGCTTTCGAAGGCCAGTTTGAAGACCTCCGATTGGGCGGCCAGGATGTTCTTGTGGACCTGCAAGCAGGGATGACTCCAATGAATGAACGAAAAGGTGGACTCACTTTCCACTCGCGATCGCCGCACTTGATCGTGAAGTCCGCGTAGTCGCCCGAATCGAAGGTCCGCTCCAGGCTGCGCGCCAGGAACTCGCGCGGCTTGCTGGGCGGATCGACCACTTGGCGCACGACAACGTGCAACTCAACCGGCGGCCACTCGAGAAACGGCGAGTACTGAACGGTCTCGTGGAACCGGTACGGAGCCTTCGGCGTGTGCTCGAGAATTTCGTTCCAGTTTTCTGCAAAGGAGGTAAGTAAAAATCTAATAATTGCAAATATTCGATGCCTTGGAGAGGCAGGCACAGCTCGTCCGACTGCCGCTTGATCCACGCCTTCTTTTGGAGTTTGGTGCTTGGGGCCTCGAAAAAATCCTTCACGCCCAACTCCCAATAGACCTCCCAACCGTTCAGCTGCTCTTTCCGGCTGATACCCATTCCAATGCACACGCTGATTTTTTGGGGCAAATCTAACGTGACCGCGTCGCTGCGGAAGTTGTGAAGAGAAGTCAGCTTGCGGATCGGGAACACGATCTCAATTTCATCGTTCAACAGCTTCTTCACGTGAGCCGTCATGCCTGAAAGGACGAGTGGATTGAAGACAGAGAGTCGAGCAACACGAAAGCGACACGACAGAAAAGCGATGAATTGGACGCCGCGCGCGAAGTGCGAATGACGCCGAGCGTGAGGACGGGGAGGGCGTGTGATTTGCGATTGGCTTCTCGGCCATCTGTTGCCCATTTCGGCTTTGCGAATGGGAATTCCTTCGCCGTTTGCCCGAACTGATGAGCGCGTGTTCACCTCTCACCGCCAGTCCTCCGCTCTTCGTTTGGAATCAACAAATTCGCGAGGCAGCGCCCATCAACACGACGATCGGGGCACTTTTCACGGCCCCTTTCTGTTGGCAAGGAGGAGGATTCCCATAAGGAAACGAAAGACGAGTGTCGAAAGAGGTGCACCTGTACGCAAGCCTTTGCATTTCAAACGAATTCGATGTTCCTTGCCTTCGTTTGTTCGACGGGACCAGTCGGTTGCCAGACAAAGAAAATAACGTTTACCGCACCGTCCAGCAGCAATTGTTTTCTTGAACTTGACAATGCGTGCAACTGCAACAGCAACAACAACAAACATCGGCCCTCGTTTGTCAGTCAATTACGGACAAGGCGTATGTTTTGGACGTTTCGTTAGACCGAACGGCAATCCTGCTCGTTCAGCCGCTCTAGAGCCGATCGATTGGAATCGGAGGACTCATTAGCGTTCGGCAATCGAACGGAGAGGAGGGCGCTTGCAGGTGTTCTTTTCGTCCGCCGGTTTCATTAAAAAGCGATCGCTCGGATCCACTCGCTCTTTCCTTCCGTCCAACAGCCACTCTCCGGGATGACTCGCTTGTGGCTGAATGCCGCCGTCATTCTCGTCGTCCTGCTCGTCGCCTGCACTCAACTGGACAAGGCGTTCATCCGTCAATCGTTCTTCAAATTTCCGAAGCTGAGCTACGGCTGGAAGTACGCGAACGACATCGCTCGTTACGATTACGGGCCGGTCGGTCGTTCGGTGGCGGACAGCACGTGGCCGGCCGAAACACGAAATGAGTTCTCCGCCGTTCGCTCCAATCGATTGCTGCTTGCCCGCAAGAAGACGCCGGCGGTCTTCGCTCCGGGCTGGACTTCGACCGCATCGTTCGTGTGGCCGTCGGCGCCGTCTGAATGATGCACGGCTCTGCAGCCGCTTTTTTTTGCCGTCAACCCGCTCGCTTTCACTCTCTGAGGCAAGCGGGCGGCCCGACCGTCGACGAACAGCAGGAGATGGGGAAGCGCGTCCCGGAGATCAAGAAGAAGGGAACTTCTGCCCGCAGTCCGACAACAAGTGAGCGAATCGAAGCAACCAGTCGAAGATTCCCGATTGGCCGCGAGTCGTTGTTTTCGATGGGAGCACCTCCCCTACAACCTTTTGTTCTCCTCCGATCATTTGGGTGCGGCTCGAGCTCCCAGTCGAAGGGGCCGTCGATGTTCTTGACGCCGCACTTGGCACCGGCCTGCAAGCGGCGATCAGTCCCGTCTTCCCGGCGGGCACTCACCTTCTTGAGACTCGCGTAGATGAACGAATAGTCGGGGATGTCGTGGTACTGGAGGCCGTCGATGTAGTCGAGGATGCCGGCCAGCTCCTTGCGGCACTTGGAGTGGTTCTTGTAGAGGTCGTCTTTGTTCTTGTTGCCCTCCTTGCGGCAGGCCTCCTTGCAGCCCTTCACCTCGTTCTTATCGCTCATCTTGCGCCACGGCAGGCCGTCTTGCAAGACGAGGTCCATAAGGAGGTAGAACCACGACTCGCAGTCGTCCTTCTTCGACATCTCCAGGCCCGAGTGGCAGCAGAGCGACGCGAACCGCACGGTGCCCTTAAAGCCGACCACAGCGCGCGGCGTCTTCAGCTCGTCGGCGGCGTTCGTGAGGCGGCGCGCGATCCCAAAGTCGAGGATGTAGATCTGCAACGAGGAGCGGGATGAGCGGGGGATCCCCTGCAGTCGATCGCTCACCACGTGCTTCTGGGCGTCGAGGCCGCAGGCGAAGTTGGCGGGCTTCAGGTCGCGGTGGATGAACCAGTGCTGGTGCAGGTCCTCGACCGCCTCCAAGCACTGGCTCGCGACGCCCAGGCCCGTCCCGATGGAGAGCACCTTGTCGGGGCGGGCGGCCTTGAGGTCGGCCAGCGACTTGCCCACGAGTTGCATCACGAGGAAGAAGTAGGCGGGCTTCTTGCCGCGGTCCACGATGCGCGTGAAGTGCGACTTCTCCGCGCGCTTCGCCCCGACCAGCTTCAGGATGGCGATCTGCAACGAGCGGGTGGTCAACGGAGAAGGGAGATCCCCCTTCAAACTCGCCTCCATCTTGAGCTTGCTGTGCTTCCGCGTCTCGATTTTCTTCTCCACTTTCATGGCGAACTCGCGCGTGCGATCGTCCGATTGGTGGACTTTGTAGACGGCGCCGAAGCCGCCCTCGCCCAGCATGTTTATGACCGTGTATTTCTGCTTGGCCGAGTCGATGATCACGCCCTGCATCGAGTGGATGAGTGGGTGGACGGACGGGGAGGAGCGGGGGACTCACCGGCTTGATGCCCAGCTCTTCGTCCTCCTCCTGCGAGCTCATCGTTGGGGTCGGTCGGCGGGCGGGCGGCTGAGCGGGGGACTGCGAGTCGAGACAAGTGGCCGCTCGGGCCGCCCGCCGCCGCTTTTATGCCGTTGAGTTTGCATGAGCGCGCTGTTCGTTCGTGCGGATTTGTGCGGGGAAGTCGACGAAGAAGCCGGCGACTGTGCAAATTTGCGCGCAGGAGGATGTCTTTTGTGCGGTCCTTCTGTCCGCCACGGACTGCCGGCCGGGGGTTGCAGACAGCAGCGACAGACGAGCGGGAAAGCAAAGGTGAACGATCGAGTCGATCCTCCCGTCATCCAATGTCACCGAGCACGCTTCTCATCGTCCAAACACGAGCACGGGAACACGCGCAGAACGAGCAAGAACACGAACGACCAAAAAGGAGCATCATTCCAGTGGACAGCCAAAAGAAACGCTCACTTACGGTCAGTCGAAACGAAACGAGTGGGAAGGTGTCTGCGCACTGGAGAAACAGACTGGCTGACGGCGCTCGATCGAAATGGACGTGAAGTTTGCCCAGTCGTCCCAGTTACCATTCCGCTCGACCACTTTCGTCTCGAGCAGTCCATCGGTCGGCCGCTCCGTTCCGCTGCTGTCGATGGCGAGTCCGCTGCACCGCCTCGTTCTCCACAAGAGCCTCATGGTGCACATGGAGCGGACAAGAAGTAGGTTCTGTCGCTTCCTTTCCGCTCACCATCCCGCTTGCAGGAGTGCTGCTCTAAAGCCGCTCGAATGTCCGTCCTGCACTGACCATCCGCCCGAGTCGCGGTCTTCGTTGTCGTTGGAGCGGCAACACCTCGCGCCGCGCTTCGCGTTGGACGACGCCGGCGGTTCGTCTGGCAGACTTCACCTCCTTCAATCGCTTGCAGAAGAACCGATCAAGAAGTTAGCGGCCGCCGGGGCGAGCAAGATCGTCCAGCTTCCGTCCGCCCGCAAGCCGCTCACAACCAGGAGAAGGGAGACGCCGGCCGAACGCTCTTGCCGAAATCCCGTGTTCGTCGCTGCTTCGCGTTTGTTTCGTGCAGTTCTTCCTTCACTTCTCGTTTGTTTCAGCTACACCTGCTTGAGCATTTGGCACTGACGGCGATTCGCCGTGGCTTGTTCAACGGAAACGAAAATAAACACGAAAGGAACGTTTTGTCGGCTTCTTCATCTTCCTTTGGCCCGTAATGTTAGTTCGTTTGCCGCTAGTTCCATCGGCCCGATGGGACAGCGGAATTTCCAATGCTCGGTTCTGTTTTGAAATGTTTATTCACGAAGCGGAGAACAAAAAAGGCTATTGACTCGATTCCCAACGATCCTCGGTTTTTCTTGCGGGCGCGCTCACATCTGTTCGTTCTGCAAGTGGGGAGTGAAATGAGGAGATGAGTGAGAACTCACGGTCACATCGCCCGTCTTCGACGCGGCCATCGTCTTGCGGAGCGGCTCCTTGCTCGCCGTCGTCTCCGCCGATTGGCCGCCGTCCACCGTCTGCGTGGCCGTGAAGCCGGCCGTCTTCTGGGTGGCGTCCAGCGGGAGGTCCTTGGGCGGCGCGACCGAGGCGGCCAGGTGCTCCATTTGGTGCAGGTAGGCGTTCGCCTCCGCCTCGTCCGCCTCCCAATTGGGCTGCTCGCGCTTGAGTTGGGCGACCTCCCGCTCCTGCTCGCGGATGCGGGCCTCGATGGCGCGCGTCTTGGCTTTCTTTTCCGCAATGCCGGGCCCGTATTTTTCGCGCAGCTTCGCCATGGAGTCCACGTAGACCTTGTGGCACATTCGTTGAGTGCCCTCCTCCTCCCGCTTCTTCATCTTGGCGAGATGTTGCGGAGTGCTGCAAAAGAAGAGTGAAGGAGAGTGGGTGGAAGAGTGGACGGGCGACTCACAAGGGGCGGCCCGAAGCGGTGACGAGCGATGTGGGCGTCGGCGACTCGCCCGTGCGGCCCTCGCCCGTCTTCTCTTTGGACGGCACGACCGGCGTCTTCTTTTGGGCCGGCGACACCAGCGGCTTCTTCTCCAGCGGGACGATTGGCTTGGGGGTCGGCTCGATCGGGACGACCTTTGGCTTCGCACCGACATTGCGTTGCTTCTTGCCTTCTTTCGACGCGGCCTGAAGTGTCGCAATAAGTGGAGAAGAAGCAGAGGAACGCCTACCTTCGGCTTCTTGCACTTTAGCCACCAGATGGCGAATCCAACGCAGCCGGCGATGATGGCGGCGAGCAGGCTGCAATTCTGGAGTTTACGCAGGAAAGAGAACGGACTCACATGACGCCGCCGATGACGATGCCAGTGATCATCAACGTGCTGGATTTGCGGTCCTCTTCGGCGTCGAACAAAGCGGCATTTTTCTGGAATGCAGGCAGGTGGTGAAGAAGGAAGTGCAGCGGACGTACGAAGACGATCGCAAGGGCGCTCAACTCGGCGTTCCCGGAGAATTCCACGGCGATCTTGTAGCCCTTGGACGTCTGCTCAAACTTGGGAGAAAGCGAGTAGGTGCCCTTCCGATTGCTGCTGTCCAGGTTGAAGTTGGCGGGAGTGAGCGTTCCGGTGACAGGAAAGTTGAAGTTTTCGTCGGCTGTAACAAAATCATGAGATGCTACCAAACGACACGAACCAAATTTGAGTTGCTCGTCGGTCTTATCGAGCGCCACCGAAAAGCTCATCTTTGCACCACCCGAATTCAGCGTGAACCTTCAATAAGAGCATTAGCGCCTGAACACAACCCCAGGCCTTCACCTGTCGCTGACGGTTCCCTTCGACGGAAACTGGACCTCGAACTTGAGCATCTGTTCCGGCACGATGAGCACGGCGCTGTCCATGGCGCAGGCCCCGTTCAGACGGCTGAAAATGTCGACGATTAGAAGAGGAGGAGAGGGGGAGAGAACTCACATGTCGCTTCCTTCCTTGGTGAAGCACTTGCCGTCCGCCCGCACTCCGGCGATCATCGCGAGCAGGAAGAGGAGCGCAGCGGAGACACGAGCGGTCGCTTCCGTCGAGCAGCAACTTCCCGCCGTCTGAGCTCCGGACAGAAACGAGACCGCCATCGTGCACTGCCGACGAGCGAGAAGAACCGACTACTCGCCGCGGCGAACTGACGATTCGAATGGCGAGTGGGAGCGAGTTCGCATTCTCGTCTTCCTCGTCCATGCAAATCGCACTGCCTTGACCACGGCGAGCAGGCCGACCACTTCCCTCATTCGCCCCTTGCCACCTTTCGTCCGGTTGCGGCCGCTGTTTGGGATGTTCGGCCGCCTTTTGCTCGTCTTCCTCTTGGCCGCCACTTACCGCAAAGCAAACGGACTTACGGGTTACGTGGGCGAAATGGCCGAAGGCGGAAGGCGGTCGGATTGGTCGAAGTGGACGGCTGCGAGCTGTGCGGGAGAACGAAATACAAGAACTCGCCTTTTGACGACTTTGTGCGCGCCATCCCGCCGTTCATCGTGTGAGTTCTCTCTTCCACTCGTTCAAATGATCCTATCGTTTGTTTAGAGCAGAAGTCGGATGCATTTGGAACGGGTACGCGACCACGTGTTTCTGCGACACGGACCGCTGCAAATACTCCGCTTCGAACGGCCTCGTCCCCATTGTCGCCTTCTTGCCGCTCTGACCCCCGCTTGCCGATTACACTGTTCGAGTTCGCAGAGCAGCTTCTCGTCGGCGACAACCCCCAGCCAAACGGAGGATCCGGACGAGGAGCTGCTCGTGGGGCCGATGCGTCCGCCGGTTCGTCCCCGTGGCACCGCCGCCCATCGGGCTCGTCACGGCGGCGGTGAGTGAACGGGAGAGGAGTGAACGACTCGCTTATTGCAGGCGGCAGTCAGGATCTCCGCTCGTCGAGCGCCTCGTTGGTCACCAGCCGCTCCGCGCGTTCGCCAACGACATGCTCGAGCCGCTTCTTCGCGCTCACGCCGAAGTCGACGTCCCGCTCGACCAAGAGGAACAGCCGCGCCGCTCGTGTGGCGCCCGGTGCCGTCGACGTGAAGAAGAAAGCCGCCGGTTCGGGCAAGAGCAGCCGTTCGCGTCGGGGGTCCGCCAACTCGAAGGCGACGGGCAGCACGAAGAAACGCCGCTACGCGGTGTCGAGTTCCGGCGGTCGCTCGCTGCAACGTGCAGAGCCGCGCGACGCCGACCGTCCCGCCCGCAGCCACCAGAAAGCCGCTCGTTCGCGCTCCGCCTCGTCGTACACGTCCACGTGAGTTCTCTTCGGCTAATTCTCGTTGGACTCATGCGATCCTTCTTGTAGGACCCCGAATTCGCGCCACTCAAACAAGTCGGTGGTCCGCAAGCGCCGCGTCTCTCGCTCATCCGCTCCGCAGGCGAGCAAGACGGCGAAGTCGAAGGGAGCGATCGGAAGTTGGTGCCTCTCCTACGACTTTCTGCTCCCTTTTTTCTTGCAGACACGCACCGCCTCGAGCTCGTGTTGGAGGACGGCGGCCGCGAACTCCCGATCGTCGTCAAGCTGAAGGCGGCCGACTTCCGCCCGCTGCACGCCGCGCGCTTCCGACGGCTGGAACTGCGGCACTTCGCACAGCGCTTGAGTTTGGCCGCCCGTTCGTTCACGCACCGTTCCCAACGGCGGTTGAAAGAAAGAACGATGAGGATGCGCGTGATTTCAAAGCAGGAACTCCACTGGAATGATGCTCCAAAATAGCGTCGCGAGAGCAGGAGAAGGAAAAGGCGGAAAGCGAAGCCTTTTGCGAGTGACCGCAAGTGAGCAGAAAGGCCGACCCGAGTGACCGTCGGCCATCCGATCGCCCTGCAAACCAACAGGCGGTCGCCAGATGCGAATAGGCGCCACATGGCGGCGACTCAAAGCAGGCGAACGTCTGCTCTTTGCTCGCCAGTTGAACGCAAAAAAGAATTGCTCGGGGGTTTACGCCGTTGATCGAAGGAAATAAAGGCGAGAAGTCCATTTCATAGCAAAACGATTACTTTATTCGCGTATTGAGCAGAGTCGTCCAGCAGAAAAAGAAACATTGCTGAAACGAAGCCATAACCGCTGGATCGGCGACGTCGAAGAGAGAATTCAAAGCGTTCCCGTTCATCCAACGGTGAGTAGTTGAGACGAGTGAGCGGAACAAGCAAGAGCCACTAGTCAGTTTCAATCCAACGCACATTTCGATCGCTTTTATTTCCGCCGGTCAGTCGGCTGTTCGGCGGCCATGACCTCTTTCTGTCTTGTTTCTTTCCTGTTGCTCTCGTCCGTCCGCTCGACGAGCGCCGACCGGACGACCGTGGGCGCGGGCTTCAAACTGGTGGACGTGGGGGCGGCGCGCGTCGAGTACGTGGACGACCAGGTGGTTTACGCGGTGAGTTCAGTCGACCGCCCTCCGCTCACTCCTCTCCGTTCAGACGGGCTTCTCGTTGCGGATGCCGCCGGACGCAAACGCCCGCTTCCGCAACTACTCGCGCTGCTGCCACTCGTTGAAGACCTCGCAGTCGGGCGACAAGCTGCTGGAGTGCGAGGAGACGTCCTCGGGCGCCCCGTACGCCGAGTGCGCGTGGAGCAAGGAGTGCGTTCTTCACTCCGTCGTCCAACCCTATTCTTTCAGCGGCTTCTACACGCAGTTCGCGATGACCGGCCAGGGCGGCTGGGGCGGGTGGACGGAGCGCGACTTCGAGCTCATCCTCTGCATCCCGTCCGCCCAATCACAGCGCGCGTGCCACGACTTCTACGAGAACATCAGTGAGTTCTCCCCCGCCTCCATCTGTCCATCGATCGCTCTCCTTGCAGCTCGCGAGTACGACACGGAGTACCTCGTCTATTCGCCCAACTACTTCACGTGGTACCTGACGTTCAACTCGCTGATCGCCAACCTCATGGTGATCGTCTTCTTCCACGATCGGCTGGCGCGCTTCTGGCGCGACAACTGGGCGACGTTGCGGGCCCGCTTTTCAGTTCGTTTCGTCCATTCGGCGGCCACTCGTTCGCTTGCAGCGGAATCGAGTGCGCGGCATCAAACGCGCGAAGTTGGCGGACGTCCACGAGCTCCTCCGCCGCACCAAACGGCCGCCCATCCTCGCCGCCAACTCGAGCGGCGTTCTGTGGGAGCGCACGCCCGAAATGCAGCGATGGCATCGGCAGAAGCACGCGCCCGTACGCTCCTTCGAGGTCTTCAACCACTCATTTACCCGCTTGCTCGTTGCAGCCCGAGCCGCCCGGCAGTCGGAAGCTGGATGCGATGGAGGAGCGCGTGGTGGAGCACCTCTTTCGGCGCGGCCGGCAGCACGCGTTCAGCCACGAGCGGGCGGAGATGCTCGTTCGTTGGAGCAAGTTAGTCCTCTCCTCTTCTCTCCCCTTCACTCCTCGCATTCCAGTATCCGTGCGGGGATCGTCGACCGGCAGAAGAAGCGCGAACCCGAACGCGTCTGCATCCTCGATTTTTTGCAGAAGATGGACGCCGATTGAGCTGTGTGGAGAGCCGTCGAATTGTTGCCAATAATAAACGAGCGTTCATTGATGTCGTTGGCTTCCGTGTTCATTTCAACCGAATGAGCAGGAAAGTAGACGGTTGGAGACAAGGATAGGAGTATGAGATTTCGTTCATCTGTCAAAGTCAGCTGTTCTGCTCGTAGGACCGTAGAATCGGCGCACTTTGCGGCTTTTCTCGGACACAACCCACTCGAATCTCGCGGGACAAGAACTATCGGAGTGCACGTGTTTATTCGGCGTAGGGAACGGGAAGGCCCAACTCCTGCAGCTTCGCGTTCTGGACCATGGACGTGTAGCCCTGGAGGAAGTCTTCGAGCGCCTTCGAGGTCTCCGGGTCGGGCTCGCGCGTCTCGATGAACGAGAGGAGCACTTTGTAGAGGAAGACGAACTGGAGGTCCGTCTGAATGCAGTGCATCCGCTTCTCTGCAACCAGGGGATTGGAGCGGGTGGTTGGCAGGCTCACGGCGCAGAGTGCGGACGAGGGCGATCATGTCGAGCGGGCGGTTGGCGATCAGCGCCTGGATGCCCATTTCGGCGGCCATCACCTGCAAGGCGCGTGGGAGAAGGGAAGGCGAGAACGAACGGTTCCCGTGCGGCCGATGCCCGCCGAGCAGTGGATGACGACCGCCGACTTCTGCGGACAGGCGCGCACCAACTGGAGCAGCTGGAGCACGACGTCGGCGCGGTCGGGCACCCCGCGATCGGGCCACGTCTTCCACTGGTGATGGAAGACGGTGAGCGGCTCGCGGTCCGCGTGCTTCGCGTCGCGCACCTCCAGCACGCTCGTCACGACGCCCGGCGAATGGACGAAGCGGCCGCGGTTGACGACCGAGAGTCCTGGAAGCGAGTGAGTGAGGAGCAAGTGGGTGGACGAACCGATCGCGTCGAAGCGCATCACTTCGTCGTCGTACAGCGGCCAGTACTGCGAGCACTTCTCTTTGCCGAGCTCGCGCGTCTCGCACAGCATCACGATCGCCTGGACGTTCTCCTGGCGCACCATTCGCCAGAAATCGGGCGTCGTCGCGGCGGTGGGGCCCTGCAAGCGGAGCGGCTTGAGGAGAGAACTGACGGCTGTTCGTGCCTGAGTGCAGATGAAGTGCTGCTCTGGATTGAGCGGCGGGCCGCGCACGTGGTTCGCGTGGATGTAGTCGGGCATTCCCGGACCGGAAGGCGCCAACACGACGCGCTCCCGGTCCGCGCAGAGGACGTCCTTGTAGCGATTGCGAGACGCGTTCCGGTCGAAGTTCTCGCGCGTCGTCCCGTCCGGGACGTCTGCAACGAGCGAGAGTGAACGGAAGATGGCGAGGGGACGAACAGGAGCGAATGTAATTCAAGTAGTCCCGAATGGCGCCCGGAGCCGTCAGCTGGGCCGCTTGCTGCAAGCGGGCGAGTGGAGAGCGAGCGGAGGGCGATCGACTGACCACAGCGAACGTCTTGGCAGCCTGCTTCATGTCCTCGAACGTGGTTTCGATGCGGCCGAGGTCCTGCAGACGCTTGATGGCGGCGATGTGCTCCGTTTGGCAGGAGGTCTGCTCCGGCGGGGCCGCCCGCAGCGCCGTCGGTTGGAATTTGATCACGCTGCAACCAAAGGATGGAGGCTGTTCGTTGCGGAGTGCTCACGTCTGATTGCTCGGCGGCTTGACCCTGCAGTGGAATGGAGTGAGCGGAAGCGTGCAGTTGGACTCACCCGGGGGCCATCGAGCGAGTGCCCGGGCCGGGCGTCTGGGCGGCGGTCTCCTCCTCGCCGCCGGCGCCCGCGCCGTTCTCGCCGCCCTCTTCCGTCTGCAAGCGAAACGAGTGAGGAGTTCGTCCCCCGGAAATAAACCGGCGGCTTCGAGCGAGCTTTCGGCGGCTGCTGCTTCCGCCGCTGCCGAATGGACCCCGTTTGGCGGAGGACGGAGACGACGGAGGCCGCGGCGCCGTCGGCCGCCTGCTTCGCGCGCTGCCGCCGAGTGCGCGGCTTCCCGCGGCGCGACTTCTGCGAGGTGGTCGTGTTGTTCGCGTCCTCCGTGCCGCCGCCCTCCGTCCGCTTCGGCCGACGGCGCGAGCGGCCCTTCGGCGCTCCGGTCGCTCCGGCGGGCGGCTGCTCCATCGTTTGGCTGGCGGAGTGGGTGGGTGGGCGAGAGCGCGTGCAGAACTCCCGTCCGTCCAGTCGGCGGCCCAAACTGCGGAATGAACAGGCGGGCGGCTCGATTCGTTTCTGTTTGGAGGGTGGAATTTGCATCGAGCGGTGGCTCGTGAAATGCGCGTGGCGTGCGGCAGCGGACTCGTATTGCTTTCCGGCTTCTTTCCGCAGTTGACACGACAAAAGCACAGTTCCTTGCTTATAATCAACGGCTTCCCCTGCACGCCTACTGCTCGTTTTTTTGTACAAACACTCCCGCTTACAGATGGCGGTTCTCCTGATCGTTCGTGCAGAATAACAAGGTCTTCGGTCTGCCCACGCCCCGCTCGCGGTCAATCGCCGGCGGGGCGACGAGAGCGCATAAAGCAAAGTGGGTTTCCGGTTGATTCAAACCTCAAGAGCCATGGGCTGCTTGCTTTACTACGCGCGGAGTCAGCCGTGTGTTCAACCGCACGACGATCCACTGTCTTCGGGCCTCACAAACGGCCAGCAGCAACGGAAAGAAGGAATTCCAATAAACCGCGGTCCATCAGACAGTTGACGTTTGATCGAAAGGCGGAACTTCCTCGTTGAATTGGCAACGCGCTCGCCACGTTCCAAAGGCGGCTGATCGTCGGGGCAGAACACAACGGGCGGCCATTCGTCGAACAGCGATCAGAAAGCAGACAAAAAGGCGTTCGTTCATCTTGCAAATCCGTTCGTTCGCCCGAACTCAACGAGCACTTCCTCAAATCAATGAAGGCGCACGCCTCCATTATGTTGATCCGGCCACACACTCCGACGGGCGAGTGGGTATAAAAGCGGGCACGAACGGCCCGTCCAGCAACAATCCCTCGTCTTCCCCTCTCGACTTGCGATGCAAACCGCCGTCTTCTGCCTCCTCCTCGCCCCGTTGGTGGCCGCCCAGTCGATCCCGGCGGATCCCAGTGAGTTGCAGGCGATTCAATCCCCACACTCTCTTCTTTCTTTCAGCCATGACGGACTCGTTGAAGCAACTCGTCTTGAACCTCCACAACGGCGTGCGTTCGGCCGCCGCCACCGGCACACTGGCGGGCCTGAACGGGGCGAAGTTCCCGAAAGCGGCGGGCATGGCGGCGGCCGTGTGGGGCGACTACGAGTACAGCTTCGCGTACAACTCAATCCTCAACGGCTGTCTCAACATGGTCTGCCCGCAGGCCAACGTGTGAGTTCTGCCGCTCTCCTGCTTCCAATCCCTTGCCTTTCAAGCTGGTCGAACGTGACGACCGCCTACTTGGACGGCGGTAAGCGGCGTTAATGGATTGGAAGCACGCTAGAAGTTCCTTTCAGCGACGGCTCTCAACCAAGCGTTCGCGGCCTGGAAAGCGAAGATCGCCGCCTACAACCCGAACAACCTGGTCGTCACGAACACAACGGCCAACGAGGGCACTCACCTGCTGTGGAATCAGGCCGGCTCCACCTTCAAAGTGGGATGTGCCGTCAAGTACTGTTCGGGTGGGTCTCTTCGATCGGTAGAGCTCATAACTGCCCGTCGTTCTTCAGGAACCCGCACTCGTGTTGCCTGCGTGTACAACCCGGGCGGCAACGAGCCGAACACGCCGATTTACAACAACGGAACGGTCTGCTCCGAGTGTCTGCCCGCTCAAGATTGCACCGCCGCCCAAGGCTTGTGCGGTCCCTTCGTGAACACGACGCGGGTGGCGAGTGAGTGGCCGCCTCCAGCAATCGCCTCTAATCGTGCTCTGCTGCAGATCTGACTGATGCCCAGCGAATGATCCCGCTGAATGCGCACAACACGGCGCGCAAGACGGTCGCCAACGGCGCGGCCGCCAACAAGAACGGCACGAAGCTGCCCGCCGCCAAGGACATGTACAAAATGAGCTGGAGCAAGCAGGTCGAGTCGTACGCCCTCGCCAAGGCCAAGTCCTGCGAGTGGTCGCACACGTACGTCAACGGGACCTCCAACAACCTCTTCACCACCGTCGGCGGCTACATTCCCGTCAGTAAGTGCCCTTGGTTCTTCCGGCAGTCCCCTTCACTTCTTCTGTTGCAGACCAGGCCCTGAACGACTCGGTGTGGTCGTGGTACTCGGAGTTGGCGAAGGACGGGCAGAACTCGCTGGTGATGACCGGCAGCAACTACAACCACTTCACGCAAGTTGTTTGGGCGAAGACGCCCGAGATCGCGTGTGCCGTGGCCTATTGCCCGAGTGAGCGCTCGACCCGAATGCCCGCTAATCACCGCTCTCGTTCAGCGATGGTCGGAATCGACGGTCAGTACTTCACGCTGGTCGTCTGCGACTACTCGCCGGCCGGCAACTACAACGGCCAGCCCATCTACACGGCGGGAGCGGCGGGATCGGGCTGCCCGGCCGGCTCCAGCGTCGAGAGCGGCACCAACTTGTGCAAGAAGACGGGAGTTGCGGACATTCACAACTGATCGATGGACGACGGCACACTCTTCTTATGCTGTGAATGCAAACGTGTACAAAGTGTTAACAAAAATGAACGATGAGTTTGATGTCGGATGGTAAAGAGGGCAGACAGCACGGGGAAGAAGGCGTGATTCTCTGCTGGATCGACTTCACCGCCTGCTTCCCTTATAAGGAGAAATGGCTGCAAGCACACTGTTTTCTATTCGAACAGTCGACCGCAACCACGTGTTCAACTGGGTGATCGAACTTGAAGAGCAATTTCCCCCTTTCCCGCCTGCACAGTTGACGGCTGCTGCGAGAGGGGCGGCAGTTGATTGCGGGTAGTCGGACGAACGAGAATTCCGCTTCGAGAGACGACGGCGGGAGTGTCGGTCGTGCTGCTCGCCACGCCGACCGGTTGACTGCGGAAGAAGCGGAGACGATGGAAGTAGAAGGATGGCTGCCCGACCACTCCCTTTTTTGGGCGGAATGGCAACCGGCTGTCGTGGCTTCCGCACTACCCGCACCTCCAATCAGTCGTCGATCATCGCCTTTATCGTATGGTTGACCGCTGGTTAGAACAGTTCGCGGTGGACGGCGGAAACCAAGAAAGCCGCCGCTCGCGTCCTCTCAACGAGCAAGAAAACGAACGTGAACCAAAAAGGACTTTTAGAGTGCCTTAGCCAAGGCAGCCGAGCAGGCGCGATGAAGCTATTTAATCGATCTGATGCTGCTAAGCTGAAGGGGATACGTACCGGTTGCCCGAGAAGATGTGAACCCCAAGCACATGCCAGTTTTAACTTTGTCAGCTTTGACGACCCGCCGGACTCGAACCAGCGAACCGACCGCCCCGCAATCCCGTCGCGTTACCGACTGGACCGCAGGAACGTATTGCCCAGAAGCGGAAGCGCGGGCTTTTCCGCGCGCATGGGAACCAAGCGGGTGATTTTTTCCGCCCGCCCGGGGGCGGTAGTAATAAACGCGGGGAAACCGAACCCCGCGGGTTTTCCCCGGGGTATTTTTTTCCCGGTAGTAATAAAAATTCCCTCATGCAAATTCGGCGGGGATTCCTTTGGGGTTTTTGGCGGTAGTAATAAAAACTTTTGGGCGGGAAATCCCGCGGGTTTTCCCTCGAAATTTAACCCTGCCCCCTAGCAGGGGAAACCGTTTTCCCCGCGTCGACTTTCTGCTAATGCCCGCATGTTTGATGGGTAAAACGAAGTACTTGGTTAAGAAGAACTTCGTCTTTCACCTCGTTTAGCTTAAATGTGTGTGTGGACCGATTTATGGCGACGGTAGACGGCCTGAAAATCCGTTAAATCGCGCCAATGTGCTCGCTCGCAAATGACGGCGAAGCTTTCGAAAGAGAAAGCGGTTTTAATCAAGCCAGAATTCACTTGAAATCAGTTTTTTGGTGCTTCTCGATCGGTCTTGTTCACGCTTTTCGACCACTCCTACGAGTACAACGCCCAAGGCACAGAATTTCAGTTGTTACACACCGTAGTTCATCTGCAATCGCATCTGGATTCATGCCGACGTTAAGTCGAGATTTTCATAACACTGCGACCGAACTCAATTCGCGTACACAAGTGATTGCACGTGGTTTTCGCCTTCTTCTCCATCGTCTTTCATCACTCCACCATTTGCGCCTTGTTCAGACCCACTACGAGCACGACGCACAATTAATCAACTACTCGAGTCGGCGCCGTTTTCTAGCGACAATTCGCTTTTAGTTGTGCTGTCGGGAACGAAGTGGTTCTTGTACCAGATTCCGTGAGCGACGATCATGCCCTTTACGGACAGAAATTTGAGGCCATCAAACAAAGAATAAACGATGGAGAACGCGTGTAACTCCTTCCTCAACATTCAAAACTGGAAGGATCACGGCCAAACAGCGTCCCCTATACCGAGAACTGCTCGTCGATTAGATGAAAGTCCGTCGAAAAGCCAACGGTGAACGGCCAAATTCCCTTCGAGTTCGCAAAATGAGCAAAATCGAGGGAGTCGAAGGGAAAACCCGTGGGGTTTTCGCCCCGCGGGGCAAAAAATTTTTATTACTACCGGGGAAAACCTGCGGGTTTTTGACCCCGCGGGGTGCGGGGATTCCCCGCTCACTTTCCCCCGCGTTTATTACTACCGCCCCCGCTTGTTGCGCAGTCGGCCGTAATGATCGAAAAGCGGGTTGTTCCGATCAACAGACGATCTACTGCAAGCAAGCCCAAGAAATGACTGCCAGCATCAAAGTCGAGCCACACCAACCCAACAGCAGCTTCCCGCTCGTTCGTTCATCCCGTCGGCAATTGATGAAACACGGGCGGATCGATGCGTACATCGCGTAAGAAACGAGCCGTCGCTGTATTTGTGGAAGTAGTTGAGAGGTCAATCGGCCATCTCCTTCATTCCTCGGATGAGGAAGGACGTTCATGTTTTCCGAGTCCGATACCCGGCAAGCACTCGCCACCTCACACACACAACGAGCTTGATTCCAGTCCGTCGATGTGGAAGAAACATCGGTTTAGTACGATTTTAATCAACCAAACGACGCCGACACTCCGCACCCCTTGTTCTCGAGATCACTTCCTTCTGTTGGCCTCAGCCTTGCCGTCCTGCTTTTTCCTTGCAGCGAGCTGACCGAAAGTCAAAGGTTGCCGGAAGGGTAAGTTTCGTCAATTTTAGATGATTTCCGTCGATCAACTGGGCATTAGGCCAGCGTTCCACGGGCGCCGCTTCAAACTCCCCACTATTCCAAGAGTGATCTTTTCTTTGCGTCGTCTAGTTGTTGCCGTGAGCAAACGGACACCTCATCGGCGCAGTTCGCTGCCTTAAGCTGCAACTCTCGGTTTGATTGCAAATTGGAGAACGTGGAACAAAAAGCGACGATTATATCAGAGCAAAACAAGGCGTAATGAGAAGAGAACGGCAATTGAGTCCAACTTGAAGCGAAGAAATGGAGAAACCGAAGGTATTTGCGGAATGCGGATGTCGTACGTGGCCGAGAAGTTGTAGCGGCCGCTAAAGATCTCATGCATTGTTGTGATCACGATGTTCTCGTTGGATCGCAGCTGGAAGTCGTCGAAATCGACGTCGTTGGGGAAGAATTTGAGCTGAAAACCGCGAATGTTTGCTGCCTTCACGCGTTCGATCAATCGGCAACTCACTGCACGGAGCTCCGTTGAAGGGGCGGTGAGGTTCACGCAATAGAACTGCCTTTGCTGCCGGATGTACAGCTCGCCGGTCGGGGCAAAGGCAAAGTGAGGCGGCGCCCACGTGTTGTTGAGTTCCGGAAGATCGGAGTGGGCGCCGAAAGCGGTGATCTCCGTCTCCTCGCCGCTCTCAAGGTCCAGCAGGTACACGTCCAAACGTCCGACGTCGGCGACGTTGTTCGCACGAAGCCACCGGTAGAAATCCCGCCCTTCTGCAGATAGCGGCCGCCACGCCAAGAACGCAACGCTTTTGCCATCAGGGGCGAATTGAACGCCGCCTTCGTAGCCGAGAGTGTTTGTGAGCTAAACGAAAAAGGACATCAATCGATTGCTCAACTGCTCACTCGTTTCGGATTGTCCAGGTTGTCTAGATCGGCGAGGTAGAGGTCGTAGTCGCCGCCCCGATTGCTCGCGAAGACCACTCGCCGAAAGTCGGGCGACACGGCGAGTTCGCCCTCGAAGAACTCGTTGTTCGTTAATCGTTGCTTGGTCGTCCCGTAGCGATTCATTAGAAAGATCTCGTTCGATCGGGGCAACACCACAAGTTGCTTCACGTAAACACACCAAGGAGAAGAATCGTGCCAGTTGCAGTGCAGGTCGTCCTCGCCCGAGCACTGCGGCGTGTCCGGGGCATCGAAGCATTGCTGCAACCACACGCGATCGTCGCTGCACCCAAGAAAGAAACGAACCGATTGATTTGCGATCGGCGAAACGATCAGGAGGTCCCCTTCGCCGTCTGCCGTCAAGAACCGCGCCCCGTAGATGCGCGAGACGCCGGGGCCGAAGTAGCGCGCGGATGTCAGCCGGTCGTCGTCGTCCACGTCCAACCGAAGTAACTAAGAAGCGATGCCTTCTATTAACCCCCGCTAACACTCACCCGGCCGTCGGTATCTTTGAACAAGACGGTGATCCTGTTGTTCTCTCGGCTATAACTTGTGTTTAAGAGACTTAAGGCGCTCTTCTTCGATCACCTGACTTCTAGACCAACGATCACGCTTGCTGTGGGGAAGAGCTCGTAGGGATCGCGGACGAACATGGAAAGCCGCGCGTTTGCTTCGACGTTCGTTCCTAAACCCAGTGGAAAGAAGAGTTGGTTGCACAGTGTGGGCGCTCACGTTTCTGTACCGGAAACGTCTCATTCTCGCCGAAAATCGCGAGAAACACTTGAGAGTCGCCGCCTTCGCCGGAAGCAACAAACGTGACGTAGTCCACTCCTCTCATCCGAATCGTGTCTATTTGTTTCGCTCCGGCAAGAATGAGGGTCTAAACCGAACAGACGATTGATTCAGCTGCTTCCGGCTCCAACCTCCTCGTTGCCGTCCCGCAACCACACGGAGTTCTCGCCCGTTCGAGCGTCCAGGCGAGTAAAGAAGAAGCGGCCGCTGCCATCTCGCAGAAACTTCGGGTCGAGTAGCGAGTAGTCGGCATCTGCCAGGATAGGAGTGTCCATCGAGAAGCTCTTATTCTTGAGCTCGCCGAAGGAAGTGCGGTAGATGGCCGCTCCTTCAAGGGTGAGAATTCCTGCTCTAAACGCGAACGGTGATTGAAGCAAGACATCAACTACCTGGCGACTTCCCGCTCGTCCTCCGACAAGCGGACGCCGTGGAAGAGAATCCCGCCCGCTTCGTCCGCATCGAAGCCGTCCGCCCAGCCGGGAACGTCAAACGAGATCTAACAAGCAGCGATCAGTGCCCAGCTGCAGCCGATCTCACCGTTTCATAGTGGTTGCGGAAGTAAAGACGGACGGCCTTCTCGCTGGCGAACGTCCCAACTCGCATACGATCTCTGTAGAAGAGCCACTTGCCCCACGACGAGTAGCCGGCCGAGCGAGAGTTGGAAAGCTCCGAGGTCACGTTTCGGAACGCCCTCTTCCACGATCACCGTCGGCACTTCGTTCTCGAAACGTTCCTCGTGCATTTGGGCGCCTGCAAAAAAATTACGCACCTAATGATTGATCTTATTGTTAGCGTCTGACAGGCCGCTTTCGTCTTCTCGTCCAAATTCGGTTGCTCGCACACGGACGGCGGGCAGAAGGCCGCTTCGCGGAAATCTCCGCTGAAATTTGTCGTTCGGAGGGTCTGCAATTCGAAGAAGATCATCACAAAGAAGAAAGGAAAACGGACGTGAAAGGCGGTACTCGCGAATGCCAGAAAATCTGAAAGGAAGCTCAGCCATCACTCTAGCGACCGATCCGCGCACCTGCTCTCTCGTTCTTGTGTGCTGCCGGTCGCTCAACGTCCACGAGCGCTCCCTTTTCTTCTCCGATGCCCGTCGAAAGGAGAGAAATCGGTCGATCGGGAGCGGCCAAGTCGATTTGGTAGACGTGATGGCACTTCGTTTCGTACGGGCCTCCCTTGGCGGTGAACGTGATCGACTGCCCGTCAGCTCTGAACAAAAGAAGTCTCAAAAAGAAAACATAAGAGAAAGGTACCGGAACTTGGGAGCGGAGTGATCGCCGCCGTGGGTCAATTGAACGACGTTGTACAGCAAGACATCGCTCGCTTCGGCTGCACACAACAGAAAGAGCAGAAACATCCACGGCATGTTTCTTTCTGAACAACAGCCTGCTCTAAACGCAAAGCAAGAAGACCGTCAGCGCCGCACCTTTACGTACGCGAGGCGGGGTCAAAGACGCGTCGTCATCTTTCCGTTTAGTCACGACTTTATTCATCGAAATGAATGGAGAGGCTCAATCGATCGTGCTCTTGGCAAAGCTTATCGTTTGATTCACGTAATCGTACGAGAAACAGTTGTCGTTCAAAGCGGTGGAAGGAAGAATGACCGTCGGCGTGTTCGTGTACGCGATCGCTTTGTTCCACGTCCCGAAGAAGCTGATCCTGCCAATGTAGAGGAAGCAGGTCGACTTTCCTCCTTTGAAGGAGGTGATCGGGAAAACGAACGTCTGATCGTCAGCCGTCACTCGAGCGGTGACCTCGCCCGAACAGTTCACTCGATAGAGGTCGTCTTCTTGAGGGTCGACGACCAGAACGCCCGCCTTGAGGGCTCGCTGGATGAGCTCGTCGGACAGGAGAATTCGCTGGTCGTCGACTCGTTCGTACGCGTACGTGAAGTGGACCTGATCCAATTGACAGCGAGCAGAAGCAGTAGACACATACGATCGGGTAGGCATAAGTGAGCCCCAAGAACTCCATCTTTTCCACTCGTGTCATCCACTTGTTCTCAAAGGTTTGAAAGCGAGCGGCCTCCATGCACGGCGCATCACTCGGCAAGCCGCCGAAGTAGAGCATTTGGCCGTCGTATGTGGGCGAATGCGCGACGATCGGAGCGGGAATGAGGCCCCGATTGAAGGCCTGAACGACGAGGTTGTGCTCGCCCGGAGCCAGTCCCAAATAGCCGCTGACATAGTTGTCGAAGTAGCTGCAATCCGCTGGTTAAAAGCAGGCATAAGGGCGAGATCCCACTAGTAATTCACGAGTTTGCCGGCCATCAACAGCGCGCTCTCGACTGCGAACGCCTCCGGCGTGTCGTCGCTCGCATCCGCGCCACTCGCGTTGTCGTGGAAGTGGAGGCGATCGAGGAGGACCTCGCCTTTCATCTTCCAATACTCGCCGATTTGCGCCGTCCACTCGCCCTGCATTTCCGTGCGGCTGGTCGATTCCGAACGGTTGTAGTAGTTGGCATCCCAGAACGCGTCTCTGTTCGCACAATCCCGCGTCCATCGTCGCTGTTTCTCGGGCAGGCATTCCGGTGGACACGCTTGCGGTCCGAAGTCTTCTGCAATCAAACCTCTTCTCTCGAGCAGCCGGAAGCACGAACCATCCGCGCACACCGGAGCGCAACGCAACGGCTGCATGGCGCACGGATCGTCCCAAAAGATCACGCCCGAAAGTACGGTGGACAGCAAGAGCGGCACTTGGAGGGGCGGCGTCCCGGTATCGACCAAAACAACGCTCTGAAACAAATCGGTTTAATTCGAAATGATGAGTGTGGGCTACGGTGTCCTGATCGACCAACGCTCTCCAAATGTCAGCTGAACAGTCGCTTAAGAGGATGAGAAGTAGGAGAGTGCAGTGGTAAGCGGACGTCATCTGCGCTCGTAAAGTTCTTTGTGTTCGGCGGGCGCAGTTACGAATGCCTCCTCTATAAAAAAATTCTTGAGTCTTCCCGCATGTACGTTTCGTTTTGGTTTGTTCCGATTCTGTCCGTTCGTGCGAGAACTGTTCTGAACAATCCTTAAATTCTGCAAGAGTTCCGCGGTCCACGCCTTCGACGCCGCTTATCAGTTCTATCGTTAAGATTTTGGCGCTTAAAGAACCTAAAGAACAAGCGGCACGCGACCAGCGCGTCATAATCCCGCCCGTCTTCAGAAAGCAACGCCAACAACGAGCAAGGCGGTGAGTCGTGAGTTCAAAACGAACCGAAAAGGGCGCGTATTCCACGGAAAAAAGAAAGAATAAAAGCGTGTACTTGGGCGACACCAGGAAGACGCGCTAAATCCGTTCGGTTGCTGCCGAACACGCGCCTCGCCGACAGCCGACCGGTAGCCGAAGTCAAACAACCGGGAATGCGGAGAAAAGCGAGCAGAAGCTGAAAAGTCCCTGAAAGCGCGCCGGTTCCAGGAAACACCCGCGACCTTCTTTCATGCACTTTCATCTTTCCAGTTGGTCTTTACTTCTGAACACTCTTCCCCGCAGCTTTCATTACCCGCTGACTCGGCGTTTTGTCCACGGAACGACATCTGCAAGGTGCTTCGTTTAATGAACAGTCGGCCACACGCCCAAAAAACAAATTGGTTGGATGCGAACACCTTTCTTGCCTTTCCGGAACGCCCCGACTGATGAACGCATCTTGCCGATCGAATCTCCGAAGCGGCGGTCGGCCCGTTGTTTCAGCCGTCGGAAAGCCTTTTTGCCTGCTTTTTGTGCTTTCCGTTTGTCTGATGAGCTCGGAGATCGAGCGGAGTGGGGGACGAGTGGTGAGAATGTCCGAGTTCAAGGGCGTTTGCAGGACACGGCCGCCGCTTTTCCAGCAACTCGCGTAATGGGCGAATAAACGGTCAACTCGTCCACCTGTCGCTCATCCAGTGTGGGCAACCGCTTCTCGATGGGCGGCGACTTCTGCTGCGATGAATGGCTGTTCGGTTGATATTTCTGCTAAATAAACCTGCGTGTTCATTCCATTTGACGGGAAGCGAAGGGAAGACGGAGCGGCGGCCGACTTGACCCGCCGGTCGTCATGGCAATCTGCCGGGCGGCCGCCGCTTTGCCGCGTGCTCAAGCCAGAACCTCATTTCTCTCTGCTTCCCGCTTCAATTCGACCGAAACAATGGCGTTCGTTCCGATCAAAGACGGCGAGTTCACTAGCACGATCTACGGAATGGTTCGTTCCTCCCATCCATCCACCGACTGCTTTCTTCTTTCTTTCGTTGCAGATCCGCGACAACCGCTTCGTGGACGTGATGCGCATCCTGCAGTTCGAGTTGCAGCGAATTCCCAACGTGAGCATCATTAGATTGTTTCTAATGCTTGTGTAGAGTAGAGCGGGCTTGTCGCTGCTCGGCTACTGCTACTACCAGACGCAGGACTTCCTGATGGCGGCGGAGACCTACGGAAAGCTGGCCGCCCTCTTCCCGCAGCACTCCGACTACAAACTCTACCACGCGCAGTCCCTCTACCACGCCTTCCTGTTCGCCGACGCCGAGGCCGTCATGGAGCGGGTGAGCGGCGGGGTCGACTCTGTCAGGGAATTTGCTAGACACTTCTTTGCCGCTCTGATTGCCCCGTTCAGTGCGCGGACGACCCGAAGATCAGCCGGCAGCTGCTGAAGCTCGCGTCGGCGATCAAGTACCGCGAGGACGACGTGCACAACGCCCGGCGCCTGGTGGAGGAGTACGACGCCGAGGACCCGGACGCCGAAGTGAATTTGGCCTGCATCGACTTCAAAGTGCGTCCTCCCCCTCCCATCCCACAGATTGCTTGTTTGTGTGCAGGTGGGGGAGTACTCGAAGGCGATGGCCGGCTTCCGGAACGCGACGCACGTGCACGGCTTCCGGGCGGACCTCGCGTACTCGCTGGCCCTCTGCCACTGGCAGCTGGGCGAAGTCGACCAAACCCAGCGGTACATCGGCGAGATCGTCGAACGCGGCGTCAAAGACCACCCCGAACTGGCGGTCGGCATGCTGAGCGAGGGCGTGGACGTGCGGTCGGTGGGCAACTCGCTGCTGCTGAGCGAGACGGCGCTCGTCGAGGCGCTCAACCTCCGCTTCGCCATCGCGTACAAGGCGCGGGACTTCGAGCGGGCGGCCGGCTGTCTCACGGACATGCCGCCGCGCGCCGAGGAGGAGTTGGACCCCGTCACGCTGCACAACCAGGCGCTCCTCAACGTGGACTCGCAGCTGGCCGACTCGTTCGCCAAACTCCAGTACCTGCTCACGCAGAACCCGTTCCCGCCGGAGACCTTCGCCAACCTGCTGCTGCTCTACTGCCGCTACGAGTACTACGACCTGGCGGCCGATGTGTTGGCCGAGAACGTCCACCTCACGATCAAGTACCTGACACAAGCGAGTTCTCTTCTCTACTTCTCTAATATGTTTGCTGCAGTACCTGTTCGACTACCTGGACGCGATGATCACGCTGCAGACGGCGCCCGAGGAGGCGTTCAACAAATTCGACGCGCTGGCCGGCGAGCAGCTCAAGGAGCTCCGCCGCGCGCACGCCCGCCTGCAGGAAGCGGCCGGCGACGAGGACAAGCGCGCCGTCGAGAAGGCCGCCGCCCACGTGCAGGAGTGCCTCCAGCGGTAGGGGATGAGTGCAGCAATCAATCTTCAGCGCTCGCTGCAGCTACCTGCCCGTCCTGATGGGGCAGGCGAAGATCCTGTGGGAGCGGGCGGACTACGACCAGGTGGAGGGCCTCTTCCGCCGCTCCGCCGAGTTCTGCGCCGCCGACGAGGGCTGGCGGCTCAACTTGGCGCACACTCTCTTCATGAAGGCACGTCTATTTGTTCTTTTTGAATACTCCCTTCCATAGGAAAAGTACAAAGAGAGCGCCGACTGCTACGCGCCCATCGTGAACGCCAAGATCGATTCGGTTCGTTCTTTCGCCTCCGATGAATCCAATCAATTCGTTTGAAGATGCTGGACATCTCGGCGATCGTGTTGGCGTCGCTGTGCGTCTGCTACATCCTGACGAATGCGAATGAGGCGGCCGAGGAGGTGATGAAGCGCGTGGAGAAGGAGGAGCTGCAGCAGCCCGACCGCCGCTCCTTCCACCTCTGCATCGTCAACCTGGTGATCGGCACGCTCTACTGCGCTAAGGTGAGGGGAACGCATTGAATAGACATCCCTTTTCGGCAGGGCAACTTCGAGTTTGGCATCTCACGGGTGATTCGCGCGCTGGAGCCGTGCGAGCGGAAGCTGGGCATCGACACGTGGTTCTACGCGAAGCGCTGCATGATCTGCATGTTCGAGCAGGTGGCCAAGCAGCTGCTGATGGTCCGCGACGAGATCCTCATGGAGTGTCTCGCCTTCCTCGAGACCTGCGAGTGTGAGGGGCTGCGTAGAACAACCACCCCCTATTGTTTCTGGTTGCAGCCCACGGAAAGGAAGTGACGACAATTACGGACAGCCTGCTCGTCCAGCAGCACGTGAACGACCCCCGTCGGACGGTCGCCTTTGAGGCCCGAATGCTCCGCGCCATCCTGCTTCAGATCCTCGACTATTGAGGAGGTCTCTTGGCTGCAGCACTCCCTACAAGTTGGAAGCATTTGAAATCTTTGTAGTTTGAAAACTACTTTATAAGTTCCCGTTGGGCAAGCGAGAATCTGAAGCGGCGGTTTGTGAACGTTCGTGGACAGAAGGGCAGGCGAGGATCAGCGACGATTTGCATCGTCACCACTTCTCCATTCTTCGTTTGATCTCGGCGCTCATTTGCTCAACGCTCGATCGGAATGAGTGGCCGCCTCTTTCTGCTCCTTTTCTTCTCAGTCGGAATGGCCGATGGAGAGCGGAGCGAAACCCGCAGGACACCGACCGCAACGGCGACACACGCGCCGTCGCAAACGATGTTCACCGAGAACCTGTTCATCGTCCTCTACATCATGCTGGTGATCGCCTGCATCCCGTTCGTTTTCACTGCGGTCTTTCTCTTCGGGATGTTCAAAGTGAGTTTTTCCCTTCCTCTTCCCATTGAACCTCTTTTCAGTACGGACCGCGGCACTTCTTCTGCGGCCACGAATTCTACGGGCCCCATCACCCGGGCTGGAGATCTCCCGGCTACGCGAATGGACCCTCGCAAGCGCCGATTGCTTTCGTCCAGCAACCGGCCGACGGCGAGGACACGCAGCAGACCGCTCGCAATTAGTGATTCGTCGTGTTTCATTTGTTGTTGTGTACGTGAATAAACGATCAACAGTTGTTGAACGCTGAAAGTATGGGCTTTTGGTTTTTCTTGCGGTTGCTGACCGGCTTCAAGCGGGCCGGTTTCGTGCCGTTGACACTCAAACCGCTCGTCGCCCCGTGCTCGTGGTGAAGACGAACTTACACTTGGTTCACTCACGCAAAGACGGCCGACGCGACAAGATCACAGCGACTTCCGCCAACTCCAGCTTGCCTTCCCTGCTGACGGCCGACGAGCGACAGTCAACGCGTTCATCTCGCCTTTTCGCTTGGATTACGCAGCTCGGAACGGCTGCCAAGTTTCCACATCACTAACGACAGAGTGCTGCGTGTTTATTCCGAGTGCAAGAATGTCAAGTGGGCGGTCAGAGAGTTGACTCGAACGGCGGGATTCCGGCGGCTTCTTCGGCGGCGAGCAGGCGGCTGAAGGCGGCGTTCACGCGGGCGAGCAGCTTCTCGGTCGTCTCCAGCACGCGGAGCGGACGGTCGGGGCGGACGGCGAGGTCGGCGGTCGTGAAGACGAGGGGCACCGTCTGCTCGTCGGCCATCACGCGCACGAGCTCCCGTTGGATCACCTGTAGGTAGCCCTCCGCTTTCTTTTCTTGAACGAAGAGGGTGATTGATTGCCGTTGAACCATTGGAACTGACCGGGGCCGCCATCCTTCTGCGGCTCCCCTCCGGCCGCCTGGCTCGTCTCCAGCGCGATCTCCTTTTTTGTTTTGCTCGAAACAGCCGCCCGCTCCCGATCAGCGTCCATTTGGCAGTCGAACATCCCCTGAAAGCACGCGAGAAATCCTGACGCAAACGAAGAAGAAAAAATTAGAGTGAAAGCGAGGGAAGCGGAGAGAAAGCCGCCGCGTCGATGTCGAAAGAGGGCGGCGAGTCGGCGGTCTGCGGCCGTTCACACGAGAGGCGGCCGAGCGAGCGGGCGACGAACGAACGGAGCTCGAAAGGCCGCTTTCCCATCAGCTGCCTGCTTTGGGTCAAAGCGAATCGACCGTTAAGCTTTGACGACGCCACGAGAACTCGGAGGTTGTTCGTTCGATGACTCCCGCACGAGTGCGATCCCACCATCGAAGCGGGAAGGTTTGATTGTTGCATCTCCTCACTTCTTCCAACGCGTGCTGCCCGTCTTTCACTTGTTCATTGTTTGATCGAAATGAGTGGCCGCCTTCTGCTCTTGCCCGCGCTCTTCTTTTCCGTTGGGACGATCAGTGGATACACTCGCACGTTCTCGAAGGAATCGATTAACTGGACAGCGCTCGTCGTGATCTCGGCTGCATCGTCGTGCTCTCGCTTTGCCTCGTTGCCTCGGTTGTTGTCGCCATCGTTGTCTTCCTGAAGGTGAGTTCTCTGCTTTGTCCTCTCACACTCACCCCCAGTCTTCTAGAAACCCGAGATAAAGGACGCGACGGCCCGCAGCAACGAGGCCTCACCCAGTCGGATCCCGACCGAAGGCGATCGACCGGCCGGCACGCGCCCTCCGCCCATCAGACGCGAGAAGCCGCAGAACGTCGTCCACTACTACCCGCCCGCCTACAATCACGGGGCTTGGGGTTGGGGACACCATCCGGGAGCTTATGGTTGGCATCACGGCTACATGAACCGCCCGCAGCAATGGCGGATCGTCCGCACCGAAGTCCGCGAGCAGCCGGCGGCTGACCAACCGAGCGGAACGATGGCCGAGCAGCAGGCACCCCGCAACCCGTGATCCCTTTTCGTTCCTTTTGTTCGTGAATAAACCATTGATTCTTCTCGCCAGACAGTCGAACGATGAGAAGCGAGAGTGGGTGCTCGTCAGGTCGTGCGAAGAGCGAACGAGGGCTGGTTTCGCCGCCTTCTGCCAACAATCAACTGTCGGAGATCAAAGCGACGTCCGCCGTCTCTCGTTGCTTTGTCGACAAATGATGCCGGCAGTCAAGGAGCCCACCATTCGCTTCTATTCGTTCAGTTTTTACCCGATCGCAAGTGGCAAAACTTCGTTCATCCTTCGATAACTCGGAGCACGCTCAATCCCCCTTTTTTTCTGTGATCGGACTCCAAACAACCAACCTCGCCCAGTACGACGTGTTTATTCGTCTGTCGATGACTGCAGTGATTAAGGGAACGTAAGAGAGGTGAAAGAAAGCGAAGAGAAAGCGGAACGAATTCTGAGGGAAACAAATTCGAGAGGTCACGATGAGAACATGAGAAGTTTGCGAGAGTAGAATGAGAGGAAAAAAGAGTATCAATGGAAAGCGGAAAGATGTTCAGGGGAAGGAATGTTCGAAGGACGGGAATCCGGCGGCCGTCTCGGCGTCGATCAGGCGGCTGAAGGCGCGGTTGACGACGTGGAGCAGCTGGTCGGTCAGCTCCTGCCGACGGATCGCGAGCTCAATCGCTTCGGACGTGCGGACGGGGCACGACTCGGCCCAAGAGTTCGCAACGGCGAGCCAGCGGCGGTCCAATTGGATCACGCGGCGACGGACGGGCGCCGAGCCGCCGCCGACCGGGCGCTTCTCCTTCACGGTCATTGCAGACGAACAGACGACGCTGCGGTTGAACTCGGCGTCTGAAACGAGGCGAAATGATCGGCGGGCGGCCGATCGGTTGGACTCACAACTCTCGTAGCCGCTCGAGTGCTCGCTCGCGCGATCCTCGGGATTCGAAGCGTCCATTCGGCAGGCGGCCATCTCCTGCAAAGATGGGAGGAAACAACTGTCGAATGAAGAAGAAACAAACCGAAACCAGAAGCGAGCGAAAATCGTCTCCCCGAAGCCGGCGGAGTGCGGGCGGGCGGCGGAGAGCGGCGAGCGGGCGCTTGGCGTGCGACGAGATCGCGGCGGGAATCGCCGTTCGGTCAGGCGAGTCGCCCGTCTTCCGCTCCGTTCGCTCGCCCGGATCCGGCCGGGCAGCGGCGGCAGGCAAAGCGGCGTGTTGTTTTCGAAATGGGCGGACAAAAGGAGCGAGCGGAACGAAAGCCGAAGGAAAAGCGAGGAAGGGAAGGCAAGCAGAGGATCTCATGGAAGACCTCTTTCGACCCAAGTGATTCGACCTCGTCGTTACTCAATCCGCCGCTTCTTTCCATTTCCACCAACCCCTCCACTCCTCCCGACCAAGTGCTTCTGTTTGCGGAAGGTTTATTCACGTCGCCCGCACCAACGAAAGAAATCAGTAGAAGACGTTCTCGATCGAAAGCTTCTTCGGCAGAAAGCGCGGATCGAACGGAGGGCAGGCGGCAAAGGACGTGCGGAGGAGCGAGTGGGGCTGGCCGACGGTCAGCCGGTAGGACGTCCACGTGCACGCGCGCTTCTCGTTCGAGCCGGCGGATCGGAGAAGAGAAGGCGAACGGCGGCTGTGGATGGTGAGCTCGCCGTCCTCCTCCACGTGCAGTAGGGCGGGCGGGTTGGTCGTGGTCTGCTGCCAGCCTCGCCGATTCCATTGGAACTGGACGGGAGAGGCGGGGAGGTCGGTCAGACCGGGGCAAACGACGGCCGTCCACTCGCCCGTCTCGAGGTCCAGTCGGCGCAGTCGGAGCTGCGGGTTCCGCGAGCAATCGTTCGTTCGCACTACTTGTTCCAGAACGAAAGCGAAGTGGTCGTGAAAGGCGATGGAAGACGGCGAGAAGTCATTGCGGATCACGTTTGCCTGAAGCAAAGGGATGAGGAGAGAGCGGAAGAGGCGGAGAACTCACCCCTTCCGTCTCCTCCACCTTCACTCGAGTGACGACTCCGTCGGCCAGACTGAGCGCGTGAATCGAGTGGACAGCTTGTTGATCGTGGACGAGCGCGTGCAGCCGCCCCTCGTGGAAGTGGATGGCGACGATGCTTTCGGCAGGGATTTCGAGCGAGCCGACCGGCTTGACGCTCTTCGTAAGGAGGTCCACCGAAAAGAAGTGAGTGCGCGGCGAGTTGTTGGGCAGCACGAAGAGGAAGCGGTCGGGGTGGTCGGTCGGGGTGAGCAGCCGGCGGTAGCGTTTGGCCGGCGAGCGGTTGTAGACGATGCGAGCGGGCAGGACCTCGAATCGAAAGCGGCTGGCCGTCGGATCGAGAGTGATGCGGGCCAAGTTCTCGTGGGTGACGACCAGCAGGCAGTTCGGGTGCACGGCCACGCAGTCGAGTACCTTCTGATAGAAAGCTCCGGCAGTCGCGCAAAGGAACATTCTGAAACGATCGGCGGTGAACAGGCATGAATCAAAGTCGGGACTCACTTCTTTGTGCCGGTGCACGTGTCCAGAACGACGATGAAGCGGCACTCGCGACGGAAATCGATGAGCAGTCGGCCGCACGTGAACACGTTTGAGACGGCCGCGTCATCAGCGTTTCCGTGGACGAAGGACAGGGAGCTCCCGTACTTCAGGGCTTGGGCGCCGATCGTCGACCCTCGCTGCATCGTCGAGGAAGCGGGAGGCGGCCGGAAAGGCGGAGAAGAATGACCGAAAAGCCGCTTACCGCCGCTTTTTATTCGCCCAATCGACCTCCGAGTTTCTCACCCGTCGGCTGTTGCGCAGCGGAAGAAGAGAGGTCAGCTGTTTGCCGCTGGAGTCCCGCAATTCCTACTGCGCAATGAGAGCAGCCGAGAGGTCAGCCGGCTGTTTCCCACCAGCTCGAGTGGGATCCTTGCTTGTGACACCGGCTTTCTGCAGCGGACGATCAACCGACCGCCTCTTCGTCGAGCGACTGCATTTGGAGCAGATTTAGTTTCACTGGTTTCACTGGTTTATTCACTTTCGCAACAGGAAGAGAAGAAGAACGGGAATCAGCCGCTCGACGTTGCGGTGAGATCAGAGGCAGGAGACGGGCGGCGCCGGTGGGGGATGTGGAGCGGCCGAGTGTACGCGTGTTCGCTTCCATCGCTCGGCGTCTTGGGCGGTCGCGATCCATGGGCGCTTGCGGGACGCGTGCTCGAGACCGGCGTGCTTGTGGAGGTCGTCTTCCCAGCTGGTCGGAGAGCGTCCGGGTGGTTGGCGGGCGGTCGGCGGTCGACGTCCAGCGCGTGGGGCGGGCGGACGGTCCATCGGTCGTCGCGGCTGGGGGCGCCGTCGTTCCTCCGCTGATTTGTAGCAGGCGGCCGGGTGGCCATTCGGGGGCCCGCAACGGCTGGTCCCGAAGATTCCAGGGCGGGCGAGCGAAAGCGGCGGCAAGAGCAACCGACCGCTCGGCTCGGGGGGTGACCGCCGGAATGGAGCAGATTTATTGTGCGAGAATTCAAAACAAAGGAAAACGAGAGAGGAGGACACTTGTTGTTTACAGAAAGTGGAGCGGCAGGGAGGAGATTGGCGGGCTGAGCATTCGAGAGAGAACCGTTCTGCGAAGGACTGATGCGGAGAGAAAGAAATGGGAGGAATGCAGCGAGAACCTCCGCTCACTTCTCGTCGGAGCGCCGTCGCTTCAGCTCGGGCGTCGCGGCCGAGTCGACGGACGTGGCGCCCCGCTTCGGCGACAACTCGCAGCTGCTCGACGTCGTGCTCCAGTTCGCGTCCTCCTCGCCCACGAACTGAACGAGAGGATTGATCGAGCGAAGAAATGAAGAAGAACGCTCACCTCCTCGACGAGTTCGTGCAGCTTGGCGGAGAGGATCGCGCGTCGTTCGGGCGCAAAGTCCTCCTCCGCCTTCAGGTAGACGAACACCATCGTCTTGCCCGGCGATTGGCGGTCGATCTGAAGCACGAAGAGGATGGGATCAGCGGGGACAGAGCGGAGAACTCACCCGCTCCTTCGGGAACGACCGTCCCTTCAACGGGCTCTTCTTCGGTGAGTACAGGAGCACGTGCTTCAGCGGGTGGTTGTCGCAGCCGAGGCCCTGGTCCATAACCATCCGCTTAATGTCCAGCTGGTCGGCGGCCACTCCGAGCGCGCCCAGCGCCTCGACCACCTTCTTCTCCTGCTCGTCGGCCAGGGCGGCGTCGGTCAGGTGCCAGCTGCCGATTAGGCGGGGCTGGCGGCGTTCTTTGAGGCGGCGGTAGAGCGACTTGGCCTTCTCGAGGTTGGGATTCGTCGAGTACTCGATCTGAGCGACAAGAAGTGACCGAAAAGAAGCCGAGAACAAACCAGCTTCAACACGCGATCGTCCAGCTGCTCCAGCACGTCCATCTGCTGGAAGGCCTCGCTCATTCGGTACTGCCGGCCGGTGGAGGGGCTCGTGAAGAGCAGGAAGGGATCGGCGGCCACGAGGATGTCCACCAACCTGCAAGCAACGAAGATGAGTGTGGGGGGAGAGGAAGAAGTGGGCGCACAAGGACTCCAATCCCAAGACGGCCTTGTTCTTGTAGATCTTCTCGTGTAGCTCCGAGCGGCAGGAGAGCGTCGTGTTCAGCTCGGGGATCAGCTGAAGACGAGAGGGATGAGAGAGGGTCACTTGCCTTCTTTCCACCCACCTTCTCCTGGAAGGCGATCACTTGGTAGCCGAGGCGCTCAGAGGGGAGGACGAGGATGCCGCGGGAAAGGACTTGCACCGAGTTCTGAACGAGGCAGGATGGAGAGGAGAGGAGAGAGGAAGAACGCACCGGGATGAACGAGATCCCCACTTTGGACATCGCGGAGTCCCGAAGGAAGTAGTCGAACTTGTCGACGTCCAGGCCGCTGTGCGGGTTCGAGACGATGTCGAACAGGAAGGACTTCTCCTTGCCGCGACCTTTCGGCTGCCACTCGCCGTCTTTCACCTGGAGATCGGAGGGAATGACAGCCGGGAAGTGGGAACAAACCAGCGGCTTGGGCGGGTTGATGAGCTCGGCGATGAATTGGAAGTCCTCTTCGATGAGGAACTCCTCGAGCGCCTCTTTCACGTGCGGGTTCTCTTTGAGCAGGTGCTTGAACATGGCGATCGATCCCTTCTCGTGCTGAAAGAAAGCAGAGAGTGAGAGAGGAGGAAAGCGGAATGAACGAACCTTCCAGTCGGCCGTCGGGTTCGCCCGCTTCATGAACGGCCCGTCGAAGGTGTGCGAGAAGGGACCGTGGCCGAGGTCATGGGTGAGAGCGGCGATCAGCACGCAGAGGACGTCGCGCCCGTCGATGGCGCTCGGGGAGGTTTGGAGCTGAAATAAGGGGCATCAAGGGGAGAAAAGAACAAGTGGACGAACCTTGTCGTTCTTCATCAGTCCCTTGATCCACTTGTGGGAGAGGTGGTACACGCTGAACAGGAGGCGATCAACAAGAGAATAAGAGAGGACGAACCCGAGAGAGTGCTCGAAGCGCGTATGTTTGGCGCACGGGAACACCAAATAGGCGCATCCCGTTTGCTTGACCTCTTGGAGCCGTTGGAACTGCGGCGTGTCCATCAGGCGGTCCAGCGGGTGGTAAACGGTGATCTGCCCGTACACGAGATCGTTCATCTTGAACTGAAAGAAGCGGGAAAGTGACCGCACAAGGTGGGGACGACGGCCGACCTTCTCGTTCTCGGCCGGGCGCCACGTCCGGGGCACCATTTCGGAGCGGAGAGGCGGAGGTCGGCGAACTTCCTTCGGTTCGGTTCTTTCGCCCTGCAAAACAACGCGATGGATTTCGAAACCGATGGAGTTGCGGGCGGAATGCGAGCGGATCGCCGGCAAGCGGAAGGCGAAGCGGCAAGGGCGAGCGGGGCGGCAGAAAAAATCGCCCGTTCGGGGTGAAAGATAGCGGAGCCGAAAAAGGAAGCTGTTTTTTGAAGAGTGACGTCTGGGTAGATAGAAAGTAACAAACAGGTGTAAGTGGAGAGCGGAAAACACGGGTAAACTGCAAGAAGCGGGTGGGACCGCGAAATTTCTTTGAGTTTCGAGTAAATTCATTAAATTTGTTACATTTCGACCAAATTCCAAGGGTTTTTAATTAGAAGCCTCGTCCACTTGCAAACTTTACGTCCAAATTAAAATCGCTTCAATGCGAATCAAAGAGAGATCGGAATCGAAACGAATTTGCGGTAAATCGCGGCGGAATCGGCCGCAAAACGAGCGAAGAAGAAAAGCGGGCGGGCGGCGAAAAGAACGCGGAATTTCGGAGTGGTTCGTTTGGCCGCCGCCTGCGCCCGCCCGCCGGTCCGTTTGGGAGCCGGCCGGCCGCCTCTGCAGGGGATTCGGGGCGCCCGGCCGGCAGCCGCTTTTCGGCCGGCCGTTTAGCAACAAGCGGCGGGCGGCTTCGCACCGTCGGGCGCTTTGGGCGGGGTGGAGAAAGCGCTCGATCGGGACACGCGAGCAAGGTGATCGCATTGCAATTAGCAGCGTACTCGAGAACTACACGCACTCGGCCCGCTTGTAATGGTACGCTCCTTGCATCTCGCTAGTTTCAATCCCAAGAAAGGAGGATGACGCGTACGAGGCAACACGAGTGGCCGAGAGCATGGAAGCGATTAGTTTTCTGCGCAAGCGGACAGTCGATCGGGACGGACGGGAATTCCCGCGGGGTTTCAACGGCGCCTTCCCGCCCTTCAATAAAAACGCAAGCCGGGGAGGAAAGACGGGCATTTCGAGCCGAAAGCAGCGGAGTGCCCATCCGCCGACCGTTCGATCGATCGGAGCGGGGCGTGCTAGCGGGCGGGAAGGGCGTTCGTCCTCTCTTTCCGCCCTTTCGTTGCCCAACAAACGGCCGCACGATGGAAAGCGTTTTATTCGCGGACATAAAACGGCTATTCGAACGAATCCCTCCATTGTTTGCCGACGGAAAGAAAGACCGAATGATCTCCGCCCTCACGCTCAAACGTCCACCTTCCGCCGCTCCCTCCGCTCGCCCCGCTTATCAATCACGACGTCGACCACTGTGTTGATTGATTGACTGCGAAGAAGCAAGCGATTATTGCAAACAACTTTCAGAACGCACTTCTTTCCCTCTGTCGAGTGTGTGGTCTTTATTTCGTGATGAAAAGACGGCGTACGTACACGTGTTCCAGGACTTTACGGGCGGCCCGGCTCTAAGCGAAGATCACTAACGATGGGACTGCGGATGGCGGCAAGTTGCGTGTCATGAAGAACGAATGGAAACGAAGAGGGGGAGAGCAGAAATGAGTGGGGAGATATGGCGAAAAAGAAAGCAAATAGAAATAATTTACACTGGTGAACAAAAGAAACGAAATGCGGGAGATAAAGCTGCGAGAGGTGAGGACGAAGACGAGAGACTGGAAGGAAATGTGAAGCTGAAGGAACGAGGTTGAGATCGGAGGGAGAAGACCGTTGCGTCCGAAGAAGAAAAGAGGGGACTACGAGAGAGAACGACTGGAGCGCTCAAATGAACGACGTGCGCAGGAACTCGGCGATCGCGTCGTAGATGAACGTGTACTGGTCCTGCAATCGAACGAGTGAATGAATGCGAGAAAGAAGGAGAAACTCACGAGTTTGTTGACCAACAGCGGCCGCTGCAGCTGGAGCGTCTTGACCGTGTGGAAAACGTCGATCATTCGCTCCGCCCGCAGCCGCTCGGCCAGCAGGTAGACCGCGCCGAACATGCCCGTCTCCGTGGAGCCGTTCCTGGAACAAGTGGAATGAATGCCTTCCAATTCGTGTGCATACATACCGGCAATGGAGAACGATGGGGCCGGACTCGGGCACTTGCGCCTGCCGGTCCATGACCTCGGCGATCAGGTCCAAGAAGGCCGAGATGTCGGTGGGCGGCTGGTCGGCGGAGGGCCACTTGCGGAAGGTGTATTGCACGACCTCACGGCCGTGACTCGAGTCGTGGTTCTGAACACTCGATGAGCATTTGCTTGAGAAGAAGGGTCTCACCTTGAAGCAGTAGTGCAGCTTGCGGATCGTGTAGTTCGGCTGCCGCTCTTCGCTCACCAACTGGAGGATGAGCTCCTGCTTGAGGCCCAGGTACTCGACCACGTTCGCGTCCACCGGCCAGTACTGAACGAAAAGAAGGATTAGAGCTCGACGGTTTGTGTTCACGCACCTTCTCCGACCGGGTGAACAGCGCCTCGTCGGTGAGGTTCACGATCGTGCACGAGTTCTGCTCGTTGACCATCCGCCAGAAGTCGAAGGCGGTCTCCGGACCGAGCGGGTCCTGGGCGAAGATGAACGGCGCAAAGTAGCCCTGCAATCATTTCGTTCATTCGACTACAAAGAAATCGATCCCTACCTTCACGACGGAAGCGTTGATGTACGTGTTCTCGTAGTCGAGGAGGTGCTGGAGGATCACTCGGTTGAAGTCGTAGGGGACGCCCTCTTCCGACCGATTCCGGCCGCGATTCTCGTCCCGCTGCGCGAATTGCGTCGAGCGGGGCTTCTCGAGGCTCGTGTTCAAGCGGGCGAACTCCGCCTCGGCGTTCGTCTGCCGGCTGTTCTCCGGCGAGGTGGAGCGGCTGCAAGAAAGCGGGGATCAACGGAAAGACGGTCGTCGGAACTCACCGCATTTGCTTCAGCTTCTGATTGAACACGCCGTCCGCCTTGGAGCCGCCCGGCAGCTGGAAGGTGGGCGAGGCGGGCGGCGAGGCGGCGCGCGCGATCGCCACACCGTTCCCGTTGCACTTCTCGTCCGTCTGCGGCCCCACCGACTGCTGGCGTTCGCGACGCGCGAGCGGACTGCGGAGCCGGTGGTAGTGCTGGCGGAACTCGTGCGGCGTCAAGTCCGTCGTGCCGAACAGGTGGTGTTCGGCGAGGGCCTTGTAGATGAACACGTACTGCTCCAGCGACTGCACCATGAGGTTCCGCTGGGCGCGCAGTTTGGCCACGCAGCCGAACACGTCCGCTTTGCCCTCGTTCAGGCACTGGTCGAGCACGTAGTCGATGGCGATGAAGGTGCCCGTCCGGCCGACGCCCGCACTGCAACGAGCGAGCGTACGGTAGGCGGAAGAAAGAAGGCGGATGTTTGCGCCGATTTCTTGTTCGACTTCCGCTTTTTGGTTCCCGAGATCGTGCGGGAAGAATCGAGAACGAGGACGACCTTTCGAATCACAAGTCCGGCCCGCCGTTCCACCTGCCCGCCCGCTTGTTTACGACCGATTTGGCCGACCGTCGACCAGCCGGAGGGCTCAAGAATCTCACCTGCAGTGGACCACCACGGGGTACGAATTGTACTCGTCCATCTTCCGCAGCTTGCAGATCAGACGGAGCAACCCGACGGTGCACTCGGGCGCGCGGTAGTCGTTCCAGCTCGTGAAGTGGTACTGGAGAACACGCACGGCATCTGCAACAAACGAAGGTGGATGAAGGGGAGTGAGGGGAGCCGACTGACCTCCGTTCGGCGCGTGGCTGCGCTGCGAGTGGCTCGAGGCGGGCCGATTGACGCGCGGCAGGTTCGCGTAGTCGCTCTCCGGGCGCGGCGACGGCGAGCTCATCGACTCGGAGCGATTGGCACCGCGCGTGGGCGTGCGGCGCGGCGATTCGATGGAGAACGAGGTGCGGGAGTGCGGCGAGTAGCCGTTCGGGTGTGCGTTGGTGGGCGAGTTGGGCGACAGCAGCGGGCTCGACGGCTGTTGGGTCTCGCGGGACGGCGACTTCGAGTGGGCGGCCTGCGGGGAGGCGGCGCCCGTCGGCTGGAGCAGGAACTCGCGCACCGTGTAGTCGGCGAAGTAGTCCGAGTGGATCGGATGCACTTCGAACCTGCAAGGAGCCGAGTAAATCGGCTGATGGCTTCTTCGTCGAACTCACATGTTTCCAACGTTCACCGGAGCGGAGTCCTCCTCATCGGGCCAGTACTTGGCGCACTGGTCGCGTCCCCTCTCGCGCAGGTTCGTGACCATCACGATGATTCGGCACTGCTTCTCGTAGACCATCCGCCAGAAGTCGGTCACGGTGTTCTCCAGCGGGCCCTGCGTCGCGATGAACGTCTTTTGTCCGTTGTAGCCCTGCAAACAGCCTTCTTCAAACGTTCATTCGGGTGCGCTCACCTTGATGTAGTTGCCGTTCACGTAGTCGGTGCCCGGAATGCGGCCGATTTCCTCCAACTTGACGCGCGTCTCGTCCAGCGCGCGGATGTCGTTGTAGCGGTTCTTGCGCAGGTTCTCCGGCCGGTCGCTGGCCGTGTTGATGCCCACCTTGCTGCGCGGGAGGGCGTCGAACTCGGCGGAGAAGAGGAAGTCCGAGTCCTTGTGGCGGATCACGTACTCCGTGGGCAGATCCTCCACTGGCACCGGATCGTACGTCTGTCTGATCATCGTGTGGTCCTTCTTCAGCAGGCACACGTTGGCGATCAGGCCCTTCCTGCAAGCAGCCAAGCGGTGAGTCATCGGTCGGACTGATTAGGAAGAGAAAGAAGTTTGTTTGGAGGGCAAACAAACAGAGAACTCCACACCCCTCATCGTCAACAGTGACGCCATAACAAAGCAGAGGGGATTCAAAGAGATTGGAAGCAAATGGTCAGCGTGACGTAAACCGACTGCAGGATCCTTCACGCGGTTCAACCCTCACTCGTCTTCACACAAGCTCTCGTCACTCTCGGACAAACCTCTTCAATCTCTCCAATCGTGTCTCGTTCTCCTTGTTCTCGCCGGACGGACGCCGCGGAGTCGTCGGAGTCACGTCCATTAGAGCGCGAAGAAATGCGGAAACTGTCGGACAAAACGTCCTACTGCGGACTGACGCCTGCGAGCCGAAACGACGAGCGGAAGCGACGGAGAGCGGCGGCTGCAATGGGCGCGGCGATCCGGCGGAGTGTCGAAAAGGGGCGGGCGGGCGGTGGGGAGGCGGAGGTTCCGCCCGCTCTTTCCGTTCGCCCGGCCGCTCGCTCACTCCGCCGGCCGCTTGCCCCGCCTTCCGCGAATCTTTTCGGCTACCGACCGCCCGGCCGACCGAAACGGTGCGAAGCGAGGCGATCGTCACGCGAATTTCCTCACAAATCCACGTGTCGAGCGAGGAATCACTCGTTCGCTCCGGTTTCTGCTCGTCCGATGTTCCCGATTTGGATCGAAAATCGGCAACAATCACACGCCGCTAATCCTCGTCGAATGTGTTTTGTGATCAACAGCGGAGAGAGACCGGTGGAACGCAACGATTCCACGGAGCAAACTGCTGCATTCGGGGGATCGCGATGACGTCGTGCCGGCCGACGATCACCGGCCGCCCACCCGCACGAGCGGAGTGTGTGGTGAAATCCGACGACAAGGCGGACGAAATTTGTAGTGCGGAGGGTCGTCGGCGCGGAAACACCCGCTCGAGCGCCCGCTCCGTTCGCCGGTTCGTCGGCCGAGCAGGTGGAATCGGCGACGGACTTCGAGAAGCCGGCCGAACGTCACGCGTCTCAGTTGCCGCCGGTCCGCCCGCCCGCTCATTTATTTCGGTACGAATGAGTGACTTCGAATCGACGGCCGCCCGTCCGCCTTCTTTTTGTGCTTCCGTTCTGCGCACAACTTCCACTCGACTCGACGCCCGCCGCCGCCCCGTCGGCCGGCCGGAAGTCCCGAAATGAAAACGAAACGAATTTGGAATTCCGACGCAAAAGTCGCGAAGGCGGCCGGTCTTTGTGTCCGCCGCCTCGACGGACCTTCGCGAGGGCGAACAACAAATCAGGCTAATGGAATGAGCAATCAGCGCGAAAGAGAACGCCCCCGACCGAAACGAAAGCCGCTTATCCCACTCGTTCGGCCGACTGAACGCCTACCGCAATCCGTCGGCTAGTCCCTCACCAATGCCCGCACAACAAACAAGAGCAGGAAAGAGAGAAAATGAATGACATCAAATCCCGTGGCTTGTTTGGAGTCGGCCGCGTAAAGCGAGCGAGCAAGCGAGCGGAAGTGAGTCGCTTACTCGATTCGATTCTTGTTGTTGTTCCGCTTCGGATTACTCACACCACGATCAGGGTGGCCAACGACTCACATTCCCACGCCTTCACGATCAACTGCGCCCTGCTCTCCTCGTTGCAGCAACGGCCTCACGATCGATTGACTCATCGAAACGAAACGAACGCCCGCCCACGCGCGCAACGTCGAAACGAAAACGAATTACGCGACGCAACGAGTTTGTTTTGGGGCCCCGAGGAGGACGTCGACGTCCCAAATAACAACGAGATTACTCGGCCGAAGAAAGCGACGAGTTTCTTGCCGCCCGTTCGCCCCCGTGGGGACGTCGACGGGGGGGGCGGGCGGTCCGAGTGAGTAAACAGTTCGAGGGTCCAAATTAAAAACAGGGGCCTGCAGGAGATGAAGACGCGACCTTCATTTCGTCCCGCTAATCCGCCGTCTACACATGACGTTCCTTCCGTAAGAAGCGGGATGAAAGAGAGCGGAGTTGGAAGCGTTTGCAAACCGGTTGTCTTTGCGGTGCAGAGCGCTAGGCAGAAGGCGGTTGCAATTGCAGTTGCGAGAAGCGTAGCATGGTCGATTTCAACGAGTCGAGCAAGAACGAAAGAAAGCAAACCTCTTGGCCCAACCGGCTGGACGCTCCATGGCGCTCAGCGGGACGTTCGGCGGTTCGAATGAGCGAAAGGAAAAGAATCGCAGAAACTCGGCGGTCTCGACGATCGCCGCTCGTCATTCCGACGGCAAAAACTTCCAAAACATCCGCCCTTTCGCCTCCCGATCGAGCGTCCGGCTTCTCGCGGCGAGTCGCCGGTTCTCGCGGTGATCTCATCGCGTTTTTGGTGCGTGGGCGGCTTTCTTCACGACTTTCGGCCGCGGACTTTGCGCAATCGCTCGGCGTTTCCAAATTTGCGGCGTCGACTTCGAATTTCACCCGCCGCTCGCTCGCCCCTCGTCATTCGGACGGCGGGCGTGAATCACCTTTTTTCTTTTCGCTCGTCCGCTCGCCGCTGCTCCTTTTCGATTGCCCGCCTGCCTGCTCGCCTGCCGGCCCAAACAAACGAACAAACCGCCGGGGAGAACACGGAAGAAAGCGGGGAGAAAGCGGGACGTTTTGCTTGCGATCGGCCGCGGCCGCCCATCTGGCGGGCTTCGAACGAAAAGATCCCGGCGAAGAAACCACGTCATTTTGGTCTCTGTTTTGCAGAATGCACGGCTTTGTTTTGACTGGACGCGGAAGAGAACGCGGATGAGCGCGCAGAAGGGAGATCTCGTGAATCACACGCCGGCAAAAACCCGCTGCAAACTTCCGCTTCGATCGAAAATGCGCGCGATCACGTACGCGCCCACCTGACGGCCGGTCGACTCGCGAACCGAATCGCCGCCTTCCGGTTCGTCTTTTCGCTGGAAGCGAGCGGGCGCGCGTTGTTCTTCGAATTTGCCCGCCGTTCGCTCCGCCGGCCGCCGCGTTCTCCGAAGCGACCGGCCCGCCCGCCCGCCCGCGAGTCGACGGCCGAACGGGCGGAAGAACGCGATGCGCAACGCAACGCAAATGCAACAAACAAACAGAAGAAGCGGCAGGAACGAGGAAGATGACGGAAGGAAAAAAGGTGGGAAGTGTTAGAACTTCGAAGAACCGTTCTTTGTCTAATGGTCTGCACTTTTAACTCCCGGTAGACTCTCCGGTGAAAAGAGTGACGTCAAAGACGAATTAGGCGCAGAAGAAACGTGTGCGAAAACGGCACAAACTCCAGAGTCCTCCACGCGGTAAAGCCAACAGCCTTCAGCCCGCACTCACTTGTAGAGAAAGTAGATCAACGTGCCGGCGGCCAAGACGGCCATGAGAACGAGCAGAATCGTGACGAGGATCATGAGCAACGGCGAGTCGCCGCCGTCCGTCGGCTGCAGGATCACCGGCTTGAAGTAGTTGGAAAAACCTGAAGCCCATCGATGATCAACTGGCCGCTTCTGCACTCGACGAACCGTAAGCGGGATCGCCGCTTGTGAGAAGTTGACGGCGCGGACGGCCGGTCGACTGCTGACCGTTGGGCGCGTGGAGCGTCGCGGAGATCTCGGCGCGTTGCGCGCGGCCGGCGCCCATCGAACGGGCCAAAGCGGCGGGCGCGGTGAGCGGCGGCGCCTCCGTGATCACCGGCCTGCAATCGCCGTTCGTCCACTCGAAAGAAAGCGGGCGGCTCACCGAAATCGTCGCGGATCCCCGCTGCCGGCGGGCGGCGGCGGCTGGTGCTGGAGGCCGCGGTCGCGGTCGACGCGTGCGATCAGGAATCCCGTGTACTTGAGGTCGACCGCCAACGCGGCGTCGTTCGGCTTGTAGCGCGTCAGGTAGAGGACGTTGCAGGGCGCCACTCCGCCGCGCGGATCGCCGTCGCCGATGACCGTCTCGGTCGGGTACTCCATATAGGACTCGGCGATGTACGCAAAGTAGCGGTTGTTCTCCGCCGCCGACGAGTGCAGATTGTTCTTCAAAGGGCGGTCAATCCACAAACCTCCTCAAGCACTCACCTGGAGCGCCTTGTCGTACGTGTCCATGACGATCAGCTCCGGGGCGGGCAGCGAGTTGATGGACGTGTTGGCGGGCAGCGGGACGATCGCCAGGTAGTAGCACGCGATGGGGCCGTTGATTTCGTTCGGTTGGTGCGTGAAGCGGAGGCCGAACGACGAGCCGTTGGTGCGTGGCGAGGTTTCGGGCGGCTCGATGTGGTCGGGCTCCGCGAAGTCCATCACGCACTGCCGCTTGTACGAGACGGGCTCCGAGCGGCCGGCTTTCGTCTCCGCCCAGATGGTCGCCGAGTAGTTCCGGTTGGGCTGCAGGCAAATGACTCGTGATCAATGGAGTCCAGAAACGAAAACCTGCCTTCAACGGTCCGTACTTGCACGCGAAGAAGTTGTGGAACATTTGCGGATCGATGGAGTTCAGGTCGTTGCCGTCGTAATTGGAACACATGTCCACGCCGTGCGGTAGGTCGTCGGCCAGCGCGATCGCGTTGTTCGGCGACTGGTAGCGGAGGTGGCCTTTGACTTGGACCTGAACAAGCGCAGTGATCGAGCATTCGGGAGGGAGAACGAACAAAGTAGCGAGTGATGTGCCCGCGGGTCCACCGCGGCGGCTTCCACTCCAGCTCGCACACTTGGATCCGCCCGTTCTCGCCGTTGATCAGCCGGATGTCCTCGAGGTCGGGCGGGTCGGGAGCTGAACGAGAGGGGAATGAACGAAGAAATCAGCTGCTCGTGAACTCACCGCCTTCACTCGTCTGGAACTGCTCGGTCAACTTGAACGGCTCCGCTTGCCCGTCGACCACGGAGATGAAGAGCGTGTACGGAGTGGCCGGATTCAAATTTTCGATCAAAACGGGCGACTTGGCGTTCGATTTGCGCCACACGCGCGTCTTTCGGTCCGACCGGCGGAACAACCTGCAAGCGGGCAAATTCGAGAGGAAAGAAGACGAAGGGCGAACTCCAAATCGATCCGCAGCATCGGGTCCTCGCTGGTCTCCCACTTGATCGTCGTGCTCGTCGAGTTCGGCGTGATCGTCACGTTGTGGATCGTGCGCGGCGCTGCAAAACGTAAGGGTAAGGACGATTCGATCGGTTGAAGGCTGTTGAACACAGCGATCAGAGAACAAAAGGGGCAATCTCCAACTCAAGAGAAAGAAGGATGAGCAGAGGAACGAAGTAAATCGGACCACTAGTCAGAGCACAACTCAACAGAAACGAACACCCCACAATCACGCCACAATTTCGACTCACTTCTGCTGCGAAATGCGACGACTTTTTGACGCGCTGAGCGTCTTCGACCTCAATTGAGCGGAAATTAACCGAAAATCAAGAAACGGAAGAGAAGCCGGTGGACGAGAAGAAGAGCAAAGAACGAGGAAGAACTCACACTTGACGGTAAACTCCATCGTGGTGTTGATCGTCTTGTACTTGGCGTTCATAGGCTGCACGATGCACGTGTACGTGCCCGAATCGGAAGGCTGCACGTTGTTCAGCGTGAGGCTCCAGCACGTGGGAACGGTGAAGAGCGTGTCCACGTCGCGCGAAAAGTTGTCGTACGGCGAGGAGGTGGGTTCTCGTTTTCGAGTGCCGTTCTGCACGAAGTAGACGCCGTTCTCCGCGATGTACGCGCGAGGGTCGAGGTTGACGCAACAAAACAACGTGGTGATCGCTCCTTTGTAGGCGGAATCCGACGGCGAAGCGAGGATCATCGCGTTCAGGTCGCCTGAACGAACGAATGAAAAGAAAAGGAGGAAAAAACGAACGCTTGTCGCACTTCATCGGCAGCATCGCCTTGAAGCCGGCGATCGGCGGCTGCACGGGGATCGGGTCGAAGATGGGCGGGCAAATGCAGCGTTTCATGTGGCAGACGGGCGGGTGGAGGTCGTACTTGCGCATGTACGTCTCGCCCATGGACACGCAGCTCGAGTTCTTTTCCGGCATGCATTGCACGGGCACGTCTGAAGCCACCAATTGTGAGCAGAAAGGGGATGAAGGACCGTACTCAACGGACAGGACGACGAGCACATGCACCGGCCGACGCCCAGCTCGTCTCGCAGACACACGCCTCCCACTACACAGTCGTTGTGGTCGAGGCAGTAGGGAACGCCTACAAGAAGGCAGTCAAACAAAAACAAGTGGGCAAAACGAACCCAATTGATTTGCCTTGAGCGGGGCGGGCAGTGCATTCTGATGGCCGAAACCCGAAACAAACGGAAGACCCGAGAAGACGGCGAGGAGAAGGAGGCCGAAGAGCACCGGAGAGGACCTTCGCCCAGAGGAATGAGATCGTTGAAGAGGAGAAAGAAGAGTGCAGGGCTCCATTGCGAGTGTTGGAGCGGCTCGTATCCTCGCCGTCAGCTGTCGCTTATCGGCCGGACGGTGGACGTGGGCGGCCGCTTCGACGCGCCCGCATTTCCGTCTCCTTCGCGGCAGTTCGGCGGCCAGTCCGTTCGTGATCGAAAGCCGCGCGAAACGAAGCGCAAATCCAGCGGATTCGTGGGAGCGACGGACGCTGCAAACAGACGGCGGAAATCAAACAGAAATCAATCGATCGCACGCGAACGAGAGCGATGAGACGCGATAGAACTAACAATAATGGATTCTGGAGCTGCTCGTCGGTGGAGCCAACCGGAAACACACGAACGACACTGGAAGTGAATCACGGCACGGACGATCCAAAAGATAAACATTTTGATTGCAGAGCCCCGACGAATCGAAACATCCGCCGGGCGCCGCCACAGCGGAGACGAAGTCGCGAATTCCAACTCGAACGCAACGCCGAGCGGAGCGGGAATTCGCGCACTTCTTCGTTTCGCGCGGCGCCCCGCGTTCATCTCGCCGCCGCCGCCGCTTCGAATCAATCATTTCGGTTCGATCGGCGGACGAGCGGGCGGCGAACGAAACGAATTCCCGGCGTTCGTCGACGAAAACCGGCGGCATTTTTCGAATTCGCGAGATGATCGAACGGCGGCGAGAATGCGGACGGGAAGGACGACCGAGTGGAGGCGACGGGAGGCGTTGCGGGTGGTCAAAAAACCCCTGCGCACTTCCGGTCGTCTTCCGCCGATCGATCGAGGCCGTAGGGGAGGAATGAATGACGGCGAGAAATCAAAACATTCCACCGCTGTGGACGAAAATAACCGCGAGCAAGTGAACGATCGCGCTCGATGGTGGGCGGCCAGTGCAGGGGTAAACAGTCGAGAAGCACAATTCAAAAGCACGTAGAGCTTCTGGTCATCTGCACATATGATTGCTCGTCATAATCGAGTCCGGAGTCACGGAATAAATGGGGCACGAACGGAGTGAATAACGCAACCAGAAAGCGAATAAACGAGCGGAAATCGCGGTGAGTAACCGCAGGGAAGACGCGCCCAGTGCGGAGGGCGGCGGCCGATGGGCGAGGGGCGCCAAACGAAAATCAACTCCGCCGAGCGGGCGAGCAGTCCGCGATGCGTGAAATTGGGCGGAAACACGCGAGACGGCGAGCCGCAAGGAGGCGACGGGCGTCGCGTTGATTGCGGACGCCCACCGGAAGTGATGCACACGCGGGACGACGCCCGTGCGCCCCGCTCGGTGCAAAAATCACCGCTTTTGGAGCGCGCGATCGATCGATCGATCGGTTTAGAGGTTGCAGGGCAGTGCAGAGCTGTAGCGGAAGTGGAGAACAAACGAGTAGATGAAACGGAGTGAGTAAAGAACCACCTGAACTACGAACAGCATCGATGCTCGCTTAAGTACTCGCTAACCGGTCAGTCACCCACCTGCTCAATCGATCGGCAAAATGCGGGCGGAAATTCGGCAATCGGCCTGCATTCGAGTGAACTCGGCGCGTCTTCGTTTCATCGACGTTCATCATTGCGCCTTCTTTCGGTTCGAACGCCCGCTTTGACGCCACCACCCGCTCGCCGGAAACCAAACGGAGATCAACCGACCCGCCCGCTTGCAAGTGGACAAGCCGCAGCGGAGTGCACTTGCCGAGACGAGCGGTCGAGCGAACCGTTCGGCCGGTGGGCAGCGGGCGTTTCGACGAAGAGAACGCCCATCAATCGTGAATTCGCGAGAAAAATGATTCAAGCGAGTGAATCACGGCGAGCATCGGCCAAAAGCGAAGCGACGAAGCGGTGTGTGTTTGCCATTGATTCCCACAAGCGAGAGACGATGAAAAGAGTCAATCAGCGAACGGGCACGGAGAATCGAGATCAATTGACCTCGTCGTCAAACCGGCTCGAAACACGAGTAAAGCAAAACAGATGGTGCGAGCAAACAGCCGACAACTCGGCAGATCAAAGAGGCGCCGAAAGGTCGGCGGAAATGTTTGCTCGAAGTCGGCGATTAGCGACGCGCGAAACTCCCGACGGCGAACACGAGGCCGCGAGCAAGCCGAAGCAAGCGGAGGAAAGCGGAAGAAACGAGCGAGCAGAACGAAACGGAAGGCGGGTGCTCGAAGCGATCATGCGAACTTTCAGGAACGATCTCCGCGTTTTCGTCGAACCGCCGTCCGCGTCCGCTCACGCGCTCGTCGACGCGCGGCGCAGGCAGACGCCGCTGCCGTCCGTTGATCGCGGGTTTACACTCGCGCGTGAACGAAAACCGCACGAGTGTAAAAACGCGAGAGATTCTGCGGTCGAGAGCGAATCAAAAAACGAGTTGGCAAATGTTGCGTCCAGGAAGCGGCGGCACGCTACGGGGGCTCCATGGCAAAACGAACGAAATCTGCGAAATTTGGCGAAGAAGACGACGAAATTCGAGCGGACTCTTGTTCGTCGCTTTGCGTCCCGCACGTTCTTGAGCAAACACGCGTCTTGCGGCCGCTCGTTACTCACCGCGGCCACCCCCACTCGACACACTTTCGAGGAGCCCGCTGACCCCCGACCGCTCTTCGGTCGACGCGTTTGCGTGGGCCGCGGGCGGCGATCGAAGGTGGCCAGCGGGCGAGCAAACGAGTCGAAGGAACGCCCGTAAAGCCCGCACGCCCCCCGTCTTCCTCAAAATAGCTGCCATTTAGCGGAGATCAAAAACGACGAGCTCGTAAAAGCGGGCGACCAAACGGCAGATGCCCCCACTCGGCCGCCTGCATGAACGCGGGGACGAGGGCTCAAGGCTGGACGGAAGGAAGGGCGAAATGTTTCGAGTTTGAACGAAACGAAGAAACGCGACAAATTTCAATTTCCGCCGCCCGCACTCGACGCAAACCCGAACGCGTCGCAAATGGAATCGCCGCGCAATCGGCGTGGCCCGCCGCAACGAGAAGACGCGCAGCAAATTCCCGAAGGAACGCCGAGGCCGGACACGCGCGTCGAACGAAATGACCGCGCCGGATAACCGACGAGCAAACGCGAAGGAACGAAACGAAGATGAACGCGAAAAGAGCCGCGGTGTCGCAATCGACGATGTTTTGAAACGATCACAAAGAGTTGAAGGAAAGGCCGAAGGGAACAAAGCGGAACGTCCACCATCAAAAGCGTCTTCTTTTCGTCCGGCCACCCGCCACCGCTTCTTCCTTCCGGTCACTCGCGTCTTCGGGGCTCGTTTGGGTGTTCGCCGCCGCAAGGATTTCCGAGAGCGACGAACACAAACCGCCGGTCCCCTCTTTTGGGTGGCCAGCGCGCGCGCGCGAGGGTTCGGCGAACAAACCGGCGGTCAGTCGGCCCCCTCGCCCCGTCCACTCCTTTCTCGCGCGCGCTCGTCCATGTGCGCGCCGAATGGCCGGCAGTCAAAAGGAAGAAGAAAGCGTGGCCGTCTTCCGCGTACGGCTTCTTCTGCCGAATTCGCGCGAAGTTTCTTTTTTGCCGGCGACTCTGCCGACTTTCTCTCATTTGGAGCCGCGCAGGATGCAGAAATTGGCTTTTGCGTGCCGCCGTCCGTGTCCATCCAGACAAAAACTCCACGCTGCTAGTTTCAAGTTACACGCAGAAGAAAGAAGAAAGCTGTTGGTCGAAATACAGCGGCAATAAAACGAAGGCGAATCGATCACACGTCTTCACTTCCGCTCTCGCGCTCGAAGGTGTTCCTGGAAGCCTAAAAAGAACTGCCAACCGTCCGTCCACCGGCATCAAGGAGCAATCGAGTGAATTTTATTGCAGAAGGAAGTGGGCAATAAACGAAAAAGGTCCAAAATTAACTAAGTAGAGTTTTGTACCAAGTGCTCGGTGTTTTCATCTAGACAATCTATTCAAAGAGAAATTCTCGTGTGTTCAACGGTCAACGCAAAAACCCTGCCTCCGCGCTAATGACCGTTTTGTTCGCGAAAGCCCTCCAAATTGCCACCTTCCGCGCTCCGTTTGCCCCCCGCTCGCCCGCCTGCTCGTCGGGCTTTCGATCGCGAAAAAGCGCTCTTTCCCGTCGCAAGAAGTGTTGGAAAACGACTAACGAGAAAGGGATTTGAAGAGTTGCCAAGAAACACAAATGAAAAAGAAGAAATTGTCTATGCTGTGGGCGATCGACCCAAAGAAGAAAAAGAAGCAGAAAGAAACGAGCAGCTGTTTCGAAGGCGCGCAGGATCGCCCGAAAGAAACGAAGGAAGAAAGCGGCAGACGGCGCGCAAAGCAAAAGGTGCGCGGGCGCCAGGCGGAATGAGTGGACGTCCGCAGAGATCGCGCCGTCGCCGCGCGAATCCCCGCGAGAACAAGCGGCCCTCCAGTCGAAAAGAAGCGTCAATCGCGGGTGTCCGGCGTGCGTGTGATCGACGGGGGTCAAGCGGAAGTCAAGAGGCCGCTCCCGACTGCATAATTAATCGAGAAACATCTGCACGCTCCTCGTCAACCCCAAACAAACAGATTCCTTTTCGATTCAAGGGCTTTCCGCGCAATCTCGAGTTCATCGTCAATCGATCCGAAAACTCGTCGCCGTCTCGTCGATCGAGAGATCGCGAACTGCAAGGCGCCGCCCGCCGATCAAGCGAATCCGCGCCCTTCCCGTACGAAAACAATCGAGAAACACTGCACCCGCTTTCCCGTTCGCTTGCGCACTTCCGCCCTCGGCGCTGTGAAGTGAACCACGATGTGAACGGCGCGGCGACGCGAGCGCAAAGGAAGACGGCTGCAATTCGCGACCACGCCCGTCCGTCCGTCCAATCGGAAGTCGGAGGACGAGCGACGCAGTTGGGCGTCTTTCGATTTTCGTTTGGGCGTCCGCGTTCGGGAATAAACTCGTGGGACGCGTTTTACCGGTCACAACACGCTCTAGCCAGGATCAAACGAAAGCCTTCCGGTTATGAACTATCGACGACCACGAATTGCAGTGAAATCGACGCAATCCAAGCCAGCCGCAGCGACCAAAACAGAGGCCGTTGGGCCGGCCTCTAAGTTTTTTGCTGACGGAACAAACGAGAGGCGGAAATTCGGGGGCCGATAATCGCCGCTGCCGCCCCCTCCGCGGCGGCACTTTGGGCGATCGGGAGGCCGGCGGACAGCCGTTCGTCCCGGCGGCCGGAAGAAAACGAGCGAGTGGAGGCGGGCGGCCGGCCGGAGATCGCGGCCGCAATCTGCGGATCGAATTGCCGCCGCCGCCGTTCCGCTTTTTACACTCATGAGCCCGCCGTCGATCTTCGAGCTGCAGCTGGAGTGTTCGGTTGGCCGTGCGAGTGGAGGTGCAGCTTTTCTTCATCCCGTTTGCGAGTGTTAATGAAGCAAACCGTTAGGTTGTTTGTGCGAGAGTGTTGGTGATGCTCGTCGACGGCGTGCAATTGCAATGTTGATCGAACTGCCATTCTCTTCGACATTCGATTGTGATCGAGAGTGTGAAGTGATTTGTGCACCAAAAAATCAAGAAGACGCGGAAATCCGAGAGAAATCGAATGCAACAAACAAGAAGCCTCGACGAATCCATCATCAATCTGCGTGGAAGGAACTCCTGCAAAACTTTACGAGCAGCGAGAAAGCGGAAGGAAGACGCAAGCGGCCGGCCGGCTCGAAGCGGGCGCACTTCGCTCACACGGGCGGCCGTCGAGCGGAGCGGCGGACTGCGATCAACGGCCGAAAACAAGTGGGCGAAACGACGAACCGAACCGACCGACTGCTTCGCGGAATCACGCACCGCTCGACGGAGTTCGAACTCGCTCTTTCGGGCACCTTTTCCGCTCCTTCCGCTCGTTTTTCCTTTCCGTTCGCTTCCGATTTGCAGGCAGCCGAGATTCTTCCGTTCACTCGCTTTCTTCTGGTCGATTCACGAGAACTTCAGCGCTCCTCGGCGGAAATCAAACGTGACGACAACTCGCTTCTAAACGGCCTCGTTTATCTGTTGCTGCAGTTTCTCGTGCATCAATTGGAGTCGAATTTCAACGCTCTCCGTGCGCACAGCCGGCAAACGAGCGAGTGAGTGGGCGAGTGTTTATTCCGGTTGTTTTGATTACTGCTCACGGATTTACTTCGTTGGCTTATTTCGAATGGATTTGCGGTTGCTAGTTCCGTTTTGTTCTGCTCAACAACCCGCTGTTTCAACCAAAACTCCAGTGCAAGGAATTCCGGAGGTTCGTGACCGACTCGTGAGAACGAGCGAGCGAACGAGCGAGCGAGCGAGCGAGCGGACGGCGGAGGTGCAAAGCGGTGGAACGCGGGAGTGTTGGATGTCGAGCGGTCGGGCGTTCGGTTGCCGTTTCGCGGATCTTTTGCGCGCACTTCCGCTCCGCAAAGCGCCGGTCGATCGGCGAGCAAATCGGCGGTTTGCGGCGAGTTTGTTTATTTTTGCGTCCGATCGCCGTGCGCCCGCACTTCTCTCGCTTGCGGCGAGCTTTCCGTTGACTGAAAGTCGATTCGTGAACGTTTGCGCGTGAATTCGTTCGATTTCCCTTCATCCTTCTCGATCTCCTCAACTTCCCGAGATTTCAGCGATTGCAATGGCGGCGCTGCCCGAGATGGACGACCTGCTCGACGGGCTCGAGCAGGAGGTGCAGAAGGAGCTCAAGGCGAAGGCCGCCGAGCAGAACGAAACGCTTCGATCACGTACGTCCGCTTTCTTTCCCTTTTGTTGCATTCCTTCGCTTTCAGCCCAATCGGCGGCCGCTTCGCCGTCGAACGGAACCGAGAGTCACGTGCCGTCCGCCCTCAACGGTCATTCCCGCTTCTCGCCGCCTCCCAATCGACGGATCGAAGAGGAGAAGCCGGCGGCCGCGTCGAGGCCGCCCGAGCAGACGCCCGTCCTCCCCGCTGACGTCCCGAAGCCGACGGAATCCCCGCTCCCGGCCGATCACTCCGCAGATGACCGAAGATCTCCGGTGGAATCCGAAGCGCCCGAGCCGCCCGCACAACCGGCGGACGCCGAGTGGCCGATCGTGAACCTTTCGGACGGGCGCGAGGTCGAGCGGCCGGTCGACCCGCCGCCTTCTCTCGACGCTCCCGAAGCCGCCGACCGGAAAGAAGCGGACGTGGACGAGGAGCTCGAGATTTGCGCCCGGCAGCTCGCGGACCTCCGGACGGAAATTTCGGTCGATCACTCGGAGAAGGCGGAGGCGGCGATCGAGTGCGAGGAAGTGGACCGAACGGCCGCCCCAACCGAAGAAGTGCCTCCGATTCCAACCGAGGAGATCGTCGAAGAAGCGAGCGAATTGAAAACGGAGGTGCCCGAAGAACCGCAAGTGGACGAGCCGCTCGAAGAAACCGTTCGGATCGAAGCGACACGCGAAGACGAAACGAAGGAGGACGAGGGCGAGCGCGAGAAGCCGCCGGAAGAAGCGGAGGATGCTCGTGAGCACGACGTTCAGGTCGACGGTTCGTTCCTTTCTTCTTCTTCGTTTATTTTGTTCTTGTGTTCAGAAACTCCCGCCGATCCTGCCGCCCAGCAGTCCGAGGAATCACCCACGCCCGTAGTTCACGAGCAAAACCTCGCCGAAGCCCCCACCTCTCCGATTTCCTCCGCTTCGCTTCCCGACGAGCAGCCGGCTGTTGCGGACGAGCTCCCGCCGTCTGCCTCTGATGAAGGCGGTCGAGAGGACGAGGAAAAGGAGGAGTCTCGATCGAATCAATCCGAACATCTCGAGGCGGACGAACAGCCGGCCGCTCCATCGACGACGGTCGAAGACGGGCCGAAGGAAATGGACGAGAAGCTGAGCGAGGCAAAGGCAGATGCGAAGGCAGCAGCAGAGGGGCCGGACGTTCTTCCCGTGGAAACGACGACCGCCGAGCGAGAAGATGCTCCATCCGAAGTTCCGATCGAAGTCCCGCTCGAAGTCTCGATCAAGCCGCCCACCGATGCCCCACCCGCAGTCCCGACCAACACGCCGGCCGAAGCCAAAGAGCAGCCCGCATTCGTGGACACCGTCGACCACACGGAGACCGAGCGCGTGCTGGCCGAAGCGGAGCGAATTCTCGAGGAAGCCGCCCGGCAGGTCGCCGACCAACTTCCCGACCAGTGCGCCGCCCTTTCGCCCGACGAAGAGGAGGAGGAAGAGCGCGAGATGCGCGGCGAAGATCGAGAGCAGCCAGACGGAAGCGGGGACCACGAGCCCGAGCCCGAAGCCGAGTCGTCCGCAAACCAACAGCCGACCGAAGACGACGAGCTGCCGACGGACCCTCCGGCTTCCCCCAATCGGCAGGCCGAGGGCGAGGGCGAAGTGGCGGAGACTCGAGAGGGTTTGTTCCTCTTTCACTCCTTCCATCAATCAACTGCCCGTCGTTCAGAACGCAAACGATCGGTGATCCTGAGCACGCACGCCGTGGGGAACGTTGGGACGGACTTGCGGCTGACGGAAAGCGAGCTGCAGTTGGGGAAGGTGGGCATTCTTCCTCGGCATTCTTCCTCGGAATATATCGCTTTCATCCCCGTTCTTCGTTCAGGCCAAACCGATTTGGATCCGCGACGAGGACTGCAAGCGGTGCATGATTTGCACGAACAAGTTCACGATCGTCAACCGTCGACACCACTGCCGCTGTTGCGGGCGTGTGCTGTGCGCGGAGTGCTGCTCCGTCCGCCGGCTGCTCCCGTACATGCAGGCGGACGAGAAGCGGCAGCGAGTGTGTGTGCCGTGCAACGCGACGTTGGACCGCATCGAGTTGTACGAGAAGACGATCGAAAGCACGCGTGCGGAGCAGGAGGCGAACGGGAGTGCGGCCGGCGAGTGAGTTCCCCCGATTCTGCTCGATTATTCATTCGTTTCGTTCGTTTAATTTAGGCCGTCTTCTTCGGCCGGCGATCCCTCGGCTGCGGCCTCCTCGTCGGCCCAACCGCTCGCCCACCCGTCCGGCGGCTCGTTTTTCGTCCGCAAGAAGTCCGTCTTGAAGCGCTCGAAGACGGAGCACGACGAGCCATCGGCGGTGGACGCCGAGCAGTCGCCCACGAGTGCGGGAGCCTCGAGTGCCGTGGATTTGGCCGTCGGCTCGGTGGAGCGCCGCTCGGTGAAGTTCCTCGACGGGTTGCGGCCGGGCGACGACTCGCTCTCCTCCCCCTCGACTCCCCGCCCATCCTCCTCCTCGACGACGACTGCGGGAACGACGGCCGATCAATCGACGACGGACGGCGGTGTGTTGACGACGAACCGCCGGTCTTCTCGTTCGAACAAAGTGAGTTCTCTCCTCCTTCTTCCGTCCTCTCATCCCCCTTCTTCTTCGTGCAGCAAACCCGCAGCTCCCGCCGCACTCGCGACATGATCGCCGACGAGGAGACCCGGACGTTGGAGTCGCGCTGGTTCTACGCGTGCGAGGACCCGGTCGAGGGCGAACTGCGGCCGTGGGATCGGGCGGAGATCGAAGAGCGGATTCGTGACCAGCGGCCGGTCCGCTTGGTGCTCCGCCGCAATCTGCACGTGATCCTCCAGCTGATCGAGCGCAAGGGCCGCCAGTTCTACGCCGCGTACACGAGCGGCTTCAACACGCTCGGCGTCGACGAGTTGGTGCTGGTGTTCGAGAAGCGACCCGCCGATCCCGAAGGTCACCTGCCCGCCCCGTTGATTCGATCGCTCACGCGCTACGCGGAGACCTGTCTTCGACCCACCACGAACTCGCTGGACGATCGGAACGGCATCCGGCAGTGCGCCAACCGAATGGCCCACTTGCACGAACTGCAGCCGAACGAAACCGAGGGACACGAAGCGGTGGCCGTCCTCTTTTATCCCTACCAGAATCAGGTTCGTCTTCTCTTTCAGCTACTCTTCCTCATTCGTTCGTTCTTGCAGGAAATGAGCGGAATTCCCCATCCGTTGGGCATTTTCCGGATCGGGACGTTCGTGCGGAGTCACGAGCTGCCGTACGTTCAGGCGATGCCCTCCCGTTTTCTCTACCGTTTGGGGATGATGTCGGGATGTAAGTTCCTCACGCTCGTCCATTGATCACCTCCTCCCTGCAGGCTACCCAATGCCCGTCCTCAACGAACTCGAGCGAGAGTCGGCGTTCGAGCCGTTCGCCGACTTGAATCAACTCACTTCTTCGACGATCCTCACGATGTTCCACGACTTCCGCCACGACTCCTACCAACTGCCGCATCTTTCCGGTGGCTACGCGCTGATCACCGAGTCCCTCACGCGCATCTGCATTCCGATTTGGGCTCTCCAGCAGGTGAGCTCGCCGTCCTTGTTCTCGGTTGATCGCCGCGTTCAGATCAAACGAATCCTCGACTCGAACATGAACCTGCTGGCGTGGGCGATGGACCTCAGCTACCAGGCGGACAGCGTGCTCACCACCGAGCGCGTGCTGAACACGTTCGCCACGCGCGTGTTCCAGCGGGCGGCCACTCGACTTTGTACGCCCACTTGTTCTTTCATTCACTTTCTCGCTCGTTCATTTGCAGCAATCGGAGCGGCGTTCGTCGCGTTCTCCACCGGCCACAAGGGCCCCGACTCCTCGTTCACGCAGACGCTCGTGGAGGACGGCGTCGTGATTCGGTTGAGTTCGGACACGCTCGAGACGCTCACGAAACGACTGGCCAGCGGCGAGAACTTCGCATTGGAGTCGGAGCGGCAGCGGGTCGAGGTTTCGTGGATCGAGGACCAAATCCTCACGTCCAACGGCTCGCTCCAGTCGCCGATCGATGGCATGGACTTGCGGGTGGGTTCCCGTGCTTCCATTCGGTCAATGTGAGGATTATGCAGGGCTATTACCAGTACGGACTGTTGGCTTCGCGGGCGCACAACGCGAACTACCCGTTCGTTTCGTTCCGCTCGAAGGCGCTCCGACTGGGCGCCGTCATCTCGCTGTTGCACCAGCGGATGGACCCGCAGATCCAATCGCACTTCTTCGACGCCTGCGAACAGCTCACGATCCTTCTGCGGAACTCGCTGGAGCAGTACGTTGGGATGTTGCTCTCGCTGGACATCAAGTGGGTTCTCTCGAATTATTCAATTGTTTCATTGAGTTGATTGCAGCCAAGTGGCCATTCGAATTTACGCCGGGCAGGAGCGGTGGGCTACGATTTGGCGCCCTGGATCGGATTGGAGGACGCGTACGACGAGTTCTTGAAGCTTCTGGCCGAAGTCGTAAGTCCTTCCATCCATTCTTTCTTCGAATTGAATGAGCGGACCGTTCAGATGCTCCCCCACTTGTACCAACTGTCGGCCGCCGCCCAAATGGAGTTCCGCGTCGAACTCCACCTGCCGATCATCTCCATCCGACCGCTGAGCTCCCAATTGGATTCAATCAACTACCGAAACGTCCGCATTCCGCCGCCCCCGCAGTCCGCCTCGTTGCCCGACGACGAGGTGGAGCGCTTCTCGCCGCGCGAAGTGAACGCGCCCCCGATTGCGGAGCAGACGCCGCGGTAAGCGAGCGATGAGTTGAACGACGAGGATTGAACGCGGTTGATTGCAGAGTTGGATCCCTTTGACGTGTACACGAACCGCCTGCTTTCACCCTCTCGTTTATCCCACGCGATCAGCCAAGTGGACACTCGGTCCGAGTGTCCGTGCATCGATTAGAAACTTGTATCACCCACACACACATCTCCCTTCTTGCTCCTGTTGTTCACTAATACGAAGACAATAAATCCGACTTTTATCGCAAAAGGCGACGCTTTGATTCGTTCGAATCGAGTAAACGATCGAAGGTGGCCGAGCGGTTGTTCGGACGGGTTGTTTGCGGAACAGGGGAGCCGCCAATCGATTCCGTCTGATGCAGTTCGTGCTCGATAGGTTGATTGCGCTTAGTGGGAATCGCTGGGTCGAGCATGCGGGAAACCGATGGTTCTGCTGGGCGGCGGGCAGTCGAGTGATCGCGTTTGAGGTCGCGGCTCGCTCTTGTGGGTGATTTTCTTCGTTTGATAGTGCGAATGTGGAGCGTTAAGGACATTCTTGCCACCGGAGACCTCGAAGCTCCGGCATCAAAGCGAATTCGTCTCTTTGATGAAAGAGAAGCGGCAAAGACGACGTCCGGCAGGAGTGCAAAGGCGAGCGAGGAATTGCAGCACGAACGATCGACACCTTACACTCGTTTGTTGCTCAAGGCAAGTGCTCATTCTTTTGATGGTTTTAAAGCCGCTTTCAGGACGAACATGCGCTCCGCTTCTCCTTCGACGGACGCTACGCGTACCATTGGGAAGATCGTGATCATCTCCTTGTCTACGACCTCCTCCGTGACACTCAAATGTGAGTCCTTGTTTGCACCGCATTAAACTCGTCGTCTGTTGCCAGTGTTTTGAAGCCGCGTGGGCGGAAGTGGAGTAAAAGAGTGTTGAACTTTGTGGTCCTCGGCCCAACGTCGATTTTCGTTGTTGAGGAGAAAGCGTACAGCCTCCTTCGTTTGTGCATCGAAGACGCCACGTTTAAACGGGCTAAATTGAGGTCGAAATCTCTTCCACGGCTACCGACCACCTACGTCTTCACGGAGATCACCGGAGCGAACGTCGCCTGCAAACGGATGGCCTTCGATGGAGGCTGGAATTCGAATTGGGCCTTTCGTCAGCATCGTCTTCAATTCGCTTCCCTGGACGTCGACAAGCTCCGTTTGGAGTTTGAATGGGTAGAAGACCGCAACGGATGGTTCCGCGAGTACCAATTGAGCGGGGACGGCCGTTGGGTGTACGCGATCAAGGCCTTTCGCCCGACTTTTCTGCGGAGTTTCGACGTCGAAAAGAAGACGTGGAGCAGGACGAAGCTTAGCGGGATTTCCGCACAAGTGAGTGGTCGGACGGTTGATTTATCTTTTCGTTCCAGTTAAATTATTGCACCAGCCTCGTCTGGTCGCGTGAAAACGCTTATTGCTGCGGACAGGATGACCGTCAATCCCAACAACGCTACTTCGTCTTCCGTTGCAACGTGAAGCGACGCGAATGGAAGAAGCTGCCGATCGTGAGCGAACACCCGCTTCAAGTGTTTCCCATTCTGAACCCTGAGAAGGAGCGAGAGAACTGGCTGCTGCTCACCTGCAGACAGAAAGACGACGGATTGGAAATCTTCCGCCTGCTCTTCGAGTGAGTTCCTCTTTGTTGCCTTCCATTTTACTGCCCACCAACAGCACTCCCGACTCGCTCCTTTGCATCGCCATCGACTGCCTCCGCACAAGCCGCACGCGAATCAAAGGAAAGGAAGGATTTCACTCGATCATGAGCCACAAGCCGTGCGAAAACGTCTTTCCGTCCATCTTCCCGAACATGCAGCCAATCGAGCGCCCGTCCCCAACGTTTTGCTCTGCGCTTTTTTCAATTGCATCTTTGCTCCGGTGAGGTCGCATAAATGGTTAAAGGAAACTCCAACGAATCTTGCTCGCATTCCAACCTGATTGCCGTCTTCTAAGCGTAAGAGTCAAGAACGTTTAATAACGAAACCAACAAGTCGAAATGAATTAACAACACGAAGAAGAGGACGGTCACATGCGGGCTTATTTGACGGGCACATCGCGGAGAGTGGCGGCGGTCATCGGCGTCTTGCCCTCGACGAGCAGGACGGCGTCCTTGTAGACGGCGCGGCCGTCGGCGGAGACCTTCAGGTCGACGGCCACCGTCTCCCACACCTTCTTCTTCGGATTCAACTGCGCGTCCGGTCGGTGGGCGAAGCCGTCGACGAGCACGCGGTCGCCGGGCTTCGCGTCCGCCGCCACCTCCATGATCTCCACCTTGTCGGGCGAGGAGGCGCACATGACCATCGCCTGGCTCTCGATGCCGCGCATCTTCACCGGCTTCAGGTTGCACAGGCAGACCACCAGGCGGTTCAGCATCTGAAAGCAGAGGATGAAAGCACTGGATGGAAGGAACGAGTGGAAGGACTCACTTGATCCAAGGGCACGTGCTTGACGAGACCGCTGATCACCGTGCGCGGCTTCTCCTCGCCCAGGTCGATCGTCTCGACGTACAGCGCGTCCGCGTCCGGGTGCTTCTTTGCGTCGACGATGCGGCCCACGCGGAGGTCCAAACGGCCGACGTCCACCGCGTCGTCGGCGGCTGCGGCAGCCGGAGCGGCTTTCGGCTTCGCGTCGCCGCCCTTCTGCTTCTTCGCCTTCGGCTCTTTCGGTCCTTCGGCGGGCTTCTCGGCCGGCTTCTCTTCGGCAGGAGCGGGCGGAGCGGGCGTTTCGTTGGACGCGTCGGCGTTCAGGTTGGACGGCGGGTGGGCGACCACGGGGACTGCAATCGAAGGAAAATCAAATGAATGCAGAGGAGTGGTGGGAAGAACGTACTGCCGGCCGCCTTCTCCTTTTTCGTCAACTCCGCCTTCAGGTTCTCGACCTCCTTCTTCAGCTTCGCCTGCTCGGCGTCCAGCTTCTTCGTTTCGGCCTCCACGAAAGCGGACTCTGCAACGAACAAACGGAATTGAACGAGAGGAAGGCGGGAGAACTCACTCAATTTGGCGAATTTCGCCTCCGCTTCCTCCAGCAACGCGGCGATCTGCTGGGCGTTCGATTGGGCGGCCATTTCGCTTTGAATTCGTGTGGTAACTGAAACAAACCGAGCAAAATTGAAGCAGGAAGATGATGCAACTCACACGAGAGTTGGCGAGCGGCGGATGGAGCGAAGCAGAAGGCGGGCGAGACGGGAGCTCGGCGGGGACTTCTGGAAATTAAACGAGCGATCAGACCGTCGCTTCGGAGCATGCAGCTGCTGCAATCAACCCGGAGATGAGCACGCAGATGGACGGTCGGAAGCGAGGGAAGTTGGGACGAGCAGAACGCGAATCGAACAAATAAGAAAGAAGCCGAAGCAAGAGAAGTCATTGGGATCACTTTTGATTGCAGTGGATGCCCGCAAGGCCCATCTTCTCTCCGATTCAAGCAAAGATCCCCGTGCCAATCACTCCCTCAACCTTCGCCGGGAGTTTGGGGCAAATCGGTTGGGCGGAACACTCGACCGCTTCCTCTCCACTCGGGGAACTCTTGACCGCTTAGACGCCCCGTTGAGATCACATTGCAAGCGTTTGTTTTCCACGTTCCCTTCCCCTTCCCCTTGCGTCGATGGAATGACTCACTTTGCTTTCGAGTGAAAAGTGCGTGCGCGCGATTTGAGGCGTGGACTTCAATTCCACTCGATTTCCTCGCGAATTTCAGAAGCCGAAAGAAATTTCGACATCACCCGCTCGTCCGTTCGTGACTTTCGGCCGCTCCCGTCCGCTGAATCCTTCTTTCTGCTCGTCCATTCTGTGAGTTGAGCAGCGAAATGTTGCACCGAGCGGCGGAAATCGAGGACCAAACGCTGCCGATCGTCTCGATGTGTTTGATCACGGACAAGAACCGATGTCCGCCGAACTTCACGCCGGTAAACACTCCACCCTTCCTCTCCTCTGATCATCCTCTTCATTTCTTCCAGATCCTGAAGGCCCACGACGACGGGAGCGACGCGGACCTATGGAAGGACGGGTTCGGCTTCGGGATCTTCGCCCGCTCCGTCCGCTATCTTGCCCTCAACCGGATCGCTCCGGAGAACGTTCGTTTCCTTTATTGAGTGCATCGAATGAACGCAGGAGTTCAGAGCCCGCACGAAGTGATCACGGACATGGCGGTGATCAACGAGAAGGAGGCGGTGCCCACGAACTTCGTCTGCATCGACTACACGGCCGACACGAGTGCGTTCCCTACTTCTTACTCTTCCTTTTACCCCCGTGGTTGCAGAAGAGAGGGCGTTGAAGAAGAAGTTCATCTGCGTTCGCTTCACGCCGCGCAACGACGCCGTGGACGCGCTGACGGACGTGATCGTCCTGAATCGAACGAAGCGGCCGCCGAAGGGCTTCACATCGGCCGGGTTCGTCCTTCCACCCTCATCCCATCATTCCTTTTGGTTCAGAGAGGTGGACGGCGCGTTGATCTGCTTCAAGGTGACGACAATCGCGCCCACGTACGGCGTGAAGCCGAATTTGCCGTCGGCCACCGCCTCCACCGTGTACGTCCTCCTTCTTTCTTTCCACTTGCATTCGTTTCGATTCTTCAGGAACAACACCTCGACGTCGCTGTACCCGTCGCTGGACGCGAGTGCCGCCGACCCGGCCGACTTGGGCGGCGGACTGCCGGCCGGCTTGAATCTGCGCGCGCCGTTCGTCGCCCACCGGCCGCTCGACGGCGTCCCCTTCAAGCTGAGCCCCAAGTACGCGACGGCCACCTCGGCGGCCGCCGGCGGGCTGAACGCCGCCGCGGGCGACGGCTACAACGTCCAATCGGACGCCCTCGAGTTCGACTACAACTTCCGGTTGGAGCGGTCGATCGTCAGCTGAGCGGCTGCTCGTCCTCCTTTCGAGCCGGTCACTTCTTCTCGCCTTCCATTCGCTCGTCACATTGCCGCCCTTCCCCGCTCGTCGTCCTTGCAGCTTTATTCGCATCACATCGTTAGCTCGCCTTTGATTTGCCCGCAGCCGTTTCGCATGAACGCCGCTGTAAATACGCCCCGCTTCTCCAATCTGCTGTTTCTAACGTCTTCTGTTCGTTCGACCGGAAAGAGTTGTGTGCCATCCATTGCACTTACTTCCGTGTGGCCAGTTTATTGTAGTCCGAATAAATGCGAGTACCTCGACGAGCAGGCGGAAAATGCGTGAATTTCAGCCGCAAAGTGGGGGCTCCGCCGCGATCGAATCGAAACAGAACGCTGGATCGCGGTGGAGCTCCCACCTCGTGGCATTCATCCGTCAATTAGCGAGTAGTAGTGCGCGGGATGAGCACATGCACGAAAGCGAATGAAAGGACACCGCGGCGCGTCCGCGTGCCTCTTGCTAGTTCAAGACCAGCTGTCCAAACGCCGCTCTGTCTTTTTCAGTGAGCGCGCAGCAATCGGGGCCTGACGGGGGTCTCCGAGTGACCCGGCGATCCCATTAGACGGGATTGATGGCGATAGCGCACGAATGTTTACAACCGTCGGTCGGCTCCCTTTGGAGCCGATCGCTCGCTACTCCCCGCCGTCATCCCGTTCGTCACCCGCTCGATGTACGCAGTCGTTTACTCGACGAAAATGAGATCAATGCAAGAGACAAGAGAGATCACTGGAATTTCTTCCGCCCCACCCCGTCGACGAGTTCCCGCAGTTTCCGCACGACGCCCACGGATTCGAGCCACGCGAGCAGCGGATTTCGGTAGTGGGCGGTCTGCGGGACGGTGGGCGGCCGCTTCAGCCGCCGGAAGGGGCCCATCGCCGGCGACCACACGAATTGCCACAAGACGCGTGTCCACGACTCGTGCGCGTACAAATCCGCGTAGAATTCGGGGGCTATCCGCCGAACCAACGGCAGGTTGCGGCCCGGAATGAACGGAAAATCGTGATGCTCCACGTGGAAGCCGACGTTGTAGAGCACGAGGTTCCAGGGCCCGTGGTAGGAGTACGTCTCCTGATCCCCGTTAAAGGCGTAGTGCTCCGCGATGAAGTGGGCAGACGAGGGATGGGGGCCCATCGCCATCAGCGTGCCGCCCACGAGGTAGACGAGAGCTCGCAGGCCGCAGAAGTACGCGATGAACACGTCGAAAGCGATCTGCAAGAATGATTGGAAGCAATCGAACGAGTGCTCACTTGAACGAGAGCGTTGACGATCTCCAGATCGCATGGGAGCTTCTGGTAGACGACCAGCGGGCGGAAAGCGTAGAAGAGCGGCTGCAGCGTGATCCACACGCACTTGCGGACGGGCGTTGTGAAGAAGCGGGCCTCGAATTCGGTCGGCAGGTCCGTGTCCAGCCCATCCTCAGCTAAAGCCGAGGGTTAGTCAAGGAAAAGGGGGACGAACACAAATAGCGATGATGTTCGACGTGGTATTTCTTGAACGAGACGGAGATCGGGACGCCGATCGGGAGGTTGGCGAACATCCCGAAAAAGCGGTTGGCCAGCGGCCGGCGGTTCCCGAACGCCGTGTTGTGCGAGATGTCGTGGATGGCCAGCGCGAGTCCGTGGTTCACGAGGCCACCGAAGAAGTACGCTTGCATGAGCACGAGGATCCACGAGGAGTCTGCAAGCAACGGTCGGTCGATCGACTTCTTTCTCTCGCGAACCTCGCAGCAGGAAGCAGGCGGCGATTTGCATCAAAACGCACGCCCCGACGACGAACTTCAGCGACGGATCGACGCCGAAGAGCCGGTTGATCTCCGGATGCCGGCGGAGGATCTCGCGGCGCCGGTCGGCGTGCGGCTGCTCGCCGTACGTCCAAAGGAACTCCGTGGACGACACCCGTTGGCCCATCGCGCCGTTGTTCGATTCTCGGCCGAACGGTCGAACTGAACGAAGAGCTGGATTGTTCTTCTTGCTTTTGCTGCGCGTAAAGCAAACAGTGACGACACGAAGAACGGCGGAAGTGCAAATCCACGGTTCTTATCGCAAAGCACGCGCGAGTGGTCGAATGGGTCACGGTTGCTCCGAACCCTTGTCCAATGCACGGAAATGATCGACGCGCGGCCAATTCACTAATTAACGGTGGATTCAATCCACTTTCTACGTGTTCGAATCAAACAGCTGAAAAGAGGCTAACTTCCAGCCACCTCTCCTTTTCTTCCATTCCAAAAACGGAGACTAGCTGTTGGTCGCGCCTAACGACCGTCCAAGTCTGAGCGCATCGTCGGGGGCAACTCGAAGGGCGGCATTCGTGAAAGCGGAGACCGCTTTTTGTGTGGAAATGCGGGGGATGTCCGCCGTTTGTTCGGGATCTCCAGTCACTTCCCGCTTCTCCATTGAGCTCTCAACTCGCTCTTCCTCTCGTTAGAACGTTCCATTTATCCATCACATCGCTTCACAAAACTAACAATCAAACAAGACCAGAGAAACCGCATTCTAAACCGCAACCGAATGCAAGAACGAGAGGAAGAGAACAATGGACGAGGGGGAGGAATCACTCCGCCTTGGCAGCGGCGGCCTTCTTCTTCAACGCACGAGCGCGAGTGGCCAGCGAGTTCTGGTTGATGAACTTCTCGAGGACGAACTTCGGGATGAGGCGGAAGTAGAGGGTGCACTCGAGTTCGTGCGAGAGGTAGCCGGTGGTCTCCGCGAGGTGGCCGATCGTCTTGACGGCCGAGCGGGCGAACTGCGTCGCGTTCGGCACCAACCACGAGGTGCGGCGCACTTTGGACATCGAAGTGGCGACGAGCATCGGGCAGACCGTCTGGATCACGATGTTCGTGTGCGCATACTCCTTGCGCAGAATCTCCGAGAGGTAGTTCACGTATTGCTGCAAACGAACGGATATTCATTTCCTTCCATCCTCGCACTCACCTTGGTGGCCGAGTAGATCGCCCAGAAGGCCATCGGGTGGTAGGCGGCGGACGAGGAGACGTTCACGATCACGCCCTTGTTCCGCTCGACCATCTGCTTGAGGACGGCGGACGAGAGGACGGTCACGGGCAGCGTGTTGATGACCGTCACGTTGGCGATGCGCTGCAGGCCGCCGTCCAGCCGGTCCAGCCGCTCGGGGTACTCGTACGAGAGGCCGACGTTGTTCACTGCAAACGAACAGAATGGACGGGAATGGACGGGAATGGACGGAAGGAACGAACCCAACACTCCGATCTCGTACTTCTCCAGCTCGCCCAGCAGGCGGCCCTCGTACTCGGCGAGGTTCGGGTTGGAGAAGTCAAAGGCGATCGTGCGGATCTCCACCGAGTGCTTCTGCTTGATCTCCTCGGCGGTGGCGTCGAGTTTGGACTGCGTGCGGGAGATGAGCAGAAGGTCGAAGCCCTGGCGCGCCAACTCGAACGCGTACGCCTTCCCGATCCCGTCCGTGGAGCCCGTCACGACTGCAAACAAGAGAAATTAGTGGGAGGATTGAAGCGAGTGCACGAACCGGCCCACTTGGCTCCGGCCAGCGACTTGAGGTTCTTCGGGGCGGCCAGCAGGTACGGGAAGAGGACGTTGTAGAGCGCGTGCACCAGTTTGTACAGCCCGTATACAAACGCGATCGTCCCGATCGTCTGCAACGTGCCTTCGAGCGCCATTTCGTCCGAATTTGAGGTCCGGTGGGGGTGGAGGCTGTAACCAGAGAGGATTGGAGGAAATCAGCGGAAGAAATTGCCCGATCGATCACGAAAACCGAATGGAAACTCCAAACAACAACCGCGATTAAAAAGAAACTTGAAGGAGGAAGTTGCACGTCCAACCACACGCGATTCGCCTCGGATTTACGGCCGTCCGTTGTAAATCGAGCGCGGAGTCCACTTCGTACGTTCCGCGAGGAGAAGATCGACTGTTTATGGTCGAGAAATCTGCGGGCAGATAAGAGCGGGCGGGAGTGCGAACAACAAGCAACCGAAGGGCGAAAGTGGTGCCACAAGTCCGCCGGTCGACCGCCTCTCCGCATCGTCCGACCGCCCGCCCGCTCTCGCCATCGGCCGTCAATCAACGGCGGGAGTTGACCGTTGAACCTAGCGGGGAACAAGGGGAACTGATTGCAAACGAGGAGGAACGGAACGATCATAAAACGCGCACTCTCCCGCCGGCTCCAAGCGGCCGGCCGTCAGCGAACGATCACCGCCGACGGTCCGCTCCGTCCTTCGCTCTCGCCCGCCCGCTCGCACTCACCCGCCGTTCACATGAAAAGCCCGCCGTCTTCTGCCTAAAGCGGGCAGTTTCGCGAAAGGAAGAAGATTCTCGCAAGGCGGAAGGCGGAAGAACGAGGAAGCGGGCGGAATCGAGGGAATTGTTGCGATAAAACAAAGCGGAAAGCGAGAATTTTGGCTCGAAATCAAAGGAATTTCTTCCGCCTTCCGATCGAACCCACGTGTTTGTTGGAGTGGTCGTAAATTCGGGACTTTTGACTCACGAACCTCATCGGAAACGAGCAGAATCCAATCGACGGCCCTAAAAGCAGAACGGCGAGCGAATTTTACGGCCTTTCGCCCAGGAATCAACGTCCTCCACGTTTGATTGCTCCACGATCTTCCGCATTCTTCCCCAAAAGGAAACAAACAAGCGAAGATGGAGGAGGCGAGCGTCAGTCGACGAAAAAACCGGCGTTTTGATGGCGGAAGCCGCGAGATCGCCGCTTGCTGGCGCCAAGCCGGCGGAGATTTTCCACTCGAAATCGTCGACCGGCAGGCTGCGAGACGGCAACAGGTGAGTGAAAGCCGGTGGGCATCTACGAAAGCTTTCAGCAAAGAGCAAAGAATTACCGGCATGCTTCTACCAATCGTTCATCTCTTTTGACTCAACGGTTCCTCGATTATTCGCCGTTTATTTCTTAAAACTATCGACTTATGTACACGTGCAAAACAAAGTGGGAGATATTTGGCGTCGATTCATTCGTTTCCCACAATTACGAGAAGGGGGAGAGGGCGGCGACTAACTACGACTACAACAAACCGACGGGAAATTCGTGTTGTTCTTTAAAACGATTCGATTCCACGGACTACCAGCTTGTCGGGACACGTGCAAGCCGGACAACAACGACGGGGAATAATTTAGACGAACGATTGCCGTGTGAACACAATAAACGAGCGGTGTGGAAGGAACGGAAGATATCTTGTTTACTTCGAAAGGTCGATTGAAATGAGTGCGAAATGGGGGCCAATAGAGAGGAAATGTACACAAAGAAGACACACGAGAGCGTCCGCTCACTCCGGCTTGCTGGTCTTCGGCGACGCGTTGGCGAGCGTGTGCTCGAGCGTCCGCTCCGGCCACACCGCCTGCTGGGGATCGTGGGCGAAGCCGAGGATCTCGCAGATGTGGCGGGGGAGCTTGTCCTGGACGGCGGCCAGCTGGTGGAAGATCGCCTCGGCGTCGCGGAGGACCGTCTGGAGGTCCATCTTCATCGACAGGTTGTTCACGTGCTTGAGGATTTCCGTCAGGCCGAAGTTGTTCACACTGAAAGTAGCGGGCAGTCATTCGACGAATCCACTCGACCATCGACGGCTCACATGATCATGTTGACCTCGCCGTCGAGGATCGCGGCGCACATCAGCAGCAAGAAGTTCTGGCAGGGGATGTCCGTGAAGAGGACCTCCCACAGGTAGACGATCTGCTCGAACGAGAACTCCCGCTTGAAGTTCACGAGGATCCAGCGGAAGCAGAAGTACATGTGATCCGAGTCGTGGCCCTCTGCAATCCCTTTTGAATTGAACGACGAAAGGCGGTCGAAGAGAACGAACCCAAGTAGTTGACGAGGCGGGGATTGATGATCTCCAGCAGGCTCTTCAGGTTGGCCAGCTGCTTCTTGATGGCCTTCTGGTCCATCTCGAAGTTCGAGTGGACGCGCTTCATGAGGCCCACAAAAGACCAGAACGCGTTCACCTCGTCGTCCATGATGACCATCAGCGGCGCCAGGAAGTCGGACATTCCCTGCACGTAGCCGAGGTCGAAGTCGTACCTGAACGCACGATTGCATTGCTTCCATTCAATCGATGGATTGCCACTCACATGCAGTAGGTCATGAGGATGTCGCGCATGAGGTCGAGGTTGGCGTCGTTGCGGAAGTACACGTGTGAGCGGTCCGTTCGGGTCACGTCCTTGTCTGCAAGCAGCCGAAGAGTGGAAGCATGAAAGAAGGGAGGAAACAAACCGATCAACGCGCGCCTGTCGCGGAAGTCGGCGAATCGCGACTCCTGATCGCTGCTGAACGTCATCCACTGGAGTTTCATGCGGTAGTAGTCGTCGGCTAGTTGCTTTCGCTTCTGCAATGCGACAGAGCATCAATTAAAGGACAGATGCGATCATGAAGGGACTCACGAGTTCGTTCTCTTCGGCCGTCTTCTCCCAATCAAAGAAGCCGAGCAGGTACTTCCACACGAGCGGGCGGAGGTGTTTGTCGATGCCGCCGCGGAAGATCAGCGATTTGAGGGCTGCAACGGTCGTATGAAGCGAATAATCAATTGGATTGGGGCCACTCACCGTGCACCTCGACGATCCGACCGCCCTCGCCGCGGTGCTCGTTCCAAACTTCTTCACTGACCGGCGAGTCGCGGACGAGGATCTTCGGACGTTCGGGCAGGTCCACGCAGTAGAAGTGCTCGAAGCCGGCCTCGCTGTGCGAACTGCAACGAACGAAATGAACGAAGTGGTGGGCGGAACGAACCGGAATTTGTTGACCGTCTCGCGCTCCTTCTCCTGCTGCGCCGAGTCCACGGGGTCGAGCATGTGGATGGCGCGGATTTGGTTCTCGTTGACCACCGCTTTCGGGTCCAGCAGCGGCGCCATGAACTCGGTGACCTTGCATATCATCGTCATCGACGTGCGGTACGGGTTGGACATGAAACGCTGCAACCGAGGCGATCATAAGAGGAATGGGAGGGAGGAACGAACCGGAATGATGTCCGAATTCAAGTCCAACATGCCGACGGACTTCTCCAGCAGGTCCTCACGCGGATCGACCACCACGACGAGGTTCCGTTCTTTGGAGCTACGGGAAAGCGTGATGTACCTGCAAGCAGCGAGGGGAACTCAAGGAACAATCCAATCAACCGCTCACTTCTGCAAGTGAGTGACGAAACTCGTGTAGCCGCCGCCCTGAAAGTGCAGGACGTGCGAGACGCTGCCGTCCTTGCAGATGAACTTGACGGAGGCGATCCCGTTGGTGGGGTCCTCGAACGTGAAGGAGCGCAAGTATTTCAGGTCAGTGGAGAAGACGAGGGCGTTGTAGGACATTCCGATGGCCTTCGAAGGCGACGGCGGCGCTTCCTGGCCGCCCGCCTTGCCCGACTCGCCCTCCAGCACCCACGAGTCGATCTCCTCGTCTGTGGTGTTGTTCGTAGCCGAGGAGTTGGGCGAGATGTCCGCCGGCTTCCACTCCACGTACACGCCGTCCGCCTGAACAAGAAGGAGAATTCAAGCAAAGACAAGGGGACGAACCTTCTCGACGATCGAAAGCACGCCGTTCAGTTTGTTCTTGGCGCCCGTGTTCGGGTTCACGACGTCCGCGTACACTTCGCACGCGATGAACGTGGTCTAAACACGAGGAATAACGGGATGCTTGGTGGACGAACGAACCTCATCGCGAGAAACGAAGGGATCCGTTTCTTGGCTCCGTTGGCCGCTCATTTTGGCCTGCAGCTGGCTGTGGACGTCAAAGTGCGCCAGTTTGCTGTGGATCGTCGACTTCCTTCCTGAAACGAGTGGGAGGGAATGCACGAATGTGCGGAAACGATCGCAGGGGATCAACGCTGAAGAAATCGACGGGAATTCGAAGCGAAAAGAAAACCGGGCGGCCGCTCGCCGAATTTCGCAACGTCGCGTGCGCCTCCTCGCCGCGTCACGGATCGAAGCTCAAAGAGCAGCGGGAGCGGGACGGGGGAAAGCGGATGTTTTCGTGGACTCGATTATTCCCGTTTGCAGCCAGCAGATCGAATGCGAAGACGGGAACTCGGGGGATTCTTCCGAGGGTGGAATCTGGGGCCAAATGATAGAACGGAACGAAAGGACGAGCAATGCTCTAGCTGTTGACCCGAGAAAAGGACCCAATAATTAAGGACGCTCTCCTCGTACTCCAACTTTTCGATGCTTCTTTCGTCAACAACGAGGAAGAACAGGGAAGAGTGATGAATCAGCAGAACGGACGACGGCGGAGTGTTCCCATCGACCGACAACAAACCAGATGGTTTCGGAAGGTGGGCGAGCGGAGCGGGGCGAGCGGGACGGCCGGCCGAGCGGCGTGCGCATCGGTTTCGGCCGTCTTTCGCAAATTCCGCCGGACGCACATCGATTTTCGCCCCTCTCGACCCGCCCGCCGTCCGCTTGCTGCACGTGGACGAGCGGCCGGTGGAGGAGCGAGCGGAACGGCGAGAAGCAGCCGAAGAGCACGCGCGTCGTGTCAAGTCTTCCTCGATGGTCAACAGTTCTCTCCGTTCTGTTGACGTTGTTTACCGTACGTGTCATTGAAATTCGCGTCAATTGCGGTCGCTAACTTGACTGTTGAAATGAACGGCAGTAATCAGAGCACCAGTCGGCTCCAACACGGAAGAATCAATCAATTGCGACGTGGAACTCACAAACAGAAACCGTCGATTTTGTGATCCTCGCTTACAATCCTTTTACTAGCCTTTATTCCTTATCCGAATTCAGTCCGGTTATTCAGTTAAAGCTAAAGAAGCATCAGTACGTACTACGTAGTCATGAAGAAGTCATGCATAAAAGCTTAAAGCAATAGGGCAGATCAATGTTAAAAAGGAGAATCAGAAATGGAATAACTTAACGCGGAAAGCATGCCATTAGGTGAACAAGCCAAGCAGAATGCAAACGCCGTCTTGGACAAGCGAACAAGCGGGCACGGGTTCGCTCCAATCGGGCCATGGGATCACGCCTTTGCGCGTCCACTGGAGATGCTCGAGCCCCTGGTCGCGAGACACGTTTTGCCATTGGACCTAAAAAAGCTACAGAATTCCAAAAGACGGCAGACGACGAACGATGTCAGCGATCCGTACTCGCAGCTCGTCTCCTCTCGCTCGAAAGCCGGCTTCTCGCATCGCCGCAGCAAAGTCCTTTGCTCTCTGCACGGTTTTGTCCACTTGCTCGAGGTCTTTCGGTTCCTATGAAGAGCAACAATTAGACGAGACGCCAGTTGTTTCGCTTACGTTAAGGAGCACCGTTCATTGGATGTAAAAGACGAGTCGGAAGTGCTCGTTGACGGACCGCAAACGGCGGAGAAGCAAATGAAGGTTGTCGTCGATCACGCACTGCGTTCGAACGTGCAGCTCTTGAAGGTGTTCGTTCCGCTCGAACCGTCCGCATTCGTGCAACGGACGTCTGAAAGCGTCCGGCTTGAAGTGGAGCTCGATCCGTCGGCTCTTCAGGCGTAAGACGTCCGCAATGTCTGAACGAAGAGGGAATTCTGTCGTGTGCTCGACCACTTACACACGTTCAGCTTCGTTTCCTCCAGCTCTCCGTCCAAAGTAAACATGTTGAATTCGTTGAACTCGACCAATTCGAGAGGATCCGACCGCTTTCGGAACAGAGTAGCCGTGCGGAAATCGCGCGTCTTCAAGTGCGTCACGCAGTTCGGCAGCGACTCGACGATCAGGTCGGCGTGCGGGTGCTCGAGGCCCCAAACGGTCATTTGGATCGACGACCAACGACGGGAGGGCTCAAGGACGACAAATGTAATAGAAACAAGCAAGCAGGAGCCTACCGCGCAACGTGGAAGCGACCCGCATCCAATCGATCAACACGGGCAGGTCCAACTCGGACGAGTCGAAGAAGGTCTCGATTGTGGTCAACTCCTGAGCAAGACGGAGAAGAGTGGCCGTGCCGCTTGTGGTTGTGGCGAAGAGGACGGGGTTTGGGTCGAATTTGTACGTGACCGTCGCGCCGTCCTGCACCGCAATTTTCACCGCTCCGAAGTCGTCCGCATTGCAGAACGAGCGCAGGAACGAGCGGTTGACGAGCAGCGCGCGGGCCGGCGGAAGAAGCTCCTCGTCGAGGTCGTCTTCGTCCTCCTCTGCCCATTCGTACTCCGTGCCAATGAAGAATTGAAGCCACAATCGGCCTTTGGGTGGCAAACGGGGCGGTCTGCGGGCGGCCGTTTGGACGAGCGGCGTTCTTCAATTTCCAGCTCCTCTTCGTCGACATCAAGCTGTCGAGCAGGTGGTTCTTCTGCAGCGCGAGACTGCTCAACATCCGGTGGTCCCTCGCCAATGCGGGGCTTTTTCGGATCAGAAGCCATTTTGCCTGGAATGCGCAAGAATAAGGAAGGCTTCTGCTTCTAGACGGATTCAGGACAAACTAGCGGCTTTCGGACCGCTCATGGAAGTAGAAAAAATCGGGAAAGCAGAAAGGTCCGCGGATTGACGAAAATCAAGGTCAAAGCACCCGCATGGAAAGGCTTGAGCGGGCATTGCACTCGTGACTCGTGAGCGCTCTGCGGGAGTGAGAGCGGTAAGAAGCCAAGCGTGCGCTCTCTTGCTGCTTTTTCTCTGCAAAAGGCGGACACAAAGCCGATTCTTCAGTACAGGCCGTGCCTCACGCGCTCCGCCGGGCCCACCCTTGAAGCTGCCCATTCAATCCAACAAATCAACAGGTTCTGGAACATCCACCTCTACCGCCCTTCCCTTGAACATGGGGCGACTTCGCTCTTGTTCTACCGAACATCCAACCATCTGCCGAGTTCGTCACCCGTCGACCCAAAAATCCGCCCCGCCAAACCACTCGACCTCCGCCGGCTTCTCCACTCCCTCGTCCCTCCACCTGCTCGCCCCTTCACTCCCGCGATCGTCCAGTACACCTGCCCGAACAGCCGATCATTTTCTCTACCTCTCGCCTGTGCTGGCTCGCCGACGATTCCCGAACTCACGGACCTGATCTCCACTCGACTTGCTGCTCGACTGCGAATTCAACCGCATCGGACGCCCACTCAACCACCGACTGACTTTTTCCTCGCATCCTGCTGCTTTCCACCTTTCTATCCGCAATCACCCGCCTATCAACCCGTCAAAAACCCCAGAAATCGGCCCGCTCCATGACGGCATCACAATCACCTTTTCATTACTCGCCCGCCCACGCGTTCACACCTCCCCGCTCTCGTTTGACCGTTAAGGTTACTCATTTATTCAGTCGGTGGGAAGAAACAAGCCATAATTATGTAGTCAACAACAAGTGATGCGAACAACTGAATAGTTTAGGGCGAGGGAGAGAGGGAAGGGGGCGCTTCGATCGAGATCTGCAGCGACGGGCGGGCGACGAGCGGGCGGCTTCTTGCGGCCAAGAATTTCCGGTCGACGGCGAGGAGAAGCGGGGGAACAAACGGAAGGGCGGGAGGGGGGAAGCAATCGATCGTTGTCTACACGCATTCCGGACGGCCAAAAGCAGAAACAATGAAGAAGAACCATTGGACAAGAAGGTGGATGGAAGTGGAAGAAAGTCGTGAGTGCTCGATGCGATCAGTACGCCTTCCGGGCCAGCCCCTTGCCCTCGTTCTCGTACTGCGCCTTCGTGATGACGATCTTGCGGAAGGTGTCCAGCGTCGCGAGGATCGAGCCGCCCGTCCACGTGCAGCTGAGGAGGTCGGCCGGCGCGGAGATTTTGATCTTCAGCTCCTGCGGCTGGAGCGCCTTCTTCATCTGCAAACAACCACGATGCGCTCAACGGAAGACGGAAGGAAGAGAACGAACGTCCTGGAGCACGCGCTCGCCGAAGCCGGGGAACATCGTGGTGCCGCCGCTCAGCAGAACGTTCGCGCACAGCTCTTTGCGCAGCTCGAAGTCGGACTCTCGGATGGCGTTCACGATGCACTGCGAAACGCCCGCGTACTCGCAGCCGATGAGGTCGGGGCGGAAGAGCGCTTCGGGCGCCTGATGGTGCGCGGCGCCGATTTTGATCGTCGAGCCGTCCGGCATCACGTACGATTTGAGCTGCAAACCACGATGAATCAACGGGAATGCGCGGAGAACTCACTTCTTTGTCGTCCTTGGCCGAGTGGACGCCCGAGGAGACCACGCAGACCTTCTCCTTGATGTCGCGCACGATCTCCAGCTCCGAAGTGCGGTGGAAAATGTGGCCCTCTTTGCGCAGCAGAATGTTCAGGTAGTTGGTCACGTCGCGGCCGGCCACGTCGATTCGTTGGATTCTGTGAGCGAAGAAGGAGGTGAGTGGGAAGAACGAAGCGGGAAACGAACGCCGGCTCGATGGCGAATCCCTCGTAGACGGGAACGCAGTGCGAGACGCCGTCGCCCGCGTCCAGCACGACGCCGGTGGTCCGGCCGGCGGCGTAGAGGCTCAAGACCGCTTGCATTTGGACGTGGATGGCGGGAACGTTGAACGTCTCGAAGAAGATCTCCATCGCCTTCTCCCGATTCGAAGTGGGGTTGAGCGGCGCTTCGGAGAGCAGGACGGGATGCTCGGAGGATTTGCACTGAACGAGGGCTCGAATAAAGAAGATCGCGATGGAACGAACGTTCAACTGCTCCGGACTGTACGCGTACTCCCAAATCTGCCGCATGTCCGTCCAGTTCGTCACGATCCCGTGCTTCATCGGGTACGCGAGGCTCAGAATGCCGCGGTACTTTTGGGCTTCGTTTCCTGAACGAACACAAACGAATCAAAACGACGAAGACGGGGGAACTCACCGACGTACGAGTCCCGAACGAGCGTGCTCGCCATCACGCGCGTGTACTTCGGCCGGCCCACGTAGTTCGGGAACACGACGCGCGGCTTCTCCTCGCCCGCAAAGCCGGCCTTGATCGACCCCGAGCCGTTGTCGATGACCACGGGCTGGTTCGGAATTTCCATCCTCGGATGTTGTTGGGGAGCACCTGAAAACGGCAAAAAGGGGATTTGAGGTAAAGCGACAACACGGGATTATTTCCCGTGTCTCCCACAAGCATAAACGGCAAATGGACAAGTAAATTCGGTCCAATCGTGTCCAGCAAACGAATCGAAGTGAGTCACTCGAAATTGGAAGCGGAAATCCAATTACGACGATAAAAATCACTCCATTTGCGTGAGGATCGGGACGAAACTGCAGGGCGTCGTGTCTACTGCATGGGTCCATCATAACCGAATTGCGAAACCGAAGGAAGCGCATAAAAGTGGACGGCGAAGCGGAAGCCGCAAGTTGAAACCCGAACCGTCCGTTTGGGGACCGGCGTTCGTTGCGGACAGTGCGAGGGACACTCCGCTTTCGCACCGCAAACCGTTGGCTTCCCCGTTGGGGCACTCTGCTCTCGTTGACTCGAGCCCTCCGTTCCTGTCCGCTTCGCTTCGGACTTCCGCCGCACGCCGCCCAGTTGATCCGAACGGCTCGTGGCCGTCGGCCAGGCGCCGTTTCGCGTGTTTCCGTCCCAAATTCCCGCGATTTCACTCGAATTTCGCCGATTCTCTCGTTTTCTTGCAGGTTCCGCCGGAAATCAAAACGTGGGCCGGGCAGTGAATGCGGCAGCGAGAATGAGCTCCGCCGATCCGAATTTAGCGGCCGTCGCCGTCACGGCCACCCACACGCCGCTTCATCCGGTGGACACTCGTGTGCAGAACGCTCGCGTCAACGAGCCCGTCCCGAGCTGGCAGGTTCTCGCGCTTCGAGTGAGTTCTCCGCAATTCTTTGCTGAATTTCGTTTCGTTCCGTAGGGCACGATCGTCGGAGCGGGAGTCCTCGGCGTCGCGTTAGTGATTCGCAACTCGAAGCTGGTGAGTTCCCCGCTTTTCCTCTCTATTGCTCCGCTTGTGCGTTCAGTTCTCTCGCCTGCGACACGTGAAGGAGATCCCCGAGACGTTCATCCGCAAAGAAGTCCAACTGAAGGGCGTCATTCGGGCGCTGGAGCCGAACGGCGTGATCAAAGTGGAGCACGAGCCGATCATCGGCCTCCCGTCCATCTTCCGTCCCAAGAAGCGAGCGGTACGTTTGAGGATTGGGTCGATTAGGGACGAGAACGTCAGAGCTTCCTTCCACTTATTTTTCTTCTCCTCCACGATCAAACAAAAGCTTCAACTATTCGTTCGCTTTCAGGTCGACCTCCTCCGCATCCGCCTGGCGGGCGTGAACGTCTCGAAGGCAGGCGTCGAATACCTGGCGAAGGACCTCAAGCTCAAGGACCGCAAGATCTTCTTCCACGTGGTCAAACCGACGGCCGGCGACTCGGACACCGTCGATGCGGACGTCACCGTCAAGAAGGCAACTCTTTCCTCCCTCCAATTGTTTATTCTTTCTACTCGCTTCAGAGCCTGGTCGGGGCCACGAACCTGAACGTCGACCTCATCCGCAAGGGATTCGCCCGCGTGCACACGCTGGACGACCAGGCACACTACAAATCGCTGCAAGACAACGCCGCCTACTCGCGCCTCGTCCACCGGCTGCTCACCAGCGAGAAGGTCGCGGAGAAGCGCGCCATCGGCGTCTGGGAGCAAAACACGTGGGTCGAGCAGCTCCAGTCGTACCCGACGGCTCTCGGACAGATGGCGCGGAGTTCGGCGATCACCAAGTTCTTCGTGAGTTCCATTTTGATTTGGGGGTTGCTCCTGACTGTTTTGGACCGAAATCCCCGCTCTCTTTTGCTCCAAAATTCCGCAAGAGTGCACGTGGCGATCGCGTGTTCTCGAGCGATTAGTCTGCGGTCCAATAAACACAAGCACCCACCTCAATCGTCTGCTTTCAGTTTCTCCTCGGCCGCATCGTCTACGACCTGAGCGTGCTGGTCGTTGAGGTCGCCCGGCAGGTGTACTTCTTCGGGCAGGCGACCGGCAACTTCGCGCTGGCCGGCTACCGAGCGTTCGGACGGCGCGTCGACCAACTCACCCACTTCTACGACCGACAACGCGTCCGATTCCAACGCAAGACGCTGCCCGCCGCCCCGAAAAAGGAATGAGCACGTGGCCGTCTTTGTTTCGATTAGGTTCTCCTCCCACCGTTGCTCCTCGCCCACCGTTGGTGTGAGCGTTCTTTTCGTCTGCTTTTAGTCGCTGATCGATTGCTGGAATAAACCTATTGCTCTCTGCGCGGAACACGCGCACCTTCGGTGTTGTTATCGTGTTCTTTCCACTTTCGTCCTTCCAATCAGCAGTCCGAAGAGAACTGCGTTCGTCAACTATCTTGTGATCGTCCACTTTCCTTTCGTCGTTTAGGCGGTGCGGAGAAGGAGGGACTCTTCAGCAGAAGGCTCTCAATCATTCGGTTTGTTCTCCGTTTCGTTCGGAAGAAAGTCGTTTCCGCTCGCTCGTGGACGTAAATCAAAACTCCGTGCGGGTGTTTTCGTCCGCAAACACGCGTGCACGTGGGTTCGTCCCCCTTTCGTCCTGCCCGTTGACCGAAGCGGTCAGCATTTCCGCCCTTCCACGAGCGAGCGGGCGGCTTGATAAGCGGGCGGAAGGAAGGAAAGGAGATTTCGATGAAACTCTTCCGATTCCTCCGCTTTATTTCCAACGTCTTCTTCCTTCCGTTGCGAGTTGTGATCGCTTTCCGTTTCATTACGAACTGTTGGATTCGGCTCGTTCTTGCAGACGAGCGGATCCCTCGGCTCAATCCACTTCTTTTGTTTAATTAGGTAGCTGATTGCGAACGCTGCGGATTAACGGCCGGAAACTCGTGACTGCTGCCCCACAGACGACGTCTTCCGTCGATTATATCGTGTAATCTCCGCACGACAATCACTTGCACCCGCTTTGTTCCGTCCATCTCCAAGCTTCACCGAACTTCCGCTGGAGCTCGGTGCTTGTCGCCTCGTGCCCGGCGGCTAATCCAGCGGTTTCTCGCGGCAGTCTGCCGGCTGGTCGGTCGGACGGTTATTGTCCCTCCCTTCCCTCTGCTCCTTCTGCCTGCTGCTTCAAGTGACCGCGGGCAATCCACCTCCCGATTATCCGCCGTCTCATCTCCGTCTTTTGTATGCGGGCGACGCGCGGATTAACGAGCAGCCAGCCGGTCGATTGAGCAGAAGGAAGAGGTGGGCAGCAGGAGGAAGGAAGAAGTAATTTCCGCGAACACACCCCCCTCGACTCGACTCGACGCAATTAGCGAGCGAGCGAGTGGACGACCACAGGAGGCGGCGATTCCACGAACCAAACGGGCATGAGAGCTCACTCGATTGTTTTGGTGGGAACCTTTCGTAATCTTCGTGTTGGTTGGGAACCACCGCCTTTCCCAGTGCTTCCGTGTGCCGCTCGTCGCCCGCAACCGAGTGGTCACTCCTTCCTCACGCACACAACGAGCGGTTTTAATCAAACCTCCGTTCCTTCCCGCCTGCCGTTTGCTCGCTTTGCTCGCTGCTCGTGTGCTCATAATGAGTTTCTCCTGGCCGTCTTGTGTTGTCGAATTCGTTGTGGAGTTCGCCGAGGAGTTTGTCAGAAATTCGTCATTTCCTTGGAGGTTTGCAGACGAATTCGCGGCGTCTTTCGGTTTGCAATTGGAAGCCGCCCGCCCGCCTGCAGACGGCCGACCGCGCGCCCAAATTGCAACCCGCTGGGGAATTCGGCGAGCGGTTCGGACAAGAAACTCGCCCGGCCGTCGTCTTCCCGCTTGGCCTCGGCTCGCCCTTTGCACTTGAATCCAATGACTTCCGCTTGCTGCTTGCGGGAGATGGACCTTCGGTTAGGCGGCCGAACGGAAGGAGTGGGACGAGGGTGGGGGACTGCTGATCGCTATCGCTTTAGAGTGGCGCTTGGGTTCCGCTTTGTGGTCGCCATTCTTTTGAAGGCGGGCTGAGGTTGAATGTGAGCCGACAAAAGCCGTGCTTTCGCCGCCCTACGGTTCCCGTTCCACCGCTAGAACTGCGTTCCAACACCTGCATTTCATTCGTCCAATTGTCTCTTCGATTCCATTAAGGCTGTGAGTAAGCGGAGCAATCGAGCTCGTTGACCTTTGAACCGCCAACTAAAAACATGACGCCACTCGAAGCGGCCGGAAGTCGGCAGGAAAGACGGCCGGCGGGGAAGTTTCTTGACATCCGGTGGCCGGGCGCCGTCTAATGAATCCGCGGAATTCAACCGTTTTCTTTCCGCGTTCCCCGTGCGATCGATGGTCAGCGGAGGGCTCGTCGACGGTCGGTTGGGCCCTTCGTTGCAACGACGTCCTGGTAGCGGCCGGCGCTGGTTTTTCATTCGCAACCCTTCCGCCCACCCACTCGTCGTCGACCTTTGGCTTTTGGCACCGCGCCGCTGCGCGAATCAATTTGGGCCGATGGTTTTGTTCCACTTTGCACTGCAGCAGCAGGAGCAAATTGCTCGTAAATTGGAAAGCGGCCGCGCCGGAAGTGGACGGTCAACGAAACGACGCCGCTTTTGCTTTGAATTGTTCCGTACGAATCCAAAACATGCCCCCGCGCGATCGTCTGCGCCGAGTTCGTCGTGCGCGCGGCGTGGACTCTGCGGCGATTCGTTCGCGACACGCTCTCGTTCTCCGTCCACTCGCCCCAATTCGTGGAACAAACGGGCGCAACGGAAAGCGACACAAAAACGCGCGCCGCGATTATGAGCGATCGGCGTTTTTGTTCGTGGATCCCGCACGGCGTTTCTTTTCGCGCGTTTCATCGACGCCGACCTTTGGGTTCGACGACGGCGTGCGGGCGCGAGTGCACGGAGTTCGCCGCCAATCACTTCCTTCTTCTTTTTGTAATCTGCGCAGTGTTTCGGCGCAAATGTTGTCGTCTTTTTCGATTAGCGCCCGTTTTCTTCCGCTTCCCGCTCGCCGCTCATAACCGCCGCGCTCGATTGTCGGCGCCGACAAGCGAATGTTTTTTGATGAAAATCGACGAGATTTCCGCCCGCCCTCCTTCGTGTCTCGCGTTGACCCCCGCGCTCGGCGTCGGCGCTCGATTTGCCGTCGCGGATTAGGCGGATGAAGGCGGCGATGGAGGTGGCGGAAGAAAACGGAAGGCGCAAATCAAAAACAAACGTCTTCTGACGCCTGTTTTGTGGTCGTTTCAATTTGTTCTCGATGGTCTCGCGATGAGTCATTTCCGCCTGCTCATCTCTCGTTATTGCGTTTGCCGATAATTGCGCGTTTTTTGCTCCACGCTTCTTCGCTGTCCGCCGGCTGTTTGACCGCCGCTCGACTTCCGGGCCGACGAGCGCGCAGATTCTTTTGCGGTTTGAAATGAAGAAGGGAAATGGACGAATTTCCGTTTGGAGCCGACGGCCATCGGACGCCGGAAGACGGTTGCGGTCGGAATCCAATCGACGTCATTCTTCGCGGCGAGCGTGCCCGACGGCCTCTTCTTTTTTCGGCCATTGTTCTTTTCGAGTGGATTTGTCGTAGACGATGACGGCACGCCTTTGCTCGGGGCTTGCTTCATCTTGGTTCTTGCTGATCGCTTGTTTCACGCTCCTATCCACAAGCGAAGTTCGAACTCGCTTGTCGCGTTCATCTCGTTTTTGTCAAACGTTTGGCGTCCGCGTTCATCTCGCGCCGCCTTTGTTTCGGAGCCAAACGCCGTCGAGAGGCCAAAGTTTTTGGACTGTCAGGGGAAAAGGAGAACAAGATGAAACGGCAGCGTGGACGAGGGGAGCGGCGGGATTCGGCAACAATCCTTCTTCTTCTTCTTTTGTACGAGAAAAGGGCAGTAGTTCTTTTTGCTGCAATCTTTTGAATTGTTATTCGTTCTTCCTTTCGTTCTTTTCGTTCGTGTCGAGCGTGTGCGTGGATCGCGAACGGAAGGCGTGGCGTGGACGCGATCACAAGAGCCTTCCATCGACTAATCGCCTGTTTGATTGCAGGGTTTTCAAGCCGGGCCTCGCGTTCCCCTCCGTTCGTCTTCTCGAAGGTCCACGCGCGGGAGACGTTCGCCGTCCATCGCCGTCTGGATTGCTCGCAGACGATCCGGCCAGGTACGCTTTTTCGAATTGGGATTTCATCGTTTCTGTTGCTTCGCGTGCTGTTCGCTTCTTCCGGGCGTCGAGTGAACCGCGAACTCTCGACTCGACTCGACTCGGCCGAGTGCTCTCCGCGTTTCCCACCGGACGCGGCCATTTGTTTTCCGTTGGAGGGCGCAAAGGCCACTTGTCTTCTGCCCGCTTTTCGTTTTGCCGTTGGGTTCGGCGGCGGTTCGAACGGGAATGCGCCGTCTTCATTTCCCGCTTTTCCTTCGACGTCACTCCACCCCCTCGACATCAAATGGCGAATCGATGGACGGAGGGCACTTGAAGCTTCTCATCAATTTTGAGCCGAAATCTCCGCGTCCTCTTGGCCACTCGAAGCGAAGCGAACGGCCGGGCGGACGGCCAATTCGTGACGTTTGTTGCCTTGCGGCCATCCGCCGCCGCCGCTTCCCGCCCGTTTATTAGGTCACTCGAACTCCTCTTCGTTCGCTTTACGATCTTCCATTCAACTGGGGACTCATGAACCCGCGGAGAGATGATCGATGGTCAGGAGGTGAGAAAACCCACCTGTCCGCCTCCCCATGGGACGGAAGGGCGGACAGGTGATCGTCGTCGTGAACTTGCGGCATGACGAGCGGACAAATGACTCCCGCTCGCCCGCCCTTTTGACCATTCGGCTCGCTCCTCGCTCCCCACTCGCCGGCTGGCTCGTGATTATGATGGGCTTTTGATTGGATTCGGGGAAGAAGACAGTCTTGTGGATTAGTCATCCGCTTTTCTTCCTTTTGGTTCATGGACTTTCGTTCTTCTCCTGCTGCTTTCTTCTACGACCTTTCCGCTCCGCTCCGTTCTTCTTTCTTTTGGGCGGCCTCCCGGACGACACGAGGCCGGCGGTTTGGACGGAAATCAAAACCGCCGGCCGTCGCCGCGTGATTCGTGACATCCGACCGCTCCGCTCCATTCGGCGAGGTCGTTTGGACGCGAACTGATGAGTTCGGCGGTCAACGAGCACTTGGACGAGGAACACACGGCCGTCTGTGCTTTGAAGGAGAAAGTACACGAGTGTTAAGGAGCTTTTGTACTCATCTCACCGCTTTTCTTCGAATCAGCTCATTCGAGTGCCGGAAATACCCGCTCGCCGCTGCAGACGTTCATTCGTCTGGGCGGATCAAACGAATGAGCAGAAGCGGGCGGACGGGACGGGGCGCCTAAAAGCTTCTTTTCGTCGCGCCGAACCTTTCGCTTCTTCCTTCCTTCCTTCCGCTTTCTTCTGCTTTTCGAGAGATTCGTAGTCGAATGGCTGCTCGTTGTGTTCATCCCGCTTGCACTCTTCTCGGCGGCTGCAATTCGATCACTCCGCAAACCGCCTGCTGGGATTGAGCGCGAATTGACTTCTTGCACTCCCTCCATCCTTTGCTCACTTGTTCGGCCGGTTTAATCCGAAGGCCGGCGGTCGGCTGACCTTTGTGAGAGTTCGCGTTTGTTTCGGCGGGGAAATTCGACCGAAAATGGCGGGAAATTCGATCGCCGTCCCACGGGGTCACGCGGGAGTTCCGCTTTCTTCTTTTGGTCCTCGAAGTCGCCGAGAAATAAGCGAACAGAACGGCGGGCGTTTGTTTATTTCATCATCTTGTTCCTTCTTGTCCGTTGCCTTCAGACATTCGCCGGTCATCGGCGGAAGCGACGAAAGCGGCCCAAATCAAAGCCGAACGGAGCGGAGGGGCGGCAACGGCGTTCGATTGCGATCGGCTTTGCTTTCGGCGAGCAAAGGCGGCGAGCGGAATGACCGCGAGCGCATCGGCGGTCGACCGAAAGCGGAAGTCGACCGTCGGCTTTTGTTTCTTGCCGACGAGACGGGCACGTGGACGAACTGTAAGGAATTCACTAGACAGTGTCCTCTTCCTCTCTTTGTTTCAAACTTCGTTGAACTCACTTGCTCCTTCGTTCGCTTTGTTCACGCCGCCGTCTTCTCCTGCACGTGACTCACCGGCGGTTCGGCCGTCGCGTTCCGCCCGCTCGGCCGGCCGCCGGTTAATCGCGTTTCCGTCGGCATGCGGGCCGCCAGGAGCGGGCGAACGCGGCGAACGGCCGACTTCTTCGCGGAGTTCAGCCGGCGGCGGCGGCGACAATTGGACCCGCCGACGGCAACAAACTTCTTCGTTCCGTTGGCCGTGACCTAATTGTGTTCCTCGCCCCGTTCATTCCCCTCGTTTCGGTCGTTTGGTTGCGAGAAGGTGGGAAGAGCGGGCGGCAGAAGGCGGAAGTCGTGTGAATACGCGGCTAATTCCTCAAGTGCTCAAGGGTTTGACCTCTAGAGCGCTAATGGAGCTCCTTGCAACTTCGCTTCGTTAGAGAGCGTTTGAGACAGCTCGATCGTGAATGTTTGGCCTCTGAAACGGTTGCTGAAACCTCACTTGCAACTTGTGTTCACCTCGAATGGAGCTGACATCTTCTGAAGCTGCCTGTTGTCATCTCGCGATCACGAGCGCTTCTTCTCTTCGAATCCCACTTGTGGCCGGCTGTCAAACACACGTGCCGCGCTCATTTCTTCGAACTTCTCCTCGCGGATTGTCAAGCACACTCATCTTCTTCGCGGGAAGCAGTTCGTTCGTGAAAGTGGGCTGCAGATTCGTCATTGCGGAACGGCACTCGAATTTTAATCGAAATTCGTGGGACTTTGAGCACGAGAAAACAAACTCCTTCACTCTGCGTCTTTCTTCTCTCGCACTCTTAAGGAAGTCCGGAGATGGGCGGCCGGCAACTTCTGGGGGTCCTTCTTTCGTCGGTGAAAACAAGCGGGTAATCCGAACGATCGCATTGAACCTCCAACGGCTCCTGTGTTGGTCGGCCATCTAATCCGTTCGTACTTTCTCGTTCCCATTGATCTTCCGTTTGTTGTGGAGATCCGTGATCTCTTCCAGGTCTCTTGAGGGTAGACACGAATGCTTTTTTTGTGTTCGAAGAAGCGGCTGCAAGTGGACGTTGGGGCGGAACTTCCGGCTTTTTGTTCGTTAGTTTGGCTAATTTCCCCTTTCTTTTCTTCCTACTGCCTTCGTTTCTTGTACTCGGGGATTGCATTTGCTCGCTATGTGGTCAGGTGGCCGTCGTGCCCGAATCCAATCGACCTTTTGAATGGAGGGAGTGGTCGTTGGCCTGCAGCTCGCCCGTAATCCACTTCTGCATTCGTCCGGTAATTCGATTAGTGCGTGTTCGCGTGAACTTTCCTCCGCTAATTCTCGTCCAGAACAAACGCGGAGGAGGGCGGGACGAATGGCCGACGGTTCGTGCGGACTAATTCGTTTGTTTTCAGGCGTCCGAATGGAATTCTGAGGATGTCGCCCGCAGGAACGCCCGCCGTCTTCGCCAAATCGGACCGTTCGCGGCGGTGACCTCCGTTCGAGTCGCCCACTTCTTTTCGTCTTCTCGCACCTCCCGCACTTCACGGCTTGCATCAAGCCGCCCACCCGCCCGCCGGTGATCTCCGACCTCCACCGCCGTTCGTCGTCGTCGAATTGCCGCAAATTCGTGCGCCTTTCGGCTGACTGACGAGCTCCATTCATCCGCAATTCACGGCCGCCCGCTGCACTTGGCAACAGACGTGTGCCGAGCGAACGAAATGGCCGATTCGTCCCCGCCGGCGCCGCTCGCCCCGTCGTCCGCCTCGGCTCCCGCACTCGAAACGACGCCCGTCGACTCGCCGCTCGGCCTCCAGCACTCCACTTCGGCCAACTCGGCCGCCTCGTCGCCGGTGGCCGCCGCGCACACGCCGCCTTCCCATCGGCATCACCACCCCGTCCTCAGCCGGCAGTTCACGCCCGAACGTCGTTTGAACGTCTTCAAGCCCTCCTTGCTGCACCTCTACGACGCCGTCGGTCACGACTACGCGCACTGCGGCTACGCCGACTCCACCACCTCCTCGTTGCTGTCCGAGAGCGGGAGTTTGAATCAGGTTGGTTTCTTTTCTTCCATTCAAATGTGGGACGAGCACACTCGCTTCTCGTACGTGCGCAACACTTAAGAGTTATGGGTGTTGATTGGGTGGGCTGTGGAAAGCAAGCACTTTATTACGGAATGTAATTGGCACTTGATGAAAGCCAGCATGGAAGTGGGATTGATTCGAGGCGAGCGGATTAACGAGACGATCGCGTGTTCACTCCGTACACGCACTACATCATCCTTCTTCTTCTGTCTATTTGAGGAAGTAGAGCAATAAGCTCGCCCTAGGAATGGCTGCAATCTGGGGTGTTTGTAGTCGTCTTGATGCTTCGCTTCATTCCTTCTTTTGAATGTCCGACTTGTTGGCTTCAACGCCGATAGATCGCCTTCACGTTGGGGTTTCCACGAATCGGCGGATTATCCTCGACGATTTTGGCCACCACTTCCTGCTTTTTCATTGGGCGTCCTCGTTTACAGTCGGCTGTCGGGAGAAATTGCTTGAACGAGCGAGAGGACACGTGGGATTTTCGTAACGAAGACGACTGAACGCTTGGATTGCCCGTTGCTCATTCTTCAGCCATCTTTCGACTTCTTCTTGTGGGCCAATTCGGGGTCTTCACGGGCGCTGGAGGGGATTAGCGATTGGTAGTACGAGGCAGCCGGCCGCTTCCCGTCCGACAAATCCGCGCCTGATTCGCTCCGTTTCGTCGAATCTTTCCGTTGACTCTTCCGTTCAATCGAAGAGTGCTTGGACGAACAACAGCTTGCGGCCCGAATCGGCTTCAAACTCGTCAACAAACCGGGTGTTGATCGGAACCGAAGGAAGCTGGGCGGAAGGCCGAACATCCGTTGGGTTCGTTCGTTGCGAAACGGAGCCGCCCGACCGTCTTTTGTTTCCGTTTTTGGACCAACCGGCCGGGATGGTCGCCCGTTTGTTCGCCGGGCGACGAACAAAGCCGCCCGGCCGTCCCGTTTGTGGACAATTGAATTCATTTCCCTTCTCGCTTCTTTCTGCCCTTCGCGCCCGGCCGTTCGGCTTCTGCTTTCGGGTGGCCGCTCTTCGTGGACCCACCGACCGGCGGCCGACCAAAAGCCAAAGACGGGCGGGCGGGCGGGCGGGTGTTTGCGGCCGGCTGATCAATCGTCTCGCCGGTTGATGGGAGCGATGAGTAAGCGGAGGCTCGCTGGAATTCTTTGTACTTTTACCTCTTTTCTCTTTTTCCCGCATTTGTCGCTTTGGCTTCCGGCAAGAAGTTTGTAGATGCCGCGTCTTCTTCTTTCTTATTCGCTTTGCTTTGTACCTTCTGCTCCACTTCAAATCGGTCGGCTACGATCGAAAAATACCGACAACAAATCCAATTCCATTCGAATTGAAGACGTGGTGTTCGAAACAACTCGTAGACGTCGATTGGATCCGTTTTTGGATCCAACAGTCGATTGAAGCACATGATTTCATTGTCGGTTCTCTGGTTACCACTTCATCTCTCCTTTACTCCGTTATTTACGGAGAACTCGTGGGAATTTGTGGGAACTACGGCCGTGGGATGGAACTCAATTGCTCGCCGCCTTTCTCGAACCGAATCGAACGAAACGGTTGTTGCAAATCGAGTGGTTAACGAGTGTACCGCTCGGCCGTCTGCCCATTTGTTTCTTGCGACACCCGGCCGACCGTTGGCGGCTCGGATGTCGGCCTCGTTATCTCGGCTGTTGCATTCGGCGCTCATTTTACGCTTCTTTGCATTCGGCCGCCGTCCACGCCGCTCGTTTGGATGCGTGCGGATTCCCACGCATCCCCTCATTGGTGGACGGCCGGCTAATTTTGGACGTCGGCTTCTGTTTTTGGAACTCGCCGCAGTTTGGAGGCAAACCAACGGAAGTCACCTCTTTCTCGTGTGTTTCTGGTGTACTTTTAACGGATTTCTCGTGTGTGTCCTATGGATTTTGGAGTGGAATGCCAGAAAGAACGTTTAATCTCGCCTGTGCGTAACTTTCCGGCTTGTCGTCGTCACAAACAAGCGGATTTGTGACGAGCGAGTGCCTTCCAGCGTTCTCTTTTGCTCTTTGGCCCAACGGCACGTGAGGAACGATTCGTGGTCGAGAAGACGTGAACACAAGCGGGAAGAAGAGGAATTGGCCGTGCTTTGTGGCCGCTTTCTGTTTGCAAACGGCGCCGAAATCATGCGAGTCGCCAGTAATCCCCTCGTTCTGCTCCACAGTCCGCTCTTCCGTTCTTGGGATCGTTCTGCACGAGTATTCTTGGATTTGTGTCCCTCGGCGCTCGTGATCTCACGGACAAAAGCAGTCGGTTTTTGGGATAAAGCCGCCTGTTTTCTCGATTCGAAGTGCTCGCTGCGGGATTCCTTCGTTTGCATTCCGCGTGTTCTCTTTGCTTGCTTCCCGACTGGCTGCAGATTTTGCCGCCGAATTCCGCGCCCTTCCACTTTCTTTGCTGGCCGCCGCCCAAAAGAAGCGGCGACTTCCGCTCGCGAGCGTACGAAATCGTCGGCTGTTTTGAAAGTGCACTTGAAGTGGCTTCTTGGTGCCGTCAATGAACCCACTGGAATGAACACGAATCCACGAATTCATTCTCGTTGTGTCCTTGATGTCATTCCCGAATGCCCGAAATTGTCCGTCAAATTGTCACTTCTTTCCGCCCATCTCGCCGGCTTTAATTAAGCCAGGAGATCGTCGATTGAAAGGTCAGTAGCCTCTCGTCGTGTTGAAGGACAACAAGGCGAGTTTTTTGGCTCCTTCCTTCCACGGAGAACAATCGACTTCTTCGCTCTTGCTCGCCGTTGCCAACGGAAGGCAGTGGGAATTAAAAAGGCGAGCGGAAATCGCGTCCGCGAACTTCCGTTTGAGTTGACGTTCTTGCCGGTCCGCCTCTCATTGTCCTTTCCGTGGAGACGTGGAAGAAAGGAGTTGAAAGGAACGAAAAAGAACGATAATGCAAGAAGTTTTTACTCGTTTCGCAGTTTGTGTCTAACTTTCTGTGTCCTTATCGCGGTGCTTGTCCCTTAGTCTTGCGTCTTTCGTCCACCTTCCTCATCGACCACGAACTTCTCTATCGTGCTGTCGGCAGGCTAGACGCCCGAATCCCAGTGGGTCTTCTTTTACGTCGAATTAGTCGAGCGACTCGTTGCGTAACAGAAGAGCGGGGTTTCCTTCGGTTGCCTTGTGATCTCCATTGTCCAGCCTCTCGCTTTGCTCACAAAGGTGCACTGTTGTCGTCAAAAGAGGATTGACATTTTGGATCAAAACTTCTGCCCTTCACGGCCGTCTAATCCACTCACTCACTCACTCACCGAGGACGTCAAAGCGGCCCGTCTGCTTGGTTGACCTGAAGATTAGGGGACGAGTCAACGCTTTGTGTCCGTCTTTGTGGATTGTCTTCCCGCTTTCTAATGAATGCAAGATCTTCCTCGTGGCCGTCTGGCGTGTCATTCGGCCGGCCCGCCGGCCGGCTGCCGCTCATCATCCGCTTGCTGGACGTCGCGCCGTCGTCCGCGGGTCGCTTGTTGGCGGCCGGCGGGGCTTCCGGGTCGGTTTTTATTGCATTCGAGGCGCGAAGCCGTCCGGCCGCATCAAATCCGATGCCTTCGGCTCCAATTTTCGCTTCGAATCGACTCGACTTGCGCGCGGTGCAAGGCAGAAGTCTTCAAAATTTTCGTTGTTCGTGTGGGTGTTGAGTTGCTCTGAGCAGTTGTGGTTCATTGGAATTCTTCTGGATCTGACGACCAGCTTCTTGGAAGTTCTCGTCAAACGGTGTCACTCCTCGTTCTTGACGGACGCCCGGTGGGAAAGTCACGTTCTTCCGCTCGCTTACCGCCTTCTCAAAAGACGAAAGGTCGAAAGACCCCGTTTGCTCGTCTTTGGTCCCCGGAAAGAAGCGGAGGTTCCCACGATCTCTCCATTGGTTTCGTTCGTTCTCTCGGATTCTTTGACCGCTGCAACATTCTTGCACTCTTGCACGGGCGGCGATCGCGTGCCGCCGGTCGAGCAGAACACAAAGCGACGGTTGCGGGCGAATTTCTGCCGCTGAAAGAAGTGCGAATTAGTCGGGGGATTTGCACAAGTCGAAAGGGCGTCTTTTCGCTCGTTGGGCGGCCATTAAAGCCGCTGGTTGGAGTCAATAAAATGGCCGCGGATTCCCGCTCGTTTACGACCGGCCGCCGTTCGTTGCGGTCGGCCGCGGAAATCCCGATTTGTCGCCTCCGTCTCGCTCGCCCGACTGAAAGCCGTCAGGACGGGCCGAATGGGGCGCGAGTAATCGAATTAAACTCGCCGCTTCGAAGTTTGCGGCGGCCCGAGGCAAAATCCGCACTTTTGGAGTCGGAAGGCTGAAGGTCGACTCTCGACCACGGCCACGAGCTTGGCTTGGCTTTTTTTGGTTTGAGTTGGTAAGATTTCACAACGATGGAGAGGTGTCAATTGGTGGCCATTCATTGAGTTGGTCCTCCACATGTCCGCAGTTCTCTGCTTACTCGATGGTCGTTGTGTTTTGAACACACGGCTTCCTGACTCACCGCTTCACGCACTCCTTCCACTGCTTTCTTTTGCAACAACGCATCGTTGCGAGCGGACGTCAAACGAGAAGCTTAACGCCGTGGGGTCGTTTGCCGTCAGCCGGCTCTCCTCTACGGCTTCTTGTCCGTCCTTCTCGTGCACATGAGTCAAGTGCGTACGTGGCTGAAAATAGCAACAATCCAATGGAAATCCGCACTGTTCTCCCGTCGGTAATCTCCTCGTTCTTTTGCGAAATGGACGGCTGTAATTACCGCTCTGCTCCTGAAATCCATCTACTAGCAGGCGACTTCTCACCTTTGGGATGGCCGCAATCATCCCTCGAAGGATGGAGGACGCCTCTCTCGGACGATAATTGTGCCAAAGGGCGGGGTTTGATCGTTGATTCACGGACTTCTGACAAAAGAAGCGGGACGTTAGTCACTTGCTTGCCCCCACTCGCTCAGCGGGATTCTCTTCCGTCCGCACGTCCTCGAATTGTCTTCCGTGCTCTTGGACTTTTGGCTTCTGATGACCTCATTGTCTGAAAGGTCGTCGGACCACGTGCACGTGCCGTCGACTCATTCGCTTGCTCGTGATCATCCTTCTTTCTTGTAGCTTTGGGTACTCGCCGATGCAATAATTCTCGCACTTGTTCTCCTCGATTGACGGGATGCCGCAAATGATTCGCAACTCGCGAATGCGCCGCCTGGCGTCCCACTTGTCGGTCATTCGGATTCTTCTCAATCCGCCCTCGCCGCCCTCCTCGGAGCCCGACTCGCCCGACCTGCCGATCTCGCCGCATCGCAATCGGCGGCGATCCGAAGAGCCGGCCGACGGCGAGAATTCGCGCGCCCACTCGCCGCCCACCTTCACGCTCGCCGCGTGCAGCGGAGGCGACGGAGGCGGCAAACAGGCCGGGCTGAGCGCCAACTGCTTCCTCCAAGTGCCCCGCTGCGATCCGATGCCCGAAGACATCCCCCGCTTGTGTTCGCCGCCGCCTCGTCGCTGCTCCAACTCGTCGGCCTACTCGGAGCAGTCCACAACGAGTTCGATGACCTCCTATCCGAACATGCTCTCGCCGGCCATGTACGCGAACTCCACTCGCTCGAACAGCTTCGCCTCGTACTCGGAGGACGACAACGAGACGCCGCCCAACGAGTTGTTGGGCGCTGGGCTGCTCCGGCCGCACTCCACTCAGGTAACCGAACAGAACAAAGAAGAGCAGCTGAAAGGTTGGGGCGTACGTACAAGAAGCGAGTGTGCACGAACGGAAATGATTTCACGCTTGTTTTCCAATCAGAAATTGCAGCTGTTTGTTTCTCATCGCCTCGCTTCCTTTCAGTCAACACCTGCCGGCGGAAATGTGTCGCCCACGATCCTCCTGTCGCCGGTCCTCTCGCGCCCCGTGCGCTCCCAAAGCGCCCACTCGCCGCCTTTCCTCCGCAATTCGCTCGTGCTGGCGGCCGGCGCTTCGGATTCGGACACCGAACTCGCCTGCTGTCTAGGCGGGAGTGGAGCGGCGGAGAGCCCGACCACAGCGTCCAGAGCGACGACCATCTGCGCGCTGAACGAGTCCGCGCACTCGACGGGCGGCCTGATCACGCCGACGGCCGCCGCCGCGCACGTGGGCCCCCGCTTCTGCGGTTCGTCCACCCAATCGCTGCAGCGGCACGGATCGAGTGCTTCTGGTGAGTCTTCTTCTTCATTGGGTGGGCTGATTTCTGCTCGTGCATTTGAAATGCACGACGAGAAAGTTGGTGTTGCGGATTGCATCCAGGGCGGGGCACAAACACGTGATCCTCATCTCTTGGCGGGTTCCCATGCGTGTCCAATCTTCGTACGGAAACACGTGCCCGCGCCATAAGACGCGATTCGCGTCACTCCCAATTGTTCTTTTGGACTCGTGGCCAACCGAAAGAAGTCACGGGTTCTCCGCGAACACTTGGGTCCACGTCGAATGATTGGGCGAGCGGGCGGGCCGAGGTGCGTGGCTTCCTTCCGTGGGGGGCGGTCAATAAACGAGGCCAAGTGTTCGCTCGACTCGAAATGAAAACAAGCGAGTGGAAGATGGCATCAGCAACAGAGCGGGGAGGGGAGGGGGATCCAAATTTGGACACAAGCCTGCCGGCCGGCCGACGCAAAGCGGAAAGAGTGGAGAACAAAGGCGGATGGCCGTCGAGATGGCCGAGCGGACGGAGCGGAGCGGGCGGGCGGGAGTGCGTACTCATTAGCGGCCCGGCCGGATTGTTGCCAATTGCGCGCTTTTTTTGTCGTCGGTTCGCCGATTCGCTCGCGTGTTGCAAAAATGACGACGGCCGTCGTTTGTCGTCATCCCTCCGTTGGCCGGCCGGCCGGCGATGTTGACAGCGGAGATTTGAGTTTGGGTTCGAAGAAGAAAGCGAAAGGTTTCTTTTGGAGTCCTTGGGTTCAATCCCTAAAGTCTCTCGTATCAGTTTTCTACAATTGATCCGCTTGCTTCGAATGGTGACTGCAAGCAGGCATGAGCCCAGTGGAATGTTCGCGTATTTCGCGCGCCTAATGCCCGTTTCGGGGAGGCAAATTACTCGCCGAAACAAAACACTCGGCCGCCCTCCGCCTTCCGCCGGGGGTCGGGCGGTATTTTTGGCCACTCGCCCGCCCACCGGCCGGCCGCTGGACTCAACAATGGACGGCTCTAAATTCGAATTGCGCGCCAACATCTCCCGCATGCCCGGTCGAGCGCCCGGCCGCCGTCTTTTCGTTCGTTAATACCCGCTCCGGTCGGCCGAATGAATCGAGCGGGACGCCAAGGGGGATGTCCTCGACGATTGGACTCGCCGTCGGGTTCATTCATTCATTCCACTCCATTGAGGGCGGCATTCATCAAAGCAGAAGCCGCTTTCGGCGCCCATGTCCTCGTTTTAATTGAACACAAATTGGGGCCACAAGTGCGCGTTCCGTTCCGTTTGAAAGAACGCCCGCCAAAAGCAGAAAGACCGCTCGGCGGAACGGACGAGTCCGGGGCGCGTAAACGGATGCCTTCCGTCTTGTTCGAATCAATTAAAAGTCAATTGGACGGTTATTTTAATCCCGCGTGTTTGTTTCAGATTCGGGCAGCATGTACGGGTTCTTCTACAAGCGGCAGTCCTTCCGCGCGAATCGCGACTCGACGAACTCGGGCTCCTCGCTGAACATTCCGACGGCGATCGCCGGCGGCCAGGTCGCCGGACCGTCGGGCATTGCCGCCGAGCACTCGCACCACCACTCGCCCTCGATGCACCCGCACAATTTGGCCCACTCGCCCGCGATGTCGTCCGTTTCGCCTCAACCGCCCGCGGGCTCGCAGAACTCCCTCTCGTTGCATCGGATCGCCGTCCATCCGCGCGGCTCCTCGCTGCAACGCTCCCAGTCGGAGGCGCATCCGGAGCAGCAGCAGCTGCCCGAGCGAGCGATGAGCCTCCACTCGGCCAGCCGCCCCTTCCTGCTCGGCGACTCGCGCGGTCGGCGGTCGTGCGGCACTCGGCGGCCGTCCGCTTGTGTTCCGGCGATGCGCGGAGGAGGTTTGTTTGAGAAGATGCCCGTGGATCGCTTGTAATCGATCGTTTTGTTGCAGAATTCCACCTGCCCGTCTACGAGTACCCCTCGTCGAACTGCTCGTCCCACTCGAACATGAACCGCGTGCGGAACACGCTCGGCCACTCCGATCCGCAGTTGTACACGTTCTCCGTGAGTCCGTGCGGTCGACGCGCGACCGGCGGCGGTCGCGCGGCCCTCCACTTGAGCCCCGCGTCGGCGATTCGCTTCCGCGTAAGCTCCGCGCATCCCAAGGCTTCTAATCGCTGCGATGATTGCAGAAAGCATCGGTCTTTCTCGGCGGGCACGGCCACAATCGCGGCCATCGGATGAGCGTGTTGAGTGCGCACGGCCTCGAGTCCTCGTCCTCCGAGCCCACCTCGGGCGTCCACTCGGCGCCGTCGATTGCGGGCGCCCTCCCGAAGATGCCGTCGATGCGGCGACGCCGACGGCCGCTCGTTGCGGTGAACAGCGGCGGCGAGGCGGCGAGCGCGCACGGTTCGGGACACCACTCCGCCCACGCCCACCATTCGCATCACTCGGGTGCCGCCCACCATCACCACGCGCACGGACACTCGCGGCATCACGCGCACGGCGGCCTCCGGTCGGGCTCCTCGCTGGCCGCCCCCTACCTGCTGCACCACTCGGCGGCGGCCGCTGCGGACAACCGCCGCTGGTCGCTCGCCTCGTTGCCGTCCAGCTCGGGCTACGGAACGCCTGGAAGCATCTCCGCGTTGTCCGTAAGTTCACGAGAATTGTTTCTTGTGTTGTTCGTGTCATTTCTGCCGGAAAGCGAGTGGAAATTGACGCCAACGAGGGAGAGGCTGGAAAATTGAGTCTTTTGCGCACTTATGGTCGGCGTCAATCCCCTACATAAACGTTGATCTCGGCATCAAATTACCTACGCTTGTTTCAGAGCGAGTACTCGTCGCAAGAGCAACTGGTGGACGTGTTGGGCGACTTGCGCTTCAGCAACCGCTACGACAGCAACGACTCCTATCCGTCGGTGGAAGAGGCGTTTCTCGGCGGCCATCGACCGCGTTCTCGCAGCTTGTCGTGAGTTTCCCGACGGAACGAAGCAGCGGAAGCAATGCGGTCGTGTGTTGCAGGAGTCCCGTCCGGTTCGGTGCGGACCAGTTCGTGGACACGTCCATGAACGCGATGTCCCAGCTGTACAAGGAGCGATTCCCGAAAGCCAAGCAGCAGATGGAGCATCGCCTGCAGCAATTCCTCGCGACCAACGCGCCTTTGAGCGGCTTCACGTCGTCCGTCTCGTTCGACCGGCCGGCCAGCCCGCTGCACTTCGCGTTGGGAGCGGCCGGTTCGTCGGCGGCCGTCGACGACTCGACCCAATCGATGCCCAACCGACTGCCGCCCCGCCAGCTGTCCGCCACTTCGGCTTCTCAGGTGTCATCGGCGAGCGTGGGCCCGCCGCCCCACTCGCCCACCTTGGGCTCCGGCTCGTCCCACCACCACCGGCCGTCCTCCCCGTGCCGTCCGACGTCGCCCATCCCCCGCCCGATCTCGCCGTTGGCCACCGATTCGGCGACGGCAATCGAACCGGGCAAGGTGGTCTTCCGTTCGTCTTACAACCAGCAACAGGTGCGTCCTCTTGTTCATTTGCATGTAATTGAATTGTTTGTGTTGCAGCTCGGATGCACGACTCCGTATGGGAACTCCTCGAACAGCATCGTCGGATCGTTCGGCTACGGGCACGTCTCCGCGCACCAGCAGCAGCAGTGGAACAACGAGAGCCAGTCGACCACCTCGTACTCGAACAGCCGCCGTTCGACGATGGCGACCGGCGATCTGCCGCCGCCGAATCCCGCCCTGCTGCGCGTGTTGGCCGAGGGAGCGACTCGCTTCATCCACCACCAAATCTGCGAGATCGCCGCCGACTGCCTGCAGAAGAGTCGGGACGATCAGCTCACGAGCGGCTACTTCTGCGAGATGTCCATCCGGCTGGAGGAGTCGCTGGCGGACGCCCGGCAGAAGACGTCGTCCGAATCGCTCAAGTTCCTCGCCTCCATCTCGAAGCAGCTGCTGATGATCGTCGCGCGCACCGCTCGCCTGTTGGAGTCGCTCGAATTCGATCCCGAAGGCTTCTACCGACTGCTCGAAGAGACCGAGGGCGCCGTCCGCAATCAGCTGGGGGCGGGAGAGGCGCGCGTGCCCGACCTGCCGCAGTACATCATCGACAAGCTCGGCCTCAACAAGAACCTCATCACGGACCGCTCGACGCCACCGCCCGAGCTCGCCGTCACGCCGTCCACCGTCGCCCCGCCCAGCGGCTTCGACACGGCGGGAGCGGCGGCTGCACAAGTGGGCGCCCAGGGCGAGGATCCCGAGGCGGAGCTTCGCGCACTCACCGCCAACGCGCCCAAAGAGGAGGACTTCGAGACGATTCGGTTGATTTCGAACGGCGCCTACGGAGCGGTCTACCTGGTGCGGCAGAAGAAGACGCGCCAACGGTTCGCCCTGAAGAAGATGAAGAAGACGACGCTGCTGTTGCGGAATCAAGTCGAGCAGGTGAGTTCTCCCCGCTTGCTTCTATTCGTTCACTGCCGTCGCTTGCAGGTGTTCGCCGAGCGGGACATCCTCACGTTCACGGACAATCCCTTCGTCGTCTGCTTTTACGGCAGCTTTGAGACGCCGCAGTATTTGTGCATGGTGAGTGCCATATTTCTCTTCTTCGATCATTCAATTCGATCGATTGCTTTCAGCTGATGGAATACGTGGAGGGCGGCGATTGCGCGAGTTTGTTGAAGTCGGCGGGCGTCCTGCCGATCGAAGTCGCTCGACTGTACGTGGCCGAGACGGTGCTGGCGATCGAGTACCTCCACTCGTGCGGAATCGTGCATCGCGACCTGAAGCCCGACAACCTATTGATCACTGCGATCGGTGAGTAGCGGAAATGAGGGATTGAACTGATCGCTCATTGCTTCAGGTCACATCAAACTCACGGACTTTGGGTTGTCGAAGATCGGCCTCATGAACCGCACGATCCTCGTCTCCGAGGGCTACCTGAACGAAACCCAACAGTTCAAGGACAATCAGCTGTGCGGAACGCCCGAGTACGTCTCGCCGGAGGTGATCCTGCGGCAGGGCTACGGAAAACCCGTCGGTTCGTTCTTTCCCTTCACTTGCCGTCCACTTCCTTTTGCCTGCAGATTGGTGGGCGCTGGGCATCATCCTCTACGAGTTCCTCATCGGAATCGTTCCGTTCATGGGCAACTCGCCCGAGGAGCTGTTCACGAACATCATCAACGAGGAGGTGGAGTACCCGGAGGGCGAAGAGGCCTTGGATCCGAACGCCGAGTCGTTGATTCAAATGCTGCTCGAGAAGAACCCGGTGGACCGGCTGGGGACGATCGGCGGAGCCGCGGACGTCGCCGCCCACCCGTTCTTCGACTCGCTCGACTTCAACTCGCTCCTTCGGCAGAAGGCGGAGTTCGTGCCGCAGCTGGAGAACGAGGAGGACACCTCGTACTTCGATTCGCGCACCGACCGCTACAACCACGACGTCGAGTCGGGCGACGAGGAGGAGACGAACGGCGGAGCGGCCGGCGCGGCGGGAGTTCCGATGTTCTGGTCGTTCTCCACCGCCTCGCCGCGCCATTCGATCACCGCCATGGACATTCCAATGGCCCAACTGGCGGCGTTGAAGGCGGCCGCCTCCTCGCCCATCCCGCCGCCCTCCCACTCGATCGACGAGCCCTCGGTGCAGGCGGCGAGCACGAAGAACGAAACGGAAGCACAGGAGGGGCCCAGCTCCTCGACTTCGACCGCGCCGACGGTCGTCGCCTCCAGCTCGACGCCCGCGAATCAGCAGCCGCAGATCCCGTCGGGCACGAGCTCGCGCGATGATCCCACCTCCCCGTCGGCCATCCTCCTCCGGCAGCGGTTCTCCGCCCAGCGTCAGGCGAACTACTCGACTTCGAGCAGCGGCACCACGGGGACGGGCTGCTTGAACACGTGCTCCTCGACCGACTCGTCGATGGACGCCTCCTACCTGCTGATGACCGAGGGCGGTGTCCCCGCGCGACGGCAAACGACGAACTTCTCGCCGTTGCCCCGTTTCGCGATCAGCTCCTGCGATCAACAGCCGCCGCCCTCCACGCCGCCGCTGAATCCGCAGCCGCGACGCGCCACGTTGAGCGCCGAGCCGGAGGCGTTGAGCAAATCGGTGAGTTCCGCTCTTTTGTTCGTGATTCATTGCTTGTTCGATTGCAGCAATCGGCCCAGTCGTCGCCGAACACGGCCAAACGAACGGAGTCGTTGCGGGTGTACATCCCGTCGTCGGCCTCCTCCTCCGCCTCCACCGCGACAACGGCGATCCAAACGAGCGGCGGCGGCGAAAAGCTGGGATCTCAAACGTCCATCTTCTACCACGCCACCGCTCCGCAGCCCTCGCCGGACGCCCAATCCCGCTCGAGTTTGTCGTCCTTCGAGCCGAACTCGCCGCTGCCCGCCGCCGTTCCCACGTCGCCCGTGCCGCCCGCCTCGTCGTCGGCCGCCCAGCCGAATCAAGGCGGCGGCCAGCAGGCGGTCCACCCTTCGCCGACCGCCATGGGCAAGCCGATCGTCATTCGGTGAGTGCTCGAAGCAAGGGGACGGTGGAGTGAGTGGGTCGATTGCAGCAAGGGATCCAAGGGTTTCGGCTTCACGATCCGCTCGGTGCGCGTGTACGTGAGCGAGTCGTCCGAGTACTACTCGATCGAGCACATCATTGCGGCCGTTCGCGCGAATTCGCCAGCCGACGAGGCGGGATTGCGGGAGAACGGTGAGCTCTTGAAGCATTCGATTGTGTTCACTCCGCTCGTTCGTTTAGACCTTCTCACGCACGTGCAAACCCAGCCCGTCCACAACATGACCCACCCGCAGTTGATGCACCGCCTGTTGTCCTCGGGCAATGAAATCCTTCTCCACGTCGTTCCGCTCCACTCGACGACCATCCGCGAAGGGGACGCTCGCCGGCAAGTGGGCAAACTGCTCCGTCGAAAGCCGCGCAAACCGCAGCAACGGCGCGTGCCGATGGAGAAGAAGCCGCGCAAGACGTCGGCGTTGTTCCGGCGGCTGAGCGGCAAGCGGGGCACCGGCGAGATCGTGCCGGGCGCCTCCTCCCAAAAGCAGTCCTTCATGCCGCGCTCGGCCTCGAGTCAGGACGGCGTGGCGGCGTTGTCGTTGAGCCCCGCACCGATGAGCCAACTCCTCAACGACACCCACCTGCAAGTGGCCGGGAGTTCGGGATCGCCGAACGTCTCAATGGTTCGTTTCTATTGATTGAATGCTCGGTTAATCACTGCGGTTGCAGACGAAGCGCATGTCCGAAGATCGGACGGCTTTCGACTACTCGGCGAGTGCCATCGACCAGCCGGTCGCTCACTCGACGGCGAGCTCCTCCGGCAGCAGCGCGATGCCGCCGCCGCCCGCCCGCGTCCTCGGCCATCGGCGCGCCTCCGGCCACCAAATTCTGATGCCGACCGGCGAGAAGCTGCCCGGCGTAGACGAGGAGGGCGCGCAGGACGTGCGGCCGTCGGCGGCCCCGCGCCGCAAGCACACCGCCGGCCCGACGATCGAAATCGAGTCGCCCGGACCGGCCGATGCGCCTCGCGCGTTCCAGCGGGCGTCCGTCGGCGACCTGGGCGCCGTCCGCAAGGAACATCGCCCTTCCGATGCGACGGCGACTAGCGGCGGCCAGCGCGTGTTGCCGACGATCGTCGCGTCGGGCGCCAAGTCGCCGATCCCGCCGCCGAAGCCCACGGCGAGCGAGGCGAAGAGCGTCCCGCCGCCCATCCCGCGCCCGTCGACGTTGTTGGAGCGCCGTCCGTCCGCCAACCAGCCGCCGCAACTCCCGCCGCCCCCGCAGCAGCAGCAACGGAAATCGTCGGCCGGTCGCCTCCGTCCGACGGAACTCCAGCCACGTGCGGCCGTCCGCAGCGAGCAGCCGACCGCCCAGCCGGACGGCTCGAAGCACGAGCAGCAAGTGAAGCGGTAGGCGGCCACGAGCTGTGATTCAATCCATTCCTTTCCTTGTTGCAGACCGCCAGTGCCCACGCGCAAGTTGTCGCCGAGTCGCCTCGTGCAGCGCCTCTTCCGCTCGGCCGCCGGCTCCTCGTCGTCGTCGTCCCAATCGAACGCCCCGGCAGGCCAATCGACGTCCAACTCGCAGTCCAAATCGTGATCAACGCGGGATTTCTCTCTTCCTTCCTTTTGCTAATTTCCTCGTGGTTCCCTGGAGTCGACGAGACGAAGTGAATCGTTCTTCCATTTGATCTCAAGAGTTCTCGTCTCCCCTTTGTTTCGTTTTGTTCACTCATAATCATTGGATTCGATCCAGCGGCTTCTTCCTCCTCATCCAACCGCTTCTTCTCACCGGCTCACTCCAGTACAATCGGTTCGTTGTTGTGAATCGACTGAAGCCGGTGGAGGGAGGAAGTAATAATGCCGCCGTTCCACTCATCGGATTTCCTAATCAGTCACTCAATGCGGGCTCTCGTCTTCTTTTGGTTCATTTGCGTTGTATCCACCCACCCTCGCTTCTCTTCAATGGTTGTTCGATGGGAGTTGAACGGGCATTCACTCAAGCGAATAAAATACCCAGTGGAACGGAGTTCGGTGAAAGAAACTGAAAGTTTATTTGACCAGAACAAACAGCAAAGAAACGAGAAGGATCCAAGCAGAAGATCACTGCTCGCTGTCCTTGGCCGAGCTGCCGCTGGTGTCCGTGGGCGAGGGCTCGTGAGTGTCCGCGCGGCTGCTACCCGCTTCCTGCTCGGCGTCCTTCGAGGTGCCGGCGGACTGGTAGGCTGACGCCGTCGAGCCGTTCGAGCCGGTCGCCGCTTTCTTCGCCCACGCGCTGTTCGGCTCCAGGACGGTCGCGTGCTCGTAAAAGAGGTTCGTCAACTGAAAGACAGAAATAAGATGAGTGTGTGGAAAGAAGGAAGGAGGGAGGACTCACTACGAGCGTGGTGGCCGCGGACTGCTGGCCGGCGCCCAGCCGCTTCAGCCGCTCGGCCATCTTCGCCTTCCGCTGGCGGTCGTTCAACGCGCCCTTCGGGACGGCGGCCTGCGGGTCGTCCGCTGACTGCATCCAGCCGATCAGCGTTCGGGTGAAGTCCACGTCCTCCTCGTCCTTCTCGCTCATAAACGACGCCATCTTGGAACTGGAAAGGGACACGATTAGAGCGGCAAATGGAGGGTCAACCGCGATCTTTCTTCACGAACAAATTGTGAGATTCCTTCTTTAATTGAACCGCAAAGAGAAGCAGCGGCCATATTTTTCCAAGTCATCCACCGTTCAAAGAGAGTCGACTAAAAGGAAGCAGCGGAAAAGGAGAGTCGATTGCAAGGAAAAGCGGAAGAAAAGCCGCCCGACCGCCGGAAAGGTCGCCGCCCGCCGCCTCCGATCGGCGCCGCGTTCCCACTCCCATTGCGCAACGGGCGGCCCCGTTCGAAAACAAGACGGGCACTCGCCTCCCTGCTTCTCCGAACGGCTATTCGCCTCGTTGCCCTTTCCGCGAAAAAAAGTCGAGCAGAGTTTCCATCGCGTGTTCATCGTCGAGAAAACTCGCTGGCCACCTGCGTTCTCGAGTGGGTCGTTGAGGCCGAAACACCACCGCTTACCTAACAAGCAGGAACTTAAACATTGGCCAGCAAAAGCGATCGTTTATTGACGCAACAAAACGGATTCAAAGATTCATGCCCGATTGCCAGCGTGTCGCTTCCCCCACTCGCTCGCCTCCTGACAGCGGCGGTGTTTGTCGATGAGCGCCTGCTCGAGCGGCATCGTGAAGCGCCCGAGACACCACAACCATTTCGGAGTCGACTGCAAGGAGGAAGGAGAGCGGAACGAGGAAGAGAACTCACCCCCCAACAGCAGCAGGCGATGAGCTGCAGAATGACCGCCGCAAAAGCCACGGCGAAGTAGAGGAGGACGCAAGTGATCGCGAGGTAACCGCCGGCGCCCATCTGCCCGTTGCTCATCGTGCTGGGTTCTCCGCAGAACGAACGTCCGTTGGGAGCAAAGAACGAGAGCGGCCACTCACTTCGATCGAGCGTGAACAAATGGCGGGCGGAATGGCGGGTGGTCGGTAAACAAGTGGTTAGCTTACTGCTGTTTTCTATCGACTTACCGGTCTGCAGTTGATGCCCACGGTTTCCAATTGCCGACAAGCAGTCTCGTCACGAGCGTTTATTCACGAACACAAGGAACAAAAAACGACCGGACGGCCCTCACGATCAGGCCTCAGCGCCGCCGTTCATCCGCCGCCACTGCTTGGCCTCCTCGACGCGCCGCTTGTTGTTGATGAGCGCCTGTTCGAGCGGGCGCCGTTGGTGTTGCGCCCACATGTTGTAGCCCTCGGGGACGGGCTGCAAGCAGAAGTGAGTGGACGGAAGAACGGAGAAGAGAACTCACTCCCATGCAGCAAGCGATGTTGGCCATGACGGCGGCCGCAATGACCAGGAAGAACCAAACGATGCAGCAAGCCATCATGACGTAGTAGAAGGAAGAGCTGGCGGTCGAATCGTTCTTGTAATCCGTGGCCATCGCGCCGGAGACGAGGAGCACGAGGACGAGCGAGAGAAGGCGGCCGCTCATTTCGATCGACTGTTGAGCAAGTGAGGGCGACCGGGGTTCGTGAGAAAAGGTGGTGGTGGCATGCAGATTCGGCCGCTCGTTCGTTTCGTTCGGTTTCGATTTCTGAAAACGCGTCGACATTATTCGCAAGTGATGCGGGACTTGAAAGCGAACAGAACTCACGAGATCTCGATAAGAAGTAGAGCCCAACACAAAGCCGGCGATGAAAAGCACTCGTTTATTCCCTTGCACAACATACACACAGAAGAGAATCACCAGTTGCGAACTTCTCCGCGGCTGACGGACGTCTCGCTCGGCGCGTAGCGGACGGACGGCTGCACCGGACGGCGGGCGTGTAGCTTCCGCCACTCCTTCGCCTCTTCGAGGCGCCGCTTGTTGTTGATGATCGCCTGTAACAAGTGGGATGAAAGCACGCAGAAGGGTTCTCGCCTGTTGCAGCGGGTAGCGCTCACGATCGCGACTCCACCAATGGCGCTCGATCTCCGGCACGGGCTGCAAGGGGATGAGGAGTTCGAGGAAGGAAGGGACGAACTCACCCCCATGCAACACGCGACGTTGGCCATAATGGCGCCCACGATTTCCAGCGGGATGTAGACCATGAAGAAGACGAAGAAGGGATTGACGCCGTCGTCCTTCTTGCCGCTCGAACTCGCGCCCGTTTCGGAGTTTGCGGCGGCCGGCTGGGGAGTCCACGGGGCGCGAGTCTCCGGCCGCGGAGTCCAGGACCGTTGGGTCTCCGGAGCGAAGACCGGCCAGGCGGGGCGCTCGAGAGTGTAATACCAAGGCGGGTAGGTCCACGATCTGGGAGCTTCCATTCCCCCCGAAGGATCGCTCTCGGGCCGCGAAGTGCGCCCGATCAGGTCCCGCCAGTCCAGCGGAGGCGGCGACGTGAGTCCCTGCATGGGATTCCACGGCTCCTCGCCGCCCACCACACCGACGAAGACGAAGAGCACGAGGAGAAGCAGGAGGCGGCCGCTCATCTCCATCTCGCGTTGGAACAAATGAGGGGAACGCTGCGGGTGTTTTCGAGCAAATGGAAGAACGCAAATGCTTCCTTCTTCTTCGCGGACTTCCACTCGCGCTCCAGTGGGCGAAGAAACAATGCGTTCGCGGTCGACAACGAGCTTCAAACACGGGGAAGCACTCCATCATTCAGTTTTTCGCATGTTCAGCAGTGAGGTAGACATTCTTTCAGCTGTTTGTTCAATGTACCGCTTCGTTCGTTTTTGCGCTCCCCGATCCATTCAGGAACTTCGAAATCTTCAGCACCTGTTTATCGGTGAGTGAGAGCACGAAAGCACACGACAGGAGCGGAAGAAATCACCATTTGGCGATCAGGTGGCAGCTGTCGTCCCGGGGGCGGCGGTCGTTCCGCTGTTCGATCCCACGACACGGACGGGCGGATAGCACCAGGACGGAGCGTTCTGGAAGACGGGTGGAAGTGAGAAGAAGAAAAGTGGAAGGACTCACTCCCGTGTACCACCAGCATCTCAATCCGATGGCGCACGAGGTGGTCAGCACCATGGCGATGGAGAGCAGCACGATCACGGCGATCGTCCAGCCGCTCAACTCGTCCGAGCCTTTCGTCGTGCCCTCGACGGCGTGGATCAGGCCAATGGAGGCGAGAAGCACGAGGAGGAGCAGGAGACGGCCGCTCATTTCGGCAAACAGTTGGCGAGTAAGTGGTCAGAGTTCGTTGGAAGTCGTGAATAATGGACGGAATGCAAATGTCTGCCCGTTTTTCTTGATTTTTTGTTTGCGCGTTGCCGGTCGTCTGCACTCGCTTGTCACACGACATAAACAAGTGACGGTTCTCGTTGCCTGGAGCGCGGACGGCCAACCAGCAGCAGCTTCTTGGGCGATTGGGTCGTTTGGGCTGGAATTTGCGCCCTGCCAGTCGTCTCGGCATCAGCGACAGGCGAAGACCGACGAAAGTAGAATAAAGGTTGGTTTCTTGTGCAAGAGTGCGATCAGGTTCCTTGAGAAAACGGTCGAGTGACCTCTTGAGCAACTGTTCCCACCACCCCTGCGATCAACGATCAATTCTCGCTTTTTCTCGACTGCGCAACAGCCGCTCGGTGAGAAAATCTGACCTCGCGAGAGCGAATAAAAGGCCACAGCAGCAAGATTTCGTCACTCATTCGACCTCCGCAGCCGCCGATTCCGCATTCCAAGGTAGGATTCTCTTTCATCTGTCCGCCCACCCACCGCCCTCTTGCAGATGCAGCGAGCAACGACCATCGGAGCCCACGGCCACAAGTACGCGAGTTCGGAGTCGGAGATCGTGGGGACGCGCGCCCTTCCGGACGTCTCGAACGTGTTCACTAACGGCCGCCTGTTCGTCGAGTTCCAGTTCGGCGGGCGCTACATTTTGGTCCTGGACACGTGCACTGCCGCCGCCCGCAAGTTCACTCGCGCGCCGGGCGTTCAAGAGCTGGAGAACGTGGTCGACTGCTGGATCGTGCGCCCCGACTGCCTGCTGGTCATGACGCGCGAGCACGTCGCTCGGATCGACCTGGACGCGACGACGGGCACGTTCAGCACAAGCGCCCAACCACTTCCTCTGCCTTTCGACGTCCCGCTTACCCGCCTCCATCGCCACTTGATTTGCGCCACCGACGACCCCGGCCGCTTCTTCTGCATGGATCTCCCGGACGAACAATCCGTGGGAATCCTCTCCGTCGACGTGAACACAATGGCCGTCCGAGAGTTTGGAGGCTACGAGATCACATACAGCATCTTCGCCGCCGCTCACTTCCACTGCGGTCTTCTCTACATCCTTGCCCGAGACGACGCGCGCATCAACTGGATCTTCACTTGCGAGCCGCAGATCGGCAGTATGCACACGATGGACGTGAAGCACGACGAAGCCAACGCCACGACGCTCCCTTTCTCGCCGTCTTCCACCGCCTTCCACGGCCACTTCTTCTATGCGATGGACCAACAGAAGATGCGGAAGAACGGCCACTCGGACTGGACTCTGCGGCCCCGACTGCGCCGACTGGACCTCAACGCCGGCGAGTGGACGACGATCGAATGCGCCCTCATGGATGAGATCGCTGCCTCCTGTTGGTACGCCGAGTGGAAGGACGGCTTCCGCAATCTGAGCGAACCGATCGACTTTCTGCACGTGGACGACGGCGGCGAGCTCACGATCCACGTCCGCTCCTCGCATGCCCCCCACTCCTGGGGACCGAACAACGAGCGCATCTATTCGTGGAATTCCTACCGCCTGACCCTCGGCCAGCCGCAGTCGCTCCTCCGCGCCTCCTTCGCCGCCGGTCCGCCCGCGGATCCACGCCCCGTCCCGAAGCACCTCTCCGCCGACAGCGTCTTCTATTGATTTCTTCTCATGTTTGTGTAACTGCTTCCAATAAACCATGCGTAAACGAGAAATATTCGGTTAGATATGGGGAACGGATGACCACGGAAAGCAACAAGCGACTGAAAACGTTCCGCATTCTGTCGTTTCCTTGAACAGTCAAAGAGGTACGAGCGGGCTGCTTACCAGTGGTCCAACGAGTGTTTGGGCGGGCAATGGCCGACGGTCGGCCGGGACCTTTCGTTTCAAGACGGCCGACCGCCTGCTTTGAGTACTGGAGGCGAACGAAAAGCTGCACGTTGGCGTGATTGCTGCCTTCAGCCGCCTGTTGGACGCCGAAAGATCGCCGGGATTCCGCCGTTGGAACAGTCGTTTCTGTGTTTGTGAGGAGTTACTCCACTTCATTCATTTTTGCACCTTTCCGTTCCATCTCTTGTCACAAGCTTATTTGAATTACAACGAATGAATTTATTTTTCTTTATGGTCGGGCAATGAATTCAAACCATTTCTGCGATTGACTATGGATGAACGAAGCCTTTTTGAAGTGTTTAACGCAGAGATAAAAGAGCAACGCTCCTACGGAATGCACCTCATTCCAATCGAAATGAAGCTCGCGTTGTTCTTCGTCTTGGCCATTGCTCTTTTCTTCGTTTCCGTCAACGAAGTGGAGGCTTCCGGCCGCAATCCTTTCAAGCGAGCGGTTTTTCTTTGCACAACCTACCTCTGCAAGTCCGACAGCGACTGCAAGGAACCCATTGAGCTATTGGATGTCCAATAATTCACAAGAACTTCTTTTCAGACTGCCGCTGTGACATGAGCCAAGGGCATTACGGAAATTGTGCAAAGTAGAAACTGCTGCTGGAGGGAGTGATTGCGTAAAGAAGGTTGGAGTTGAGCAATAAACTGAAGCAGTTTGCGCGTTGGGGTGTCGAAAGGCGTTTAATCGAGCAACCATAACGATGAGCTCGTCTGCTTGATCAGAGGGGTTGGTCGGAAAGTGGGCGGGAGATCTCAAGCCGGTCGCTCCGTCTTACTCGTACATGAACGCGTTCTAGCGGGGTCTTGCGGGTACTCTCGCATGTGACCGCCGCCCTCATCCACGACCTCGGCCACGGCCCCTTCTCGCACACCTTCGACGGCCCGTTCATGAAGCGGGCGAACCCGACGGCCGACTGGAAGGTTCGTTCGTTGCTTCCTTCCTCTACACTCCCTCCTTTCTTTCAGCACGAGAAGGGATCGATCGCCATGTTCAAGCACCTCCTCAAAGAGAACCCGCACGTGAAAGAAGCACTCGAGGAGTTTCTGACCGAGCAGGACTTCCAATTCATCGCCGAGCTCATCAACCCGCCGAAGCCGCTGGTTTGTCCGCCTCCTCTCCTTTCACTCCCCTTCGATCTTCAGATGAAGGACGGCGAGTGGCAGCCGAAAGGTCGCGGCAAGGAAAAGTCCTTCCTGTTCGACATCGTCTCGAACCCGCACAGCGGCCTGGACGTCGACAAGTTCGACTACTTCTTGCGGGACTCCGCGATGTCCAAAGTGGGGATCTCCTTCATCCCGGTGCGTTTTTCCCCTCTACCCTCCACTCTTTCTTTTCTCGTTCAGAACTCGGTGCAAGTCCTTTCCCGCGGCATCCTCGTCCTCCCCTCTGAGCGCCTCGGCTACCAAGTGATCGCCTTCCAGGAGAAGGTGGGTGGAAAGAAGGCAAGTGACCCTCTCTCATCCCTCTCGTCTTCAGCTGATCCCCGAGCTGAACACGACGCTCTCCTGCCGCTCGGAGCTACACGAGAAGATCTACAAGAACAAGGCCGTCTTGGGATTGGAGTCCCTGTGCGCCCACTCCTTCCCCCTCCCGCACTCACCTCGCTGCTTGCAGGTTGGTGGACATCCTCGTGGCCGCCGATCCCTTCCTGCTCTTCACGAGCCCCTCCACCGGCCGGCAGTACCGAATGAGCGAGGCCTTCGAGCAGATGGACGTGCTGGAGCAGTTGGACGATCGTGTGCTGAAGCTGGTTCGTTCTCGGCCTCTTTGCGGTCACTCCTCGTCGTTCAGATCGAGTACTCGACGGACCCCAACCTCGAGAAAGCGAAGACGCTCTACCGCCGCCTCAAAGAACGCCGCCAGCCCCGCCTGATCGGCAGCTGGCACCTGACGGACGCCGCCCTGGCCGACGAGCAGAAGAAGAAGGTGGTCGAGGCGCTGGGCGCGCTCGGAGTGGCCGCCGACCAGCTGGACATCAAGCGGATGGTCATGGACCAGGGCCTCGGCTGCGACAACCACCCGCTGAAGCACGTGCTCCTGTACTCACCGAAGAAGAGCCCGTTGAAGGGACGGTCCTTCCCGAAGGAGCGGGTGAGTTCTCCGCTCCGTCCCCCCTGATCTCCGCCTTTGCTTCAGATCGACCGCCAATCTCCAGGCAAGACGATGGTTTTCGTCTACCTGAAGGCGGAGGAGGACTTCACGCCCGAACGGCGGGCGATCCTCTCCGCCAAGCTGCACGAACTCGTCGAGGAGGTGAGTCCTCTTTCCTTCCAGCATTCGATCAATCCTCTCGTTCAGTTCCTGGGTGAGGAGGACGCGAACTGGAGCACGACGTCGAGCAGCTGCGAGTTGTCGCCGAAGCGGGGCGCCACGTCCGTCGACGCGGCCGCGACGCCCGAGCTGAAGCGACGGCGCTCCGACGAGAAGTGAGCGGAGGTTCTCGCTGCATTCCTCCCATTTCTTTCTCTCCGCATCAGTCCTTCGCAGAACGGTTCTCTCTCGAATGCTCAGCCCGCCAATCTCCTCCCTGCCGCTCCACTTTCTGTAAACCACAAGTGTCCTTCTTTTCCTTTGTTTTGAATTCTCGCACAATAAATCTGCTCCAAATGCAGTCGCTCGACGAAAAGGCGGTTGATCTTCCGCTGGGGAAAGGCGAAGCAACAAGCGACGACCTCTCCCGAGCCGGTGGGAAATAATTGGCTGACCTTTCGGCTGCTCTCATTGCGCAGCAGAGATCGCGGGACTCCAGCGGCAAACAGCTGACCTCTCTTCTTCCGCCTGCGCAACAGCCGACAGGTGGGAAACTCGGAGGTCGATTGGGCGAATAAAAAGCGGCGGTAAGCGGCTTTTCGGTCATTCCTCTCCGCCTTTCCGGCCGCCTCCCGCTTCCTCGACGATGCAGCGAGGGTCGACGATCGGCGCCCAAGCCCTGAAGTACGGGAGCTCCCTGTCCTTCGTCCACGGAAACGCTGATGACGCGGCCGTCTCAAACGTGTTCACGTGCGGCCGACTGCTCATCGATTTCCGTCGCGAGTGCCGCTTCATCGTCGTTCTGGACACGTGCACCGGCACAAAGAAGTGAGTCCCGACTTTGATTCATGCCTGTTCACCGCCGATCGTTTCAGAATGTTCCTTTGCGCGACTGCCGGAGCTTTCTATCAGAAGGTACTCGACTGCGTGGCCGTGCACCCGAACTGCCTGCTGGTCGTCACCCACGAGAACTTGGCCCGCATCACTCTCGATCCGACGGCCAGCCGCTTTCGATTCGAGGTCCTGCCCGCTCGCATCGTCTACAACCGCTCGCCGGCCAAACGCTACCGCCGGCTGCTCACCCCGACCGACCACCCCGACCGCTTCCTCTTCGTGCTGCCCAACAACTCGCCGCGCACTCACTTCTTTTCGGTGGACCTCCTTACGAAGAGCGTCAAGCCGGTCGGCTCGCTCGAAATCCCTGCCGAAAGCATCGTCGCCATCCACTTCCACGAGGGGCGGCTGCACGCGCTCGTCCACGATCAACAAGCTGTCCACTCGATTCACGCGCTCAGTCTGGCCGACGGAGTCGTCACTCGAGTGAAGGTGGAGGAGACGGAAGGGGTGAGTTCTCCGCCTCTTCCGCTCTCTCCTCATCCCTTTGCTTCAGGCAAACGTGATCCGCAATGACTTCTCGCCGTCTTCCATCGCCTTTCACGACCACTTCGCTTTCGTTCTGGAACAAGTAGTGCGAACGAACGATTGCTCGCGGAACCCGCAGCTCCGACTGCGCCGACTGGACCTCGAGACGGGCGAGTGGACGGCCGTCGTTTGCCCCGGTCTGACCGACCTCCCCGCCTCTCCCGTCCAGTTCCAATGGAATCGGCGAGGCTGGCAGCAGACCACGACCAACCCGCCCGCCCTACTGCACGTGGAGGAGGACGGCGAGCTCACCATCCACAGCCGCCGTTCGCCTTCTCTTCTCCGATCCGCCGGCTCGAACGAGAAGCGCGCGTGCACGTGGACGTCCTACCGGCTGACCGTCGGCCAGCCCCACTCGCTCCTCCGCACGTCCTTTGCCGCCTGCCTCCGTTCGATCCGCGCTTTCTGCCGAAGAAGCTTTCGATCGAGAACGTCTTCTACTGATTTCTTTCGTTGGTGCGGGCGACGTGAATAAACCTTCCGCAAACAGAAGCACTTGGTCGGGAGGAGTGGAGGGGTTGGTGGAAATGGAAAGAAGCGGCGGATTGAGTAACGACGAGGTCGAATCACTTGGGTCGAAAGAGGTCTTCCATGAGATCCTCTGCTTGCCTTCCCTTCCTCGCTTTTCCTTCGGCTTTCGTTCCGCTCGCTCCTTTTGTCCGCCCATTTCGAAAACAACACGCCGCTTTGCCTGCCGCCGCTGCCCGGCCGGATCCGGGCGAGCGAACGGAGCGGAAGACGGGCGACTCGCCTGACCGAACGGCGATTCCCGCCGCGATCTCGTCGCACGCCAAGCGCCCGCTCGCCGCTCTCCGCCGCCCGCCCGCACTCCGCCGGCTTCGGGGAGACGATTTTCGCTCGCTTCTGGTTTCGGTTTGTTTCTTCTTCATTCGACAGTTGTTTCCTCCCATCTTTGCAGGAGATGGCCGCCTGCCGAATGGACGCTTCGAATCCCGAGGATCGCGCGAGCGAGCACTCGAGCGGCTACGAGAGTTGTGAGTCCAACCGATCGGCCGCCCGCCGATCATTTCGCCTCGTTTCAGACGCCGAGTTCAACCGCAGCGTCGTCTGTTCGTCTGCAATGACCGTGAAGGAGAAGCGCCCGGTCGGCGGCGGCTCGGCGCCCGTCCGTCGCCGCGTGATCCAATTGGACCGCCGCTGGCTCGCCGTTGCGAACTCTTGGGCCGAGTCGTGCCCCGTCCGCACGTCCGAAGCGATTGAGCTCGCGATCCGTCGGCAGGAGCTGACCGACCAGCTGCTCCACGTCGTCAACCGCGCCTTCAGCCGCCTGATCGACGCCGAGACGGCCGCCGGATTCCCGTCCTTCTAACATTCCTTCCCCTGAACATCTTTCCGTTTTCCAATACTCATTCCTTCTCACTCTACTCTCGCAAACTTCTCATGTTCTCATCGACCTCCGAATTTGTTTCCCGCAAATTGTTCTCGCTTTCTCTCACCTCTCTTACGTTCTCGTTCTTTTAATACTGCAGACATCGACAGACGAATAAACACGTCGTACTGGGCGAAGTTGATTGTTTGGAGTCCGATCACAGAAAAAAAGGGGGATTGAGCGTGCTCCGAGCTAATCGAAGGATGGACGAAGTCTTGCCGCTTGCTATCGAGCAGAAGATGAACGAATGGCGGGTTCCTTGACCGCCAGCGTCTTCTGTCGACAAAGCAACGAGAGACGGTGGACGTCGCCTTGATCTCCGACAGTTGATTGTTGGCAGAAGGCGGTGAACCCACGATCTCGTTCGTTCTTCGCACGACCTGACGAGCACCACTCTCGCTTCTCATCGTTCGACTATTTTACGAAGGGGATCGATGGTTTATTCACGAAAAAGATGAAAGAAGGGATCACAAGTTGCGGGGTGCCTGCTGCTCGGCCATCGTTCCGCTCGGTTGGTCGGCCGCCGGCTGCTCGCGGACTTCGGTGCGGACGATCCGCCATTGCTGCGGGCGGTTCACGTAGCCGTGATGCCACCCATAAGCGCCCGAGTGGTGTCCCCAGCCCCAGCCGCCGTGATTGTAGGCCGGAGGGTAGTAGTGGACGACGTTCTGCGGCTTCTCACGCTTTTGGATTGGAGGGCGCGTTTCCTCCGGCATTTGCGTAGATGGGACCTTGCTGTTGGGAGTTGGACGGCGCGTTTGAGGGCTGTGCGCCGTCGCGTCCTCCTTTTTGGGTTTCTTAAAGACCGAAAGTGAGTGCGAAGAAACAAGACAGAGAATTTACCTTCAGGAAGACGAAGATGGCGGCAACGAAGGAGGCAACAAGACACAGCTAGAGCACGACTATGCAGCCGACGATCACGGCAATCGCTGTCCAGTTCGTCGACTCCTTCGAGAACGTGCTGGGGATCCCCTGGCCGTCCCGAACGAGAAGAAGAGCGAGGGCAAGAACAGGAGGCGACCACTCATTTTGAGCGAACGACGCGCAAATGAGCGGCGATATCGAAAGACGAGGTGGAGAGGCGTTGAGGATGCAACATGCAGACTCGCCCGCTTCCGCTTTGATGGTGGGATCACATTTGTGACGTGAGTCATCGAACGAACAAAATCCGAGTCCTCGTCGCGTCCTTAAAGATGGATGGTCGATTCGCTTTGACTCGAAGCGGACAGCGGATGGGAAAACGGCCTTTTGCGCTCTCTTCGTTTGCCGCCCGCTCGGCAGGCCGCTTCTCGTGTGAACGCGACTCGCCCCGCGCGCCGGACGGCCGCAGACTGCCGACTCGCCGCCCTCTTTCGACATCGACGCGGCGCCTCTCTCCGCTTCTCTCGCTTTTGCTCTGATTTGTTTCTTCTTCGTTTGCGTCAGGATTTCTCGCGTGCTTTCAGGGGATGTTCGACTGCCAAAGAGACGCCGAGCGGGCGGCTTTTTCGACCAAAACGGGCGAGAAGATCGTGCTGGAGACGAGCGAGGCGGCCGAAACGGAGCAGCAGAAGGAAGACCGTCCGAGTAAGTCAGTCGATCAACGGGATCTGATCATTCCACTAAGTTTCAGAAGAGAAAAGCGAGGGCTACCTGCAGGCGATCCAACGGGAGCTCGTGCACGTGATGGTCGACGAGCAGACGGTGCCCCTCGTCTTCACGACCGCCGACCTCGCCGTCCGCCCCGACCGTCCGCTCCGCGTACTGGAGACGACCGAGAAGCTGCTCGCCCGCGTGAACGCCGCCTTCAGCCGCCTGCTCGCCGCCGAAGAAGCCGCCGGAATCCCGCCGTTCGAGTCAACTCTCTGACCGCCCACTTGACATTCTTGCACTCGGAATAAACACGCAGCACTCTGTCGTTAGTGATGTGAAAACTTGGCAGCCGTTCCGAGCTGCGTAATCCAAGCGAAAAAGCGAGATGAACGCGTTGACTGTCGCTCGTCGGCCGTCAGCAGGGAAGGCAAGCTGGAGTTGGCGGAAGTCGCTGTGATCTTGTCGCGTCGGCCGTCTTTGCGTGAGTGAACCAAGTGTAAGTTCGTCTTCACCACGAGCACGGGGCGACGAGCGGTTTGAGTGTCAACGGCACGAAACCGGCCCGCTTGAAGCCGGTCAGCAACCGCAAGAAAAACCAAAAGCCCATACTTTCAGCGTTCAACAACTGTTGATCGTTTATTCACGTACACAACAACAAATGAAACACGACGAATCACTAATTGCGAGCGGTCTGCTGCGTGTCCTCGCCGTCGGCCGGTTGCTGGACGAAAGCGATCGGCGCTTGCGGGGGTCCATTCGCGTAGCCGGGAGATCTCCAGCCCGGGTGATGGGGCCCGTAGAATTCGTGGCCGCAGTAGAAGTGCCGCGGTCCGTACTGAAAAGAGGTGTTCGATGGGAAGAGGGAGGGAAGAACTCACTTTGAACATCCCGAAGAGAAAGACCGCAGTGAAAACGAACGGGATGCAGGCGATCACCAGCATGATGTAGAGGAAGATGAACGTGTTCTCGGTGAACATCGTTTGCGACGGCGCGTGTGTCGCCGTTGCGGTCGGTGTCCTCCGGGTTTCGCTCCGCTTTCCAACGGCCATTCCGACAGAAAGGAAAAGAATTAGAAAGAGGCGGCCACTCATTTCGGTCGGGCGTTGAGCAAATGAGCGCCGAAATCGAACGAAAATCACTAGAAGGTGTTGATCATGCAGATCGTCGCCTTTGTCCGCGAACGTTCACAAGCAATCGCAAAGAATTCTCGCCTGCACAACGGGGATTTATGAAGTTGTTTGCAAACGACTAAGATTTCACAGCCAAGAACCTCCTCAATAGTCGAGGATCTGAAGGAGCAGAGCGCGAAGCATTCGGGCCTCAAAGGCGACCGTCCGGCGGGGGCCGTTCACGTGCTGCTGGACGAGCAGACTGTCCGTGATCGTGGTCACTTCCTTCCCGTGGGCTGCAATGAGGAGCAATAAAGAGCGTTGTTCTGTCCGCTGCAACGAACACTCGCAGGTCTCGAGGAAGGCGAGACACTCCATGAGGATCTCGTCGCGGACCATCAGCAGCTGCTTGGCCACCTGCTCGAACATGCAGAGCATGCAGCGCTTCGCGTAGAACCACGTGTCGATGCCCAGCTTCCGCTCGCACGGCTCCAGCGCGCGAATCACCCGTGAGATGCCAAACTCGAAGTTGCCCTGCCGAAAAGGGATGTCTATTCAATGCGTTCCCCTCACCTTAGCGCAGTAGAGCGTGCCGATCACCAGGTTGACGATGCAGAGGTGGAAGGAGCGGCGGTCGGGCTGCTGCAGCTCCTCCTTCTCCACGCGCTTCATCACCTCCTCGGCCGCCTCGTTCGCATTGGTGAGGATGTAGCAGACGCACAGCGACGCCAACACGATCGCCGAGATGTCCAGCATCTTCAAACGAATTGATTGGATTCGTCGGAGGCGAAAGAACGAACCGAATCGAGCTTGGCGTTCACGATCGGCGCGTAGCAGTCGGCGCTCTCCTTGTACTTCTCCTACGGGAGGGAGTGGTTAAAAGAAACGAATAGACGTGCCTGCATGAAAAGAGTGTGCGCCAAGTTGAGTCGCCAGCCCTCGTCGCCGGCGCAGAACTCGGCGGAGCGGCGGAAGAGGCCCTCCACCTGGTCGTAGTCCGCCCGCTCCCACAGGATCTTCGCCTGCCCCATCAGGACGGGCAGGTAGCTGCAGCGAGCGCTGAAGATTGATTGCTGCACTCATCCCCTACCGCTGGAGGCACTCCTGCACGTGGGCGGCGGCCTTCTCGACGGCGCGCTTGTCCTCGCCGTCGGCCGCTTCCTGCAGGCGGGCGTGCGCGCGGCGGAGCTCCTTGAGCTGCTCGCCGGCCAGCGCGTCGAATTTGTTGAACGCCTCCTCGGGCGCCGTCTGCAGCGTGATCATCGCGTCCAGGTAGTCGAACAGGTACTGCAGCAAACATATTAGAGAAGTAGAGAAGAGAACTCGCTTGTGTCAGGTACTTGATCGTCAGGTGGACGTTCTCGGCGAGCACGTCGGCCGCCAGGTCGTAGTACTCGTAGCGGCAGTAGAGCAGCAGCAGGTTGGCGAAGGTCTCCGGCGGGAACGGGTTCTGCGTGAGCAGGTACTGGAGTTTGGCGAACGAGTCGGCCAGCTGCGTGTCCACGTTGAGGAGCGCCTGGTTGTGCAGCGTGACGGGGTCCAACTCCTCCTCGGCGCGCGGCGGCATGTCCGTGAGACAGCCGGCCGCCCGCTCGAAGTCCCGCGCCTTGTACGCGATGGCGAAGCGGAGGTTGAGCGCCTCGACGAGCGCCGTCTCGCTCAGCAGCAGCGAGTTGCCCACCGAGCGCACGTCCACGCCCTCGCTCAGCATCCCGACGGCCAGCTCGGGGTGGTCCTTGACGCCCCGCTCGACGATCTCGCCGATGTAGCGCTGCGTTTGGTCCACTTCGCCCAGCTGCCAGTGGCAGAGGGCCAGCGAGTACGCGAGGTCCGCCCGAAAGCCGTGCACGTTCGTCGCGTTCCGGAAGCCGGCCATCGCCTTCGAGTACTGCCCCACCTGCACACAAAAGCAATCTGTGGGATGGGAGGGAGAGGACGCACTTTGAAGTCGATGCAGGCCAAATTCACTTCGGCGTCCGGGTCCTCGGCGTCGTACTCCTCCACCAGACGCCGGGCGTTGTGCACGTCGTCTTCGCGGTACTTGATCGCCGACGCCAGCTTCAGCAGCTGCCGGCTGATCTTCGGGTCGTCCGCGCACTGAACGAGAAGGTGAGGAGTGATTGGTGAAGCGGAAAGGAAATGTCAAGCAAATCACTCGCCAATCCCATCAGAAAGCCCTCTTCCCAACGCACACCGCTCACCCGCTCCATGACGGCCTCGGCATCGGCGAACAGGAACGCGTGGTAGAGGGACTGCGCGTGGTAGAGTTTGTAGTCAGAGTGCTGCGGGAAGAGGGCGGCCAGCTTTCCGTAGGTCTCCGCCGCCATCACGAAGTCCTGCGTCTGGTAGAAGCAGTAGCCGAGCAGCGACAAGCCCGCTCTACTCTACACAAGCATTAGAAACAATCTAATGATGCTCACGTTGGGAATTCGCTGCAACTCGAACTGCAGGATGCGCATCACGTCCACGAAGCGGTTGTCGCGGATCTGCAACAAAAAGAGGAAGCAGTGAGTGAGTGGAGGGAAGGACGAACCATTCCGTAGATCGTGCTCGTGAACTCGCCGTCCTTGATCGGAACGAACGCCATCGCTTGATTGTTTCGGTCGAATTGGAGCGAGAAACGGAAAGAAGGGAGATTTCTGGCTTGAGCTCGCGGCAAAAGCGGCGGCCACTCGGTCGATTGCCATGACGACCGACGGGTCAAGTCGGCCGCCGCACCCGTCTTCCCTTCGCTTCCCGTCAAATGGAAGGTACACGCAGGTTTATTTAACAGAAATATCAACCGAACAGCCATTCATCACAGCAGAAGTCGCCGCCCATCGAGAAGCGGTCGCCCACACGGGATGGGCGGCAGCTGGACGAGTTGGCCGTGCATTCGCGCACTCAACGCGGTACGCCGGAAGGGCGGCAGCCGCGTCCTGTAAACGCTCTTGAACTCGGACATTCTCCGTTTTTGTCGCCACTCGCCGCCCACTTCCGCCGACGGTTGAGTGCACCAGACAAACGAAAAGACAGGAAGAACAGAAAAGAAAGCATTTTGACGGCAGAAACGAAAGCGCGACCGCCGCTTCGGAGATTCGATCGGCAACTCGCGTTCATCAGTCGGGGCACCGGGTGAAATGCGCGGTGTTCGCATCCAATCAATTTGTTTGTTTGGGCGTGTTGCCGGCTGTTCATGAAACGAAACCCCTTGCAGATGTCGTTCCGTGGACAAAACGCCGAGTCAGCGGGTAATGAAAGCTGCAGGGAAGAGTGTTCAGAAGTAAAGACCAACTGGAAAGATGAAAGTACATGAAAGAAGGTCGCGTGTTTCCTGAAACCGGCGCGCTTTCTGAACACTTCTCCTTTTCCTGCATTCCCGGTTGTTTGACTTCGGCTACCGGTCGGCTGTCGGCGAGGCGCGTGTTCGGCAGCAACCGAACGGATTTAGCGCGTCTTCCTGGTGTCGCCCAAGTACACGCTTTTATTCTTTCTTTTTTTCCGTGGAATACACGCGCTTGTCGGCTCGTTTTGAACCCACGACTCACCGGTTTGCTCGCTGTTGGGGTTGCTTCCTGAAGACGGGCGGGATTACGACGCGCCGATCGCGTGCCGCTTGCTCTTTGGGTTCCTTAAGCGCCAAAATCTTTACGATAGAGCTGATAAGAAGCTTCGAAACGACGAGAACGCGTCAAACGCGCGGAACATCTAGGGCGTGTTCAGAAAGATTTTACACAAACGGACAGAATTGGTACGAAACAAGACGAAAAGTACACGCGGGACACTCAATAATGTTTTTTAGGGGAGGCATTTGTAACTGCGCCGTTCGAATGCGAGAGAACTTTATGAGCCGAGATGACGTCCGCTTACCACTGCACTCTCCTACTTCTCATCCTCTCAAGCGACTGTTCAGCTGACATTTGGAGAGCGTTGGTCGATCAGGACACCGTTGACTACACGCTTCGGTCGTTTGGAACTAAACTACTCTTGTTTTAGAGCGTTGTTTTAGTCGACGTTGGAACGCCGCCACTCCAAGTGCCGCTTCTGCTGTCCAGCGTGCTTTCGGGCGTGATCCTTTGGGGCGACCCGTGCGCCATGCAACCGATCCGTTGCGCTCCCGTGTGTGCGGATGGTTCGTGCTGCTTGCTGTTGGAAAGAAGACAGCTGATTGCAGAAGACTTCGGACCGCAAGCGTGTCCACCGGAATGCCTGCCCGAGAAACAGCGACGATGGACGCGGGATTGTGCGAACAGAGACGCGTTCTGGGATGGCAACTACTACAACCGTTCGGAATCGACCAGCCGCACGGAAATGCAGGGCGAGTGGACGGCGCAAATCGGCGAGTATTGGAAGATGGAAGGCGAGATCGTTCTCGATCGCCTCCACTTCCAGGACAACGCGAGTGGCGCGGATGCGAGCGACGACACGCCGCAGGCGTTCGCCGTCGAGAGCGCGCAGTTGATGGCGGGCAAACTCGTGAACTACTAGTGGGTTCTTGCCCTTATGCCTGCTTTTAATCGTTGAGTTGCAGCTACTTCGACAACTACGTCAGCGGCTATTTGGGCTTGGCGCCGGGCGAGCACAACCTCGTCGTTCAGGCCTTCGATCAGGGCGTGATTCCCGCACCGATCGGCGCGCATTCCCCCACATACGACGGCCAAATGCTCTACTTCGGCGGGTTGCCGAGTGATGCGCCGTGCACGGACTGGGCTCGCTTTCAAACCTTTGAGAACAAATGGATGACGCGAGTGGAGAAGATGGAGCTGTTTGGCCTCACTTATGCCTACCCGATCGTATGTGTCTACTGCTTCTGCTCGCTGTCAATTGGATCAGGTTCACTTCACGTACGCGTACGAACGAGTCGACGACCAGCGGGTTCTCCTGTCCGACGAGATCATCCAGCGAGCCCTCAGAGCGGGCGTTCTCGTCGTCGACCCTCAAGAAGACGACCTCTATCGAGTGAACTGTTCGGGCAAGGTCACCGCTCGAGTGACGGCTCACGATCAGACGTTTGTCTTCCCGATCACCTCCTTCAGAGGAGGGAAGTCGACCTGCTTCCTCTACATCGGCAGGATCAGCTTCTTCGGGACGTGGAACAAAGAAATCGCGTACACGAACACGCCGACGGTCATTCTTCCTTCCACCGCTTTGAACGACAACTGTTTTTCGTACAATTACGCCAATCAAACAATAAGCTTTGCCAAGAGCACGATCGATTGAGCCTTTCCATTTAGTGCGATCAATAAACTCGTGACTAAACGGAACAACGCGTATTTGAACCCGCCTCCCGTACGTAAAGGTGCGGCCTTGACGGTCCTTTTTGCTCGCGTGTAGAGCAGACCCTCGTTCAGAACGAAGAATGTTGTGGATGTTTCTGCTCTTTCTGTCGTGTGCAGCCGAAGCGAGCGATGTCTTGCTGTACAACGTCGTTCAATTGACCCACGGCGGCAACCACTCCGCTCCCAAGTTCCGGTACCTTTCTTTTGCGCTCTTTTTGAGACTTCTTTTGTTCAGAGCTGACGGGCAGTCGATCACGTTCACCGCCAAGGGAGGCCCGTACGAAACGCAGTGCCATCACGTCTACCGGATCGACTTGGCCGCTCCCGGTCGACCAATTTCTCTCCTGTCGACGGGCATCGGTGAAGAAAAGGGAGCGCTCGTGGACGTTGAGCGACCGGCAGCACACAAGAACGAGCGAGCAGGTGCGCGGATCGGTCGCTAGAGTGATGGCTGAGCTTTCTTTCAGATTTTCTGGCATTCGCGAGTACCGCCTTTCACGTCCGTTTTCCTTTCTTCTTTGTGATGATCTTCTTCGAATTGCAGACCCTCCGAACGACAAATTTCAGCGGAGATTTCCGCGAAGCGGCCTTCTGCCCGCCGTCCGTGTGCGAGCAACCGAATTTGGACAAGAAGACGAAAGCGGCCCTGTCAGACGCTAACAATAAGATCAATCATTAGGTGCGTAATTTTTTTGCAGGCGCCCAAATGCACGAGGAACGTTTCGAGAACGAAGTGCCGACGGTGATCGTGGAAGAGGGCGTTCCGAAACGTGACCTCGGAGCTTTCCAACTCTCGCTCGGCTACTCGTCGTGGGGCAAGTGGCTCTTCTACAGAGATCGTATGCGAGTTGGGACGTTCGCCAGCGAGAAGGCCGTCCGTCTTTACTTCCGCAACCACTATGAAACGGTGAGATCGGCTGCAGCTGGGCACTGATCGCTGCTTGTTAGATCTCGTTTGACGTTCCCGGCTGGGCGGACGGCTTCGATGCGGACGAAGCGGGCGGGATTCTCTTCCACGGCGTCCGCTTGTCGGAGGACGAGCGAGAAGTCGCCAGGTACTTGACGCTCTCGATTCAACCAACCGCTCCCGTTTAGAAGAGGGATCCTCACGCCCGAAGGAGCGGCCATCTACCGCACTTCCTTCGGCGAGCTCAAGAATAAGAGCTTCTCGATGGACACTCCTATCCTGGCAGATGCCGACTACTCGCTACTCGACCCGAAGTTTTTGCGGGACGGCAGCGGGCGCTTCTTCTTTACTCGCCTGGACGCTCGAACGGGCGAGAACTCCGTGTGGTTGCGGGACGGCAACGAGGAGGTTGGAGCCGGAAGCAGCTGAATCAATCGTCTGTTCGGTTTAGACCCTCATTCTTGCCGGAGCGAAACAAATAGACACGATTCGGATGAGAGGAGTGGACTACGTCACGTTTGTTGCTTCCGGCGAAGGCGGCGACTCTCAAGTGTTTCTCGCGATTTTCGGCGAGAATGAGACGTTTCCGGTACAGAAACGTGAGCGCCCACACTGTGCAACCAACTCTTCTTTCCACTGGGTTTAGGAACGAACGTCGAAGCAAACGCGCGGCTTTCCATGTTCGTCCGCGATCCCTACGAGCTCTTCCCCACAGCAAGCGTGATCGTTGGTCTAGAAGTCAGGTGATCGAAGAAGAGCGCCTTAAGTCTCTTAAACACAAGTTATAGCCGAGAGAACAACAGGATCATCGTCTTGTTCAAAGATACCGACGGCCGGGTGAGTGGTAGCGGGGGTTAATAGAAGGCATCGCTTCTTAGTTACTTCGGTTGGACGTGGACGACGACGACCGGCTGACATCCGCGCGCTACTTCGGCCCCGGCGTCTCGCGCATCTACGGGGCGCGGTTCTTGACGGCAGACGGCGAAGGGGACCTCCTGATCGTTTCGCCGATCGCAAATCAATCGGTTCGTTTCTTTCTTGGGTGCAGCGACGATCGCGTGTGGTTGCAGCAATGCTTCGATGCCCCGGACACGCCGCAGTGCTCGGGCGAGGACGACCTGCACTGCAACTGGCACGATTCTTCTCCTTGGTGTGTTTACGTGAAGCAACTTGTGGTGTTGCCCCGATCGAACGAGATCTTTCTAATGAATCGCTACGGGACGACCAAGCAACGATTAACGAACAACGAGTTCTTCGAGGGCGAACTCGCCGTGTCGCCCGACTTTCGGCGAGTGGTCTTCGCGAGCAATCGGGGCGGCGACTACGACCTCTACCTCGCCGATCTAGACAACCTGGACAATCCGAAACGAGTGAGCAGTTGAGCAATCGATTGATGTCCTTTTTCGTTTAGCTCACAAACACTCTCGGCTACGAAGGCGGCGTTCAATTCGCCCCTGATGGCAAAAGCGTTGCGTTCTTGGCGTGGCGGCCGCTATCTGCAGAAGGGCGGGATTTCTACCGGTGGCTTCGTGCGAACAACGTCGCCGACGTCGGACGTTTGGACGTGTACCTGCTGGACCTTGAGAGCGGCGAGGAGACGGAGATCACCGCTTTCGGCGCCCACTCCGATCTTCCGGAACTCAACAACACGTGGGCGCCGCCTCACTTTGCCTTTGCCCCGACCGGCGAGCTGTACATCCGGCAGCAAAGGCAGTTCTATTGCGTGAACCTCACCGCCCCTTCAACGGAGCTCCGTGCAGTGAGTTGCCGATTGATCGAACGCGTGAAGGCAGCAAACATTCGCGGTTTTCAGCTCAAATTCTTCCCCAACGACGTCGATTTCGACGACTTCCAGCTGCGATCCAACGAGAACATCGTGATCACAACAATGCATGAGATCTTTAGCGGCCGCTACAACTTCTCGGCCACGTACGACATCCGCATTCCGCAAATACCTTCGGTTTCTCCATTTCTTCGCTTCAAGTTGGACTCAATTGCCGTTCTCTTCTCATTACGCCTTGTTTTGCTCTGATATAATCGTCGCTTTTTGTTCCACGTTCTCCAATTTGCAATCAAACCGAGAGTTGCAGCTTAAGGCAGCGAACTGCGCCGATAAGGTGTCCGTTTGCTCACGGCAACAACTAGACGACGCAAAGAAAAGATCACTCTTGGAATAGTGGGGAGTTTGAAGCGGCGCCCGTGGAACGCTGGCCTAATGCCCAGTTGATCGACGGAAATCATCTAAAATTGACGAAACTTACCCTTCCGGCAACCTTTGACTTTCGGTCAGCTCGCTGCAAGGAAAAAGCAGGACGGCAAGGCTGAGGCCAACAGAAGGAAGTGATCTCGAGAACAAGGGGTGCGGAGTGTCGGCGTCGTTTGGTTGATTAAAATCGTACTAAACCGATGTTTCTTCCACATCGACGGACTGGAATCAAGCTCGTTGTGTGTGTGAGGTGGCGAGTGCTTGCCGGGTATCGGACTCGGAAAACATGAACGTCCTTCCTCATCCGAGGAATGAAGGAGATGGCCGATTGACCTCTCAACTACTTCCACAAATACAGCGACGGCTCGTTTCTTACGCGATGTACGCATCGATCCGCCCGTGTTTCATCAACC